>VWYE01013973.1:532937-638773 GCA_013398995.1 Alaudala cheleensis
CCCCGTTGCTCACCGCGGACGCATCTCCCATGTCCGAGCAGGGCGAGCTGTGCATGGCGCGGCTCGGGCGGACAGCGTTGGCGGCGGTGTTCCCGGGGAGCGGCAGCGGCGGGAACAGCGCGCACACAGCGGCGGGCGCGGCTCCCGGCAGCGCCGCCTCCTCCCGCCCCGCCCGCTGGGAGCGGCGCGGCCGCGCGCTGGGGGAACGCTCCGAGCCCAGCCTGCGCCAAACTGCGCGGGGGGTANGTTTGGGCAAAGCGCCCCTGTTCCCGCAGCTTCCCGGCCCCTGTTCCCGCAGCTTCCCGGTCCCCCCGCCGCCAGTTTTCCCGTCGAGGTCCTGCCTGCCACATGCGATAGGGAAGGGGTCGGCTGCCTGCCCAGCCACGGCACTGCTTTGCCGGATGGAGGATTTGGGATTACAAATAGCCCTAAAAACCCTCCCAAAATCCATGAAGGATGAGTGTCACAGATCGTTGGATCCATTGGTGTTGGAAGGCCTCTCCTGGGCCAGCCCAGCATGTGCCTCTTAAAATCCTTCAAGTCACATCATATATTCCATTTAAAAATGTGTGATCTTCAGTTTTCCCTGTCCCCAGCCCTTGTTTTCATTTTCCGGTGGCAGCTGAAGTGTATTGGCCCTGTGACTGAGCAGCACCAAGCGCTGGCAGCGGCAGCACCAACCACAGCTGGGGCAGCTCTGCATCCCAAAGCATGCCATGGGACAGGAGAGACCTGGGTCCCCAGGGACAGGACAGATGTGGGTCCTGCAGGCCTCTGATAGCTGCTGGCCTTGCCAGCACTATCCCAACCCTGCCCCCTCCCTTATGCCTCCCTGACACTTAATGTGGACAGCAAAAAGCATTTTATCCTGCTGAATTATCTCTATTTGTTCCTTCCGTGGTTTCTCAAGATGTTACATCCTCAAGTGTCCACACAGTGAATCATCTTGAATCTCTGGGCTCCTTCTGCTGTCAGCTTCATTTCGCCACTGGGGTTTATTTTTCCCATTATAGCTCTTCCAAATCCCTGTCCTTCCCCGCTGTCTATATAGTTTCTAAAGCTTCATTGCACTGTGCTCATCCCTGCTCTCCATTACTGCACATTTCATGTCCTTCAGCTTTCCCAGCACTGCCTCTTCCCAGCCCATCAAACAACAATTAAAAGGATCTCCCTAGCCAGTGCTTTGTGCAGTGCCTTAGGTTACCTGCAGCCTTCTCTCCATGTTTGCGTGGGACCTGCTGTGCTAGAACCCTGGCCTCTGCTGTATGATGGTAAGGAAAATGCTGATAATTCAAACTGCAAATCGAGTTCTGACATTAGAGTTCTGTTCGCCAAAAGGAATCAGTTGTGTGACAGAGAACGAAAAAAAATTTGTGAAAATGCCATAGATGACTAAAAAGCATAATTGAGGTGGATAAATGGGGACACAGGGTTTGTGCCTCTCAATTGCATGGATCCTTCTCAAGAAAAACCTTTAGGGAATGGCAAACCTAGGAAAATACTGTTCTATTTTGCATATTTTCCAGTTATGCTGTAGTTGGGAAGTGACTTGTGTTTGTCTCCTGGCTGCTTGTTGTAACACATGCAGCTCCTGCTCAAAGCACTGACTCGCACAACCTTAGTCATTGACAGCAGAGACTTTTAATTGAGTCATAGCATCTGAAGGCAGCACTGCAGCCTTGCCAGGGAAGAAGCAGTCACAGGGAAGTAGAGTAGAATAATTTCTCCTGACTCCCAACAGGGTGTTTCCCATGCCACACACCACAGACTCTGCCTACATGATCCAAGTTCCCCAGGGGTCCTTGCTACAGCTCGTGGATGCAAGACCAGTTTAAAAAAATGATGTTACAGGTCTATACTCCAACTTGTGCTATAGGGAATGTGTGCTTGATTGTGTTCCCCCTGCTGAGCTAAAAATGGCAATTAAAGTTTTTTTAAATAAATCCTTGGAACTTTTACCAAAGTCACCTGGTTTGCCTTTTTCTGCTGCTGTCAGCTGAGGCAGTGTTAGATGAGGAAGGAGCACCTTCATCCTCACATCGAATATCAGGGGTCTGAACCTGAGCCCCCAGCCCTGGCAGCCTTAGAGCTTCTCCCTCTCTCCCAACTCCTACTTCTCCCTGCTTTCTTTCCCTTCCCAAGCTTGCACCAAGGTGAATAATAAAGCAGTTAACATTATCCTACTTCTTTATACTTGTGCCTACACCCACTGATTTCCCCATGGGTTTCACCCAGCAGCACAGCTGAGTGAGATCCTCGGGATGATCCACGCTGGCTGCAGTTTCCCTCCTTGGAGGTAATAACCTGGAACAAAGCCCAGGTATTCTGAGTACTCCATTCCAAAGAGCTCAGAGCAGCCCCTCCATGTCGGTGACTGCAGGATGCCAGTGTCCCTGCCCTGCCTGGCTGTGGCACTGTGGTTTCCCTCCCAGCAGAGCCATTCTGCACCAGTCCCCCCCTCCAGTGCTGCTGCTGCTGCTCCGGTGTGCTCTGGGCCGGGCTCTCAGAGGACCATGTGTTTTTTACAAAGGCCTGTTTAACTCAGACCGCTGGCAAACACTTCAGAGAAAAGCTTCCTTTGTTGGAGATAGACAATGCCTTTGTTCCGAGGTAGGAAGGAGCAGATGTAAGTGGCTGCAGTGGAGGGTTGAGAAGGCTCTGCTCTGGTTATCTTATCCTTTTGGCTGGGATGACAAGAAAGAATCAAACATCCTGTGTGAGTAGCAGGAAAAATAATTAATACTGGAGACTGAAAACAACAAAAGGTCATGCAGACAGCTCTCCCCCATTCCCTTTTTGTAGCTAATTATGCCATAAACCATTCGGAAGAGACTGAAGGGAGAATATTACTGGCTCAGACAATTTTCCTAATATTTACCAGTAGTTAAAAATAGACCAAAGCAGTTGTCTGGGGTGCAGCTCTACAGTTACTGCATTTTGGCAGCAGCATCTGGTCTGGCTGCATAGAGCAAGCAGCAGGCTACTGTAGCAAACAGACAGAGCCTAGCAAATGGGAGAGCACTAAATAAATACAGATAATTACAATCAGAGCTGGCACGCAAGGGCCGTGAGAAGATACATGGGAAGAAGTGGAAGACTGATAAAATGCATGTGGTAAGAGTTGTGTAAGGATGCATCTCAGTCCTCTCTCCCTCCTCTGTTGTGAAGGACAGAGCAGTCAGAGGTGCCATAGGCCCAGATTGTCCCTAACCACACTTGCTGGGCAGACAGCAGCAGCCTGGGGAGAAATGCCCCACCAGGGAGGGAATGAAGGAGCTCTGCCAGGTGGTGTCTGTTTCCATCAGCTGATGGAAACGGCTGCAGCAGCCCCTGGCCAAGGAGAGGAGCAGGGGCACGACCAGAGGGATTCAGCCAGGGAAATAGCAGAGATACAGAAGGTGTTTACACACAGAGTATCTCTGAGAAGTAGTGGGGGGGGGGGGGGGAGGGGATAGAGGGGGGGTGGGATATAATAAAGAACAGAGGTGGAAAGAAAGAGAATAAAACAAAGCAGGAGGACCAACAAGGAATACTTTTTTGTAGAATAATTTCTGAATGTAAAAGTGATAATAAATCTACGGGCTTCTACAGAGGCTGCGGCCCAGCTGACACCGAGTGTGCGTGTGCGGGACGTTCTGGGGAGCTGTGGGGAGCGGCTCCGGCAGAACGGTTCAGCCCCGCTGCCCGGCGGGTGGACGGGGACACGCTCCCAGAGAGCCCGGCAGAGCCAAGGGCAGCGCTGGACAGCGAGTCCCCGGGAAGGGAAGGGCAGCGAGAAGGGCAGAGATGGACAGAGAGTCCCCGGGAAGGGAAGGACAGCGAGAAGGACAGAGATGGGCAGTGAGTCCCCGGGAACGGAAGGGCAGCGAGGCAGCGGGAAAGGCAGAGATGGACAGCGAGTCCCCCGGGAAGGGAAGGGCAGAGATGGACAGTGAGTCCCCGGGAAGGGAAGAGCAGGGCTGGGCAGTGAGTCCCCGGGAAGGGAAGGGCAGTGCAGACGTGCCGTCCCCCCACAGTCACGCTCGTGTGGGCCGGCTGCCCAAGGGGACATCTCCTTGATGGCCGCGGGTATCGGATAGCGCAGCAGAGCCCGCCGCCCGCCCCGGCACGCTGCCTACGTGTCTGCCAGCAGGGACAGCCTGTGACAGCAGCCTTCGCCCAAAGGGAGGACAAAACCACGGCCCTCACGTGCTGTCCCCGACTGGTTTGAGTCAAAAGTCAAATTCTTCCTCGACTGCATCTTTCGTGTTCGCTTTCAGAAGCAGATTGAGTGCATGGGTAAGCTTCCAAGGAGAGGGGAAGCAGCCAGCGCAGCGTAAGGGAACATAGCCAGGTTACAACAAAAGGAAAGGCTTTAAGAGAAGAGCCTCAAAAACTGTTTCCCGCTCTATTTTGGGCCCAGTGTGCTGATAGAATAAACACATGCTGCCAATTTTTTTCCTTCACTCCCAAAAATATGTTTCTACACGAAAAAAATATTAAGTGCATCAAAGACTTTGTGAGCCCTGGCAGTACTACAGGGAGAAATCACCACTCGAACAGATTTGTTATGAGCATGTGAAACATAGTGTTTACTGAACTAAAAGAATCTAATCCACAAATATTGATTACAGGTGTGGACTGTCCACAGGTCCACTGTAATAGAAATATAGAAGTAAGTGACAGTGATAAGTGTGACATACTAGTGCACCATCTGCTTACTTGAGTGCACCATCTGGTTTTTCTACTGCTGCTATTTGTACCCTGATCCTATTTTAGTGGCACCAGGAGATGGATTTAAAAACCAGAAAAATTTAAAATTACATGCTATTTATTTATTGTTCTGTTTAAGAGGATGTTTTCATTGTTTTCACTGTTACCTTGACCTCAGCATTACTGTTAGCTAAGCCTGCACATATTTTCTGACACACAGTATATTAAAGCCTTAGCAATGCTGATGGATGTTCCCCTCTTTTGGTCATCTCAAGACTTGCTTGGGCAGCTATCAAGCCTATGTGCAAACTTGTTTGATCCTGAGTTGTCTTCTACATGTTAACTGCCCTGCAGTATTTTCATCAGTACTCAGGTTCTGGAAGACATTCTGTGTGACCAGAGACTGATTTGTGGACCTCTGGACACCATTCCTAGTGGGGGTGACTGGTGCCACAGGAGCAGCAGTGGTCTGGCATTGGCAATGGCTCCCCCAGTACCAACACTGGCATCTTCCCTGGGACATGGTCCAAGTGTTCTCAGCACCAAGGACAGAATGGTGCCAAGCCCCAGGGAGGGCTCTGGGTGGTGCTGGAGCTTGTGGCTCATCCCAGGTGTCCTGCTGTCTTGTCATGTGTGTCACCCTTTTTAACATCAGCTGGGGCTTGTTAAAGATCCTGCTTTTTCCCATGCCTCACACTGGCTGGCTCTGGATTACCAGCTGATATCAGAGGGGCTCTCTGCATGGCTCAGATGTACAACCTCTGTCCTCCCAGTTGTTTGATAATGTGAGACACTGCTGAGCACCTTCAACAGCTTCCCCCAACACCCCTTTCTGGGAATGGGCCCTTCTTATGTGCCTGGGAATGTCCGAGACATCCCAGACCTGGCTGTCTGATGAAAGGTTGCTGCTGCTGGAGGTCATGTCTCCAAGCAGACCCTAAAATAAGAGTCCATGTTACTTCTGGTCTGGTGCCTTAACTGTATCCCTGCTGTCCTCCCACCACCCACTTCCAGGGTGACTCCTGACCCTGCACTTCTTGGGGAATTAATCACTGCTCCACATCATCCACTCTGCAGGTTTTCCATCTCCTCTTCCCTGGAGCTGCTATCTCCTATGCTTTCCTTCCCCAGCATTACAGAACAAACCTCTCCCTCTCTTCCTTGGCCTTCTCCTGGTGAAATATTGAGAATAAGGAACATCCCTGTACAAATGTCACTATCAGGGGTTGTGGTTATTGACTGTCACTGAAAGTCAGGCAAATGAGGGGACTGAGCAGGGGCAGGAGACCAGCCAGGGCAACGCTGAACAGAAGTAAACACTTGTGTGGAAGAGAATGAGACAGATGAAAAGGCCACTTTCAAACTGCTGTCCTTGGCACCAAACATGCCTCTGCTGCTGCTCTCCTGACATGGATGTCCTCATGGACACCAAGGCTCAGCCCTTCTTGCCCCTGGATGTGTTCTGGCCAGAGGTGAAGAACCTGGCAATGAGGCCACCAGTGCAGTGGGAGCATGGTCTGGCCCCCCTTGCTGCTCACAGATGCACAGGGTCTGCAATAGCTGGGCAGGAGACAGAAGCTGAGGTACCCCTGCTCAGCTTTGCTTGCTGCTTCCTACAACAGCAAACACAGATGAAATTATGTCAGAGTGAGTGCACTGTGGGTTTTGCTGCATTAAGGTGCTCCCCGTGGCAGCCAGCTGTCACACCACACACATGCAAACAGAGATGTGATTGCTGACCCATCAGCAGGTTTATAAATAAACTCCTCACCAACCACCCTGCTACACCATCACCTTCTTCCAGTTTCCTTGGGCTGTGCTGTGCCTGCTCCCACCTCTGGCTGCAGGGTCTGCATCCTGCTCACCTCCCACCGTCCTTTGCCTCCCCAAACACCCCCAGTGGGCAGGAGAGCTGTGCTCTCACAGACACATTGTCTCCAGCTGAGTCAGCCCGTGCTTCCTCATGGGTGACAGGCTTTCTGTTTCTCTCTCCAATGCCACATTTGTCTCATTGGGCATCACAATGCCAAATGCTGGGGGCCAGAGAAAAGCTGCAGCTGGCAGGACAGACACCAAATCCAGGGACAAGGACACGTCCCTGGTAAATGACAGCCAAACCAAAGGAGGGCATAAGCTGAGGAGATTGCTTGTAAGGGTAATTTGTGTTTATACTCAAACGATACCATCAATGATTTTATACCCTGAGCAACCTCCTACATAAAATTAACTATATAATGAAGGACACAGTCAAGTATAGGATTTTACTGCTGAAAAAATACATTTTCCATTAATAGTTAAATACATTTAAAAGCCACCTCCCAAGCTTTTTTTTGGGGGAGGGAAGGAGGGGGAGTCAGTGGCAATTCAGTCGCTTAATAGTTTAAATCCCTGTTCTAGTATCTGAAGGGAGGTATGTGACCCCAGCAATGGCCACATCCCGTCCCTGCCTCAGCTGAGGAGCTGGAAAACGGCAATTCCTGTTGCTGTGATACTTCCTTGGCAGCACTGCTGGTCATACATGACTCAGTCGGCTCCATTCACTCACTCAGCTGCAGAACAGCCCCTGCCTGTGTTTGGATCACGTATCCAGCCAGCCTGATGCTTTTTCTCACAACTAGTGCTTGCCTGGACTTACTCACTGCAGCTCCCCTTGCACAGTGGAGATCCCAATGCCTCCCTTCAAAAGCACTTTCCCACTTAGTTTTACACTGTTTACATAAAAAGGACAAGGAGTCCCTATTTTTTTCCCAGCATGGGTAAATCCTTACATCAGCCTTGGGTGTGCACTTCCCCTTCACTACTGCAGCGCTTCAGGATGTTAAGAGGTGCAACAAAATGACTAATGTGAAATAAACTGAGGTTCCAATTCTGTGCTGCGGCTCTTCTGGTGCTTAGCCCTGCTATTTTCTCTTCCTGAGTACAGGCAACACTGTTTCCACTCAGTTTCTTTCCCCTTGGCCATCCCTCCACAGTGCCAGCAGAGCAGAGACTTGAGCTGGCACCAGGTCCTGCAGTGCTTTTCCAAGGGGTGGATGTTGTCCAGGGGTGCCTCCAGCTGCACTCCCCAATCTGGGCTGCTGCACTTCTCTTCCAGCTCACCTGAAGCAGTCCCAAATCACCACTTCATCTCTGATCTCTTGGTACTCTATCCTCCAGGAGACCCAGCACACACCTTCACAAGAAAAAAGGCATAAACCCAAACACAGGAGGAGTTTCAGAACATCAGGAAATACTTGACTGTGAGGGTTACCCAATACTGGGTTGCCCAGAAAGGCTCTGGAGCCTCTGTCCCTAGGGATATTCAGAAGCCCTCTGGACATGGTGCTGGGCAGCTGCCTGGGGTGGCCCTGCTGGAGCAAAGGAGTAGGAGCAGGTGCCCCCAGACATCCCTGTCAACCCCAACTGTGCAGTGACCTGTGAAGAGCAGTCTGAGGCTGAACATTCACAATTCACAGCTCTGCTGGATGGGAAAGGCCCTGAACTGGGGACAAACATTGCTTTTACCCCCTTCCCCCCACACCCAGTAACTTCCAGCCTTACAGTCAAACTGAGGCCTGGCCACAGCTCCTTCTGCTCCACAGGCATGACCCCTCCTTCTTTCCTGAGCCACTGACGGAAGTGAGCTGAGCTGTGAATTGCCTGAGCACCTTAACCTGATGGTTTGGGCTTCCATTCAGCGCCAAACACAGCTTTGCCTGGCTGGCAGTTTATTTTTTGCCCCAGTTCAGGTCAAGTCCCCCTTCTCCCTTCATCAGGCATGAAATCCAGTGCTGCTGCAGCCAGCCAGGTCCCTGCTGGCCAGATCTCCACCTGCTATCCCTGCACTTCATGGCATTCACACGCTCTGTCACACTGGATTACATCTGCTCCAGTGCTGTTGTCAGGGAGCTCAAATATGGTTCATAAAGGCCTCAAGATGTACCTTTAGAGCAAAATAACAGCAGGGTAATGGGTAGATGTAATGCAGCATGAAAAAAACCTTGAGGATCAGAGAGGGAGGGTTTTCAAAGCAGAATGATGGGGGAAAATTCTTCCAAGAAATTAAATATTGCACAATTTGATGGTGTTGAAGAGCATCATTAACCCCTAGCATGTCGGAATTGAAAGATGGGCCTAAAGAGGAAAAAAAAAAAAACCAAAAAAAAGAAGGAGAGCAATTTAGGGTTAAAAATTGATCATCTTCATTTTTCTTTATCCTGAGGTATCTTTCACATTTTATTTTCAGTCCTGGAGGAGGGCTCAAAATTTCCCTTTGAAAAAAACAGTGGAAGTCAGAATGTGGTCTTGAGGGTGCTGCTGGCCACTAATGGGGCAGCACTGTGGTCCCTTACCCTACAGCATGGACAGAGGAGCAGGGACAAGCTGTGCCTCTACAGACATGAGGTGGATTTGGGCCTTTCTCTCATCAAAACCCTCGCTTCTGCTGAGGTGGGCAGCCCAAGGCATTGCAGCATCCCCAGAGCTCAGCTGGCCCCCAAGGCTGGGCTGGGGATCACTCACAGGCAAAGTTCTGGACAGGACTGCCACGAGGTGCCAGCTCATTTGGGACAGCAGGGGGTGATCCAGGCAGGAATGGATTGGTTTTTAGCTTGCCATTACAGATTTTATAACTGTCTCCTTTTGTCTCAGGCATTACCCTGACCTGAGGCTTTGTAGATGGCGAGTCTCAACCAGCCTCTTTGCCTGCAGCCTTGGCTCTTTTTTAAGCACACAAAGCAGAGCCAGGTGGGAGAGGAAGAGCTGGTTTAAGGCTCTTTAGGATATCCACAAGATGGGGGACCCAGCACTGCTGCTCCCCAAAAGTCCTTGGTCAGCACTGGCTGACAGGCTCAAAGCATTTCAAATGTAAAGGAGCTGTGGGGACACAACCTTCAAAGCTGAGCACTGTGTGAGCACTTTTCCTTCATTTACTTATTAACAGCTCACATAATTATTTAGGAAAAAAATCAAAGAAGCCTTATCATGACAAGATTAGAAGCATCATCAAACCAAGAGCAGTGGCAACAACCCCTGTGCCTCTGACACTGCTGCCCAGCAGAGCCAGTGCCAATCCCTGCACTCCTGTGCCCCTGCCACCCCCTGAGCTGGGCTGAGCCTTGCTCCCAGAGTGGTCCCTGCAGACAGCAGCTGCTCCAGCCGTGTCACTCCCAGGGACTGGGCTCTGTCTGGGCATGTTCTGATGGCTGGAGCAGGCAGGTTGGTTCAATCCAAACTCCTGGGCAGTGGCAGCAGGACAGTGCCCTGATCAACACAAACCAGCCAGCTCAGAAGCTGAAAGAGCAGATTCAACAGGTTGGCAGGGGCAGCACTACCTGTCTGTGGCTCCATCCAGCTCTCCTCTCCTGCTGGACACTGGGGAATCAAGGGACTTGATTTCCCTCGTGCTGAGGAACCACAGGACTCCATCTGCTTTTCACCATGTCACCTCACCCTATCCTATTTCACTCCAATTTACACTGTGTTTTCCAGCCTGGTGGCGGCAGGCTCCATCACCCCTCACTGCTATAATCCCTGAGCACAGGGCTGGCTCTGCTCCAGGTATCAAATCCCCAAGACACCCAAACATTTTTCCACCGTGTTCCCACCCATCAGAGCTGCTGCCAGGCTCAGCCATGCAGCTTTCCTCTGCCTGCTGTGCTTCCCAAACTGCAGTGCTGCTGACTGCCCTGTAGGCCAGCCCTAGGCTTGGGATGCCCCTCCAAGTGACCAGTTCTGCAGCAGGGACACACAAATTCAGTGCTGCTGACACTGGTCACCAGCTGGTATCGGCACATGTGCCTGCAGCCTGCAGGGTGACCATGCTGGAGGCATGACAAAATAAATGCTGCTTGAGCCAGAGGGCACAGCAGCCACCCACAGCTGCATGCACAGGCACAGGGATGGATGGGGCAGGGCAGCACTGCCCTGTGGGAATAAGAACCTGTGGGATGTGCCAAAAACCCCACAACCACCCCAGCCACAGCAGCTACTGACACAGCCAAGGGGGAAAAAAGCCAGATATTCCTTCTGCAGCACTGTGAACTAGACAAAGGTTTCCAGTGGTGTGGCAGAATAGTCCAAGGACAAGCAGCTGAACAAGTTTTCAGAACTCATATCAATTTATCTAGTTGAGGTGTCATCTAAATATTATCTAATATTTAATAGTTTAATTGTAATAATGGCTCCAGTGATCTAAAATAAAACCAAATAGAGGAGCATCAAAGCTCTGTGCTCTTGCAAATCCTCGTTTGACAAACTTCCTTCAAGAAGGTGGAGACTGATGCAGAATTCAGCTTTCCCATATAAAAAGAGGTCAGATCTTAAAAGCCTAACTAAATGCTTTCAGTATTAGAGCTCCAAGTCATGCCCCAGGAAGAAGCACGGAGTTCCATGTAAAGCTCCCTGCCTTGGGAGCTCAGAGCTGAATCTTTAGGGGTTCACCTTCACTTTCTTTAAACTCCCTTGAATAGAAAAGGGCTGATGGGTGTCAGGAGGAGGGGGGAGCACTGGCACAGACAAACACACACACACAAAGTGCAGGCTGAGGAAAACGGTGCTGTCACACGGCCAGGGAAGAGGGGGTAGCAGCTGTTCCTCAGCCCTGCAGCAGATTCCATATCATGCTGAGGTTTGCTGGGAGATGGCCACACACCAAGTGCATGGGGGCAGAACCCTGCCCAGCCTTCCAGCAAGCACAAACTCAAGTGGAGATGACACAGGGCGTCCCCAGCACTGCATCACCCAGTCATGACACACTGCAGCACGTTCCTGCATCTGGGACAAACCCTGCCAGCAGAGCCTGCACAAGAACTACAAATAAATAAGGAAGTAAGTTTTCCTGGCCTTTTCCTAGCCCAGAAATCTTCTGCCACCCACGCTGCTCCCCACCCAGCCCCAGCATGTTGACACAAGCCTGGTGGTTGGGAAGGTGCCTGCACAGGAGCTGCTCCAGCACAGCAACTGCTGCAGGGGCTGGGAGCCAGCTACAGCAAGAGCTTGTTGAGACATTTTCTGACAGTGAAAAAGAGGAGGTGAACACCACTCCAGATACCACGGGGCTAGGATTATCCTGGATATATAAGTGTGAATTTTGTTTTCAGCTTGGGGAAGTCAATGCCTGCAGCTTCACCAGTGGCCCCCTTCACACCTGATTCACTCGTGGATGCTCTGCTCTCCTGCCAAAAGAAAGGGTCCTATGGAAGCAAACACTGCAGCTTCCCCACACACTGAACTGAAAGAGGCCAGATGGAGTAAAGCAGGGAATTAGAATGGGGCTGGCCATTTCTTATGTGGGAATAGCAACAGCAAGGCTGGCACTGGGATAATTTTCTTTTGCAAGGAGAAACTAGGAAACAATCACCAGGGTTTGACAGATTCTGTGTCAGAGAACATTTGAAGGGATAAGAGCAGATCCATTTGTGATACAAAAGACTCATCATTAGAAATGGACATATAAAATTTAATAGCTTGGTTTAAAATACATTTTCAATTAAAAAACAGCAGGCAAAACAAAAAAAAATCTGTTTCATAAAACATACATGACATTGCTGCTACTGTTATAAGACCCGTGTCCCAGAATATCTTATAGTGGAAAACAATCGTCAGATTTAGTTCACATACTTCATTAAGCAGTAAAAAGAAATAACATTCATGTCAATCTTACCTCTATGGAGACTCTAAATCTACTTCCCTGACCCTAGACCAAGTTTCCGTAATAAAACTTCAATTTTCAATAAAAATGTGTAAATATATATATGTATTCTATATATCAGGTTTTTAAAAAAAAGTTCCCTTGCCATAGTAAAATTATTCCTGTGGCTGCCAAAGGGAAGCCCAGGCAGGAGGCTGGTGTTGGCTGGGTACAAGTCCCACGGCTGCTCTGCCAGGGGGGAATCCCTTTACAGGGACTGTGGCAGGTGATGGCCAAGTCTCTTCAGCATCCTGCTGCACTTCAGCCTCTCTCCTTCAGCCTCGAGCCCACGAGCTCTGGCCACATGCCCACAGTCACAGGTGCCTCTGTGTGGAGTTTGCTCAACTCCAGCCACAGGGCAAAGAGGGGAGCATGCAGTGCCCAGAGCATCACCAACCCTCTGTGGGGCCCATCAACCAAGGAGGAGAAGGAAAGAGGGGGAGTAGAGGGGGGAATGGAATGAACCAGCTCAGGATTGATCCAAATACAAATTCCAAAATACTGTATTTTATATAAATCACTAAAAAAGAAGGTGGGGAGGGACTTCAAGTGGTCACCTGGACTCACCACCAATGGAGAATCAATTACACCTGTGACAGTCCAGAGATATCTTTGCTCAGCCTGGCTCTGAAGACCTTTGATGCCAAACCACTGCCTCCACAGGCAACCTGCTCTTCTCACTGGAGAAAACTGCCTCAACACCCCACTTGAATTTCTGTGATTTACACCCACTGCTCCTTGTGCTTGCCACGGATAAGAAGCACATTTCCATGGGTTAAGGAGGCTGCTCCATCAATCATCCCATCTAAACATGACCCCTCAGCAGCCAAATCATGCAGGCCTTCCTCCTCAGAAGCCATGAGCTCTGGCGAAAGGACCACATGGTCTGGTCTGTGCTCCAGGGGAGGCCTTGGGGATGCCAAGCAGGGCCAAAGGGGGGAAGTCTCCTACTTCTTGCAGCTCATGCTCCTGTTGATCAACTAAACGTGGCATTTGCCTCCCTCTTCCAAACAGCACCATGACAGAGCTGAACAACAGTAGGTTACAATTTGTTAACTGTTATGTAGAATTGTTAATTATTAAGTGAAATCATATGCTACTTTTCCAGGCTGTTTCTCTAGTCTTTCCAAGCTGACCTTCATGTCCTAGGTGAGGTATGCGTAGCTTTGTACTGTCTGAAAATGTTACAAACCTCTTTCATTACCCAGATCCCTTACTAAAGCTCTGACAGTTGACCTGGCCCTCACATTCATCTGTTCACTATGTAACAGAGGTTTTTGCCTTAGTGCTGCCCTTTAAGTGCTCCTCTCTCACTTGCTACTATCCAAAGAGTGCCTTTCCTTCAGAAGCACATGCACATGATGAGTAAATAGCACAGGGCAGTACTTTTTGGAGGTGTCTGGAACTCCCAGCTGGAGCTCAGGATACCTTCTGTGCCCACTGGGTCTCTCCAGCTCAGAGGTGGGTCTATGGGATGTACAGACACCAAGAATGCATAACTTACTTGGAGGCCCTACTCCTTGGAGTAACACTTGGCCTGCTGAACCATTTTGCCACCTTCCTCTCTCAAAAGCCTGGCCTGTGCATTTCCAGTTGTTGACATCCTAGGCCTTGCAAGCTGGCTCCATCCAGCCTGAGCTGCTGGTGCAGGCAGCACCCAGCTGAGCCTTAAGTACACTGCTACAGAAAAAAAATCCACCCTCCAGGAGACCTTCCTCCTGACCCTCAAACATGAGACTTCAAGAGAACTGCATCTGCCCAACTTCTCTTGTGAACTAGCTCTCGGACTTGGCCCAAATTACCTCCTAGGACAGCAGTACACAGCTGTTTCAGGACTTAGTGGCAGTTCACAACAGAAACCAGGACTTCCATCACCTGCCTGTGCATAAGGATTTAGGAGAGAGCTGGTATCTTCTTCCTTCTACATAGGAAGATCCATGTTCAACAAGCAGGTCTCTTGTGCCTTCTATGAATCTACAAATGTGTGCTCACCTTTGGTGCATGATAAGGGTTTGTCCATTTTTAAATATCTACATTAAATATGTTTTCTCTGTATATGGCATCCTTTTAGATGGGCTTCATTGCATATATTCATGGTATATACAGAACACCATATTTTATATATATTATATATTGCTTATATGTACACATTTACAAACCTTCAAAAATATATTGCACTTATATACAATATAGCTTCATCTGATGAGAGTTCACACAGTTTCTAAGGCGAGTTCTTCATAAGCAAGGCAGTTTTAAATTCCCCCCCAAATGACACAAGTGATTTCAACAGTCTGCCCTGGTCACAAGTAAACATTATAGACTTTTCTCCAACCTGCATGCAACTCCTACTAGTATCAATTAGTAGTTTTGCAGCTCTCCCTAGCAGAAAACAGTCTAGTAAAATGGTATTGGCTGATAACAGGCTCAAACATGGTTACTGAATAGATAAATAAGACATCATCAGTCTAAAAGGCCACCTTCCAGGAGATTTTCCCTCCCATACCTACTAGTGGTGAATACACTAGTAAAAATATATACATGCTGTCCATTTAATTGCCAATCTTTCCTTGCCCATTTCAAGTGCAAATAAGGTCATGAGCAAGAACAGAAACGCAAATGTATTAAGCAAAACCACTGCTCTGCTCCCCAGAACAAGTCAAACATCTGGCTTTCTTCTGGAGGTGATTAGCGTTTTGCCCAACATAGTGAATTATGGGAAAATGTTCACTTGAGACCTTTGTGTAAAATCCACAGTGATCTTAGATCTCAGTCAGAGTGAGCTTGTAAGATCCTCCAACCTCTTCAATCTGCAGCTGGAAGGTATCTTCATTAGAATAGTGTTTCACAATGTTATCGTCCATGTTGACCAGAATTCTGGAAGAACAAAATAGATAGGGTATTTTACAGTTCTACATGCCAAAGAGAGCAAAGCCTGGATTGCCCAAGGGTAACACAAGAACCCTACCCACTTCTCTCTGACTCATTGCTTCCCACAGCAGATCTGGCTGTTCTGACCCAGACCTGCCATAAGGGCTGGCAGCCACACTTCTCAGGGTCTGAATGGAAGGATTAAATCTGGCTTCTGGACCAGGGAGGGACAGAGATCTTGGAACTGGCAGAACCCTTCTGAAGCTGCAGGCACCTGGGGCTCTGAATGGGTTTGCTTGTCAGTTATAAACTATCAGCACAAAACCCTACAGAGCTCACAGCGAAGAAACCACCCATGCTTGGCCACTTCCTTCTTTTGCCAGAAAGGCCAATACCTGTGTGTTTGTGTGCACACATGCACACAAAGCTGTGCCTAGCAGTGGTTTAGATGCCACAGATTCTAAGCTTTTGCAGCTGTTCTGGTGGGGTAATTCTGCTATGAAAGCACAGCTCTGGAAGGGTGTAATTTTCTGGCTAGAAGGAAAAGGGGCTGAGGCACCAAACTAACTTATAAATAACCCAAGAAAATTACTGAGAAATTAAAAGATAAAACAAAAGCAGACAATATTCAGAAACTCAATTACTTATGCTACAAAATTAAAATATTATGAAGTATGGCCTCTGGGAGAAACAGATGCTTCACAACTAAGTTCTCTTTGATTTAGCCCACAAAAAGACAACCAAGGTTCAGTAATTGTAGCCAAATGCAGATATAGTGAGCCCAGTCACCACTGGAACAATTTAACATGGGTTGAAGGTGGTTCTTCATTATTGGGAGTCTTTTAACAAACTGAACTCTTCTTCCTCTGACATTATCAACTCTGGATCAAGTAATTACCTCAGAGAAGTTTGTATTTACCAAGACTACATATTTCTATAGGACCCTTCCTATAGGCTTCCAGTCTTCAGCTCCGTGGATGATGTTGGAATGTGTGTACTTGTGTGCACACAAGAACAGCAAATGGCATTCACATATCCACAGTGCATGAGGAATTATACAGCAGATCTGCCTACACATTTGAAAAAGATGTTCATATTCTTATGCAGTTGTTGCACAAGTACATACTCACCCTTTTTTACATTTTTTGAAGATTTTTCCTATTTTATCAAAAGGAACATCATACTTGTCTGATATCTAGAACAAAAGAAAGCAATGATTGGTGAAGCAAGGAGACTGCTGTCATTCTTTCCCTGCCTGTTTTACAGAAAGGAGGAACAACAACAAAAAGCCTACAAATGAGGACAACTGCTCTGCCCTAAAAAGCAACACTAAATCCCAAACTACAGCATACATCTACAGATCAGAACCCCTTCTCTGCATTTAGCTAACTTCTGTGCAGAAAATTTAACCATGTTTGAAACCTGGCTACTTACTTCTCATACAGCAACCTCCTGCCCCTACACTCAAAAGCCCACTCATTAAAAGCCCACTCCACACCCTGACTCTCATTCTCTCTTGGCTCTCTGTTCCCTTGGCATACTGAAAACCATTTTTAAATTTAGTGTCAGAGGGATAAAGTGAAAACTAGTCACGACAGTGGCTGAAAGAAGAAAATAGCAACAGAGAGAGGGCATCTGCTGCTAAGGGCATGAGGTAATGAGAAACATTCTCCTTCCCCAGCAAGGTGGCATCAGTGTGGAGCCACAGCCACTGACCGTGGCTGACTTCACTGCACAACCTCCAGGAAGATGCAGGTCAGTAACCTAAGTCTGGTTTACTTTGGCAGGCTGCTCTATCACACTGACAGTAAGTACCAAACCAATACACTGCTTTGACATGCAAATGTACAGGGAGTTCCCCCCAAGCTGCAGCTGTGAGCACTTGGTTCCTTGCTTTAAGAAATCCAGTGAAACAACAAAGATGCAGCTTCACTTCAGGACCACGGGGTAAGGGAGGACTTCACAGCCTTCAATCCCTCTCTCACTTAGACCCCACCCTCCAGCTGCCAAAGCCTCACAGCCAGGAAGAGATAAAGATTCTGGTTACAGAACTATCTACAACCAAAAGTTAATGGCCAGACCTGCCTGTACATCCCCGAAGCCTCTGTTCCCAGAGCAGAGGCGTAAGTCACAGAAAGAGTCAGTTTTGAGCTCATGCCAAACATTACACCATTCCTTGGACTTAAGCTCTGTAGTTCCCTTACTCTGCAGCAGGAATAGTGGAAGGCTATTTTGGAATTCAAGCACCAGAGAGCAATTTCACACATGTGTGCACGGATATAGAAAAGTCTTCAGCAACACACAGAAGCTGGGACTTGGAGTTCTACATTACTGGTTTGTGAAAGCGCAGTGGAGGGCTCCAAACATGGCTTTGAGAGGCTGAAACAAACCCAAACCACTGGACACATTCTGAAAATCACTCCATCTCCTAACAAAAGTACCCTCTCTGACAAGAGGAACATCCAATCATAAGTTTGACACACCTGGATCTTCAGGAAGGCTTCTTACACCCAGACCCCACAGATGTGGGGTAAAGTACTTAAAAGACAAGCTTCCTGAATTCCCTTAATAATAAACTAAAGCATTATTTGCATTAATTTCCATGTTATTGAAAGGAAAACTTCCTTATTCCTCTTATCCAGAAAAGTAGAAATACGTGGACACCAGCTGTGACTGACAAGGGCTGGGTGCCAGGGCTTTTTCTCAAGGACTACAAACCAACCTCACCACTTACCGCTTCCATTAGGCCTTTCAGAGATGGTGTCTTCAACATCAGTGCATCAAAGACCTCCTCTGACTCTTTTCGGACATAGAGCAACACTGCAAAACAATTTGGAGAGGAATTAACTGTGCAATTGCTTCTCAGGAAAAATCTGTGTCCCACAGTGGCTGAGCACACAGGATATTGGGAAGGAATAGCAGACATACATTCAATATACAATTAGGACTTTAGCACAAACATGCACAGCTAGGTTAGCTCAAAACTTACTTCTTGCACATAAAGCCACACTATGCTCAAGCATCTTTACTGTCAAAATACTTCTGTATTTTCCTTATTTTCTCTATTATTAGAAAAAAAGATCATATTTGAAACAAAGAAAGGAGGAACACAAAACACAAATCTTTGAGACTCTTGGGTTCCTCTGTATCTTACAGTCATTTGCCATAATACTTTTCACAATCAAATTATTTGACAGATGCTATCACAGTAGGTGAAGTCATCCTGCCCATCTCCTACTTTTTAAATAATTTATTTGTACAGTTCTGCGCTCCTCCTACACTGTCTCATCTCTCTTCCCACCCCTTGCTGTGTTTCAGCAATACTCTCACCAGCAGAGCTGACACACAGTGCAGGCTGGGTCTCCTGCTGGGAGGGGAATGAAAGAGCAAGAACCCCAATTAGGGGAGCATCCCCAGTGCTCTCAAGCCAGCACGGACTCATTGCATGTAACATCAGCCTCATTAAAAACTGCATTAAGGCTGAGGAATAAGCCAAGGAGAGCAAGAAAGCTTGGACTTCAACAGCTTTGCTGTCTTTAATCCATCTTCTAATGACTAGGTATTGCAGCATGGATTGTTTGCAAGGGTTCATCTGCCACAGCTTTGACACACCTGCATCATGGAACAATTACTGGCATCTCTAATGGAAAAAGGTGAACTCAGGACAGCACAGCACCTTGATGCGTTTCCCAATTTGCCTGCTAAAGGCAGGTTTAAAAAGGGAGGACTGCAGATTTGAAAAAGGAAGACAGGACACATACTCTCAATTACAGCACAGGTCAGATGAGAGTCAACCAAAGGAGAGAGAATCCCATGGGCCTTGTTTTATGGCACACAGCAGCATGAAAAAACAAGAAGTTTGATTTCCTTCTAAAAAATTCATCCTTCCTTACTAGCTTATCCAGACTGCAGAAGTGCAGCCCCATTATGGTCAGACTTGCTACACCTAGCATTTGCTGCTTCATAGGTTTAATACTTCAAGCTTTGTTGTGGTCCTTCCAAACACAACTATCATCAGGTAGGTACACCACCTCCAACACCCCAAAGGGACCACTCATGTGCTTCCACAACATCACAGCAACATGAAATTGCAATGACTGAAATTCAGTTAAAAATTAGCAGAATATTCTCTTAGCTTGGCTTTCAGAGGAGAACATCCCATTTCCTGGCACCATGAAAGATGCAACAATTTTATACCCAGAACCAGTTCTTGGTATTCATTGCTTGAAGTCCTGGAGATTTCCAGAGTATTTTGTAGCAGATTACATGATGAATTCTCTGCCCCAGTCCATTTAGGGATACTGGTAGGCTGCTCACCTTGTCTTGACTCTTTTTCCTTATAGGTTCAGAGCCCATTACTGTCTGAGCTGGCAGAAACCCCCAGAAATTCTCACAATGTAAAATATTTGCACAGCTGAACCACATCTTGATACATGAACTGTCACTAGTCAAAGCCAGAAAAATCAGTCTGAAGTACACATCAATAAGAATTAGAATATTCTTTAACCTCAGATGCATCTCTCTATGATGATAGATAAATTCTCAAAAATTCAGTCTCTGAAAGAAGAAAATACCTCTTTTTGGCTCTTCTATTCTGGCCATCTTATTTGGAGTAGCAATAAAGTCCTCTTCACCAATATAAGCTCCTCTCTTCAGGTTGGAGCTGTTATTGACAAGGCAAAAAGTCAGTGGTACAATTACTGGGACTTATCCCTCTGTCTGAGGGCAAAGTGTCAGGAGGTTGAAGGGCAGCTCTTACCTTTCACCCTCTAGTTCTTCTGAAGCAACAGGAAGGACCTTCAAAAACAAAGGGGAGATTTTGTGAATATTTCATCCAGAACTAGACTTAATTTTCTCTTATAATCTTTCAAAGCTAAATTAAATGACAGTATGTCTCCAAAAGCCAGTAAACATCTTCTTTACCTTTTTTCATAAGAAGTAATAAAGGCCATCAAATGAGAGACAGGAACAAAGAGGAGCTAACCAGCTTTCTACCTGGACTGGTGTAGAGCCTTCTGACAAAACTCAGCACTAGGGCCTTTGTAGAAAAACATGCTCAAATGTCAGTCTTATGGATACAAGTATATTCTCCATCTTTGCTAGGAGTTCAGGCAATGATCTTAAAGAGTAAGGTTTAGGTTATGTTTGAGCATAGCACAACTCCTGGCACAGCAAAGTTCAAGATTTTGAAACCTGGTTGCACGCTAATTTTCTCTCTTCCAGTTTCTTGTAAGCTGGAACTTTCCAGGAACACTGAGGCAGGGCACTCTGCCAGTGGATCACAGAGCTGACACACATGCCAGTTCCACAGGATGAATTTTCACCCTGAAGCAGGAATCTGCAGGAGTCTGTGCTGTACAACAGCATACCAAGATCCCAAGGGATGTTACGAGAGAAAACCACCCTGCACTTCATGCAATGGAAATGCCAGGGGAAAATCCTTTCAGGTGCACAGAAACTGCCCTTGATAGGAAAATGATTTGATGGTGACCCCCAGTTAACTCCAGCCAGTGTAACTTGGAGCAACATTTCTTGCCCATATGAGACTCAGCCTGTATTTGATTAAGCAGTGATGCAGTCTGAATACAATGTTGTACATACACCCACAGCATCCCAGGCCTTTTGCAATTACACCTCAGAGCCTCATCCCCACACAATGAGCTTCACTCACGTGAGCCCCACGTTGCAGGTTTGCAAAGTGAACATCAGGGATGAACAGGACAGGCTGAGTGTCCAGGTCCATGAAGGGCTTGAAGATGGTGATGTCAGTACGTTTGTGTGAGGGCAGCATGGGCACCTTGACATCGGAAACTGCGGAGACAAAGATCAGGATAGAGGATACTGAAGGCCCTGATGGGGTCCTACATCCTTTAAAAGGTACATACACTGCTGAACAAGGGCATTCTGTCATCAGGGTCAAAGCAAAAAGCTCCTGTAGTAAAGGAGTTTGAACTTTGGTTGTCTACCTCTCAGCTGAGGGCCTGGGCCCTGAGGGCTTGTTTCACACAGCAGTCAGAACTTTCTCCACCTCCCCAGCTGAGGAGCTCATCTTTGTTTAGATATTAATTAGGATGGACAATAACCTGGCACTCAGCCCAAGAAAGGAACCGAGGTCTTCTATGTGCCATCCAAACAGAGGGCAAAAACTAGTCCCTGCCCCACCTTCTCCCTCTCCATTCCCCCAAAAGCTTGCTGGTGCTCCCATGCCAGGAGGATACAAAGGGACAACTTGTGGGTTCCCAACTGGGGGCATCTTAAAGAGACAGCACCACAGCAGCACTACAAAGGTAGTACAAATACTGGTTTATGCAAGTTGTTATATTTAAAGTTGTATTTTGATTCCACACTTCAAAGTTTCACATTCTGGTTCCTCTCACTATTCATCCTGGTCACCTCAGGGGGCCAGCCCCTAGACCATCCCCCTAGGATCAGCACTGTCTCCCACAGAACCCTTTGGCTCTTACAATGTACCAGGTGATGTGACACAACCCACCAAGAGGGCAGACTGCATCCATAAGACGCTCTGAGGAGAAAGGGAGGCAGGAGGTGCCTTAAACTACACTTCAGACACATTCATGTCAAACTATCACAGTTCAAAACTTTATTTTACCAAGTGGAAACATATCCATCTGAGGACAAAACAACTACAAACAAAACTCATGTCCTCAGTAGAAAATACAATGTTTTCTCCTTGAAAAACTGATTTTTTTAAAGATTGCTGAATTTCTGTAGAAGCAACTTTGATCAAAAGCCACCAACTGTTTTCTGCTGTTGAGGAGTTCATGTATACATGGCATTTATGATCCTGGAGGTGAGTGTAACAGCTTATGGCTTCAAGGAATCAAAAACTTCCCACATAAGAACTAAAAAGCCAAAGATTGTACTTTCCAGGAAAATAAGGATCCCACTGGGCTAAGCCCAAGCCAAGAAAATTAACACTGGAAAGCAGCTTCTGTAAAATCATAAGATCCTGGGAAATGTGTACTGGAACTGCCCTCCCTTTCCAGCCATGATGCAAAGGGCTGCATGCAGTAATCTTCCGGGAGCAGCAGGGGCTATTACATTTGTGAAATGCTAACGGTGTGATGTACTCTGAAAAAAAAACCAAAACCCCAGCCCTTTGCACAACTTCCCCTGAGTACATGGGTTCCCTTCAGCAATCTCCTCTGAAGCTGCTCCAGCAGCCTGTCCCTGCTGCACCAGGAGAATCCAGCCTGGCGAGCTGAGGTGTGTGCTGGCTGAGCCAGTGGGGCTGGTAACAGCGTAACGCCTGCCCGGTGCCAACAGAGAACACGGAGATACATCTTCCTCTAAGCAGCTCTGCTGGTGAGTAACCACTCATCCTAACACAGCATCTGTCATCTGCAGCAGCTAAAGGAAGGTGCTCAGCAGGAAGAAACTCCTCATCCTTTTAGCACTGCAGTGCTGAGGTCTCCACATGCTTCACACATGCAGAAACTCTGAAATTACTTGCTAAGGACCACTTTGTTCTAGAAGAATGAGCATAGGGCTGAGAGGCTGCCATGGCCTTGCTGAGGAGTTGCAAACACATTTTTAATGTAAGTTAAAACCGAAGTTTAGGATTAAGCTGAAAATATGTGGAGTCGATAATTCTCACTGCCACCTGGACTAGGAGGGGCTCCAGCACTGGCCAAAAATCCCACCCTCACCCCACTACTTCAACTGCTACAACCCATACCTGACTAAATACACAGCAGGACGCTGTCTTGGACAGAAAGAACTGTACAGAAGCCCTAAATGACCCAATGTGTTGCAAAACACAATGACTGTTCCATAAGGAACTGCTTAAAACAAGCACTGGTCTACAGAGGATAAAAATTGACTTGAGAGTTCTACTCTACAGGCTATTTGCGGCCAAAATGAAATCTAGTATTTAAAATACTGATGGAATAAGTTCTACTTACAGGCATTCAGCTGAGAGCTGGGATCAGTGCACTTGCCTTTTCTTTTGCTTTGCTTTCGCTCTTCATCCCTGATCTTCCTCTCTGCTCCCTGTCAGCCAAGAGATTAAGGGAAAGGAATGGGGAGTGAAAAAGAGGGGAGGGGGGGGAGAGAGAAAGAGAAGGTATTTTTAATTTTTTGAGGTGTTTTTCAGCTGCAGAGGCAGGAACACCAATTCTTCCAGAGTTGTTTGTGGAGGTCAGTTCCACAGTACCTGAGCCTAGGTTTGCCAGAGTGTGCCAACTTCGAGATCTGCTTTTGAGTCCTATCATCTAACGAAATCCAACAACCATATCCAAGATGCAAACACTTGCTTTTCTTTCAAGTCAGATGGAGATACAATGATAAAAGATACCCACATCTATAACGATTGTAATGAAGCGTGAGATAAAAGCATACTTGAAGTGTTTAAAACAATAAAGAACTGCAGGTTCCCCCAGTTTAGTGGCAATCCCTTGATTGCCACTAAAATCTACACAAGTCACACCGTACTTGGATCTCCAAGTGCAAGATACCTCCTGCACATTTCACACAGAGCCTGCAGCAGTTGCACCAGCCTTCACTGAGCTCAAGCTGCACACATGCAGTGCTTTAAAGCAGGGATTATTTCTTTTCTTTTTATCAGAGTCAGGCCATGGTGGAATCCACAGATTCCCTACCTGGGTTCATGCCTGCACTGTTTCCGGCCTTCCAAAGCAAGCAACTGAGGGGACAGTGCAATACTGCCTTTTTTTCTGCAAGGTGCAGACAGCTATGATGGATAAAGAAAAGGAGGGAAGAAGCTTTGGAATAGTGTTCATTCCTCCAGCTCTGCCCAGATCTCACATGTGACTGTGGGTTAAGTCAGGGGTGTCACGTTGACAGCTGCATGAAGTGATAAGTCCACAGGAGATCCCCAACACTCAATCCTGGTGCTACCACTAGGTCACCAAAACTGGTACACACAAGTTCTACCTGTCCCCCAACACCCTCCTGCAAAGCACAGCAAAAGGTAACAGCTACCTGGCCACACCAAGCCATTATTCCTCTTTCCTTCTCCTTCAAAGCTGCCAAAACACACCCACATCTTCACTTGGTACTGGAGAAAGACTTGATTAGCTACTGCAAATGAGGTATGAAATCTCCTGTCGCGGTGAGGTGGGAATCTGTGCCTAATGGTGCATGGGAGAAGGGGAACAGCCCTCCTAACTTCCCAGTAAATCAATGTTCTATAGATGCCAGGCTGCCTGTGCCTGCTGGTACCACTGGGCTTATCTGCACCAGCAATAAAAAGGACAATTAGCCAAGATACTTGATATGCATTAACACATATCATCTTTTCTTCCACACAATGAGAGGGGAAAAAAGCAGCTTCAGGCAGCTGTGGTGAAAAAGAGAAAAAAATTACACAGGAAGACACAGGCACTGCCAGCTTTGCTTGACCCAATAAAGCTGATATAGTCCACCACAGTGAAGATATCCCACCTAAACCTCAGCACAGCTGGACCTGAACCCCTCTGTGTCATCCCTTACCAGAGCAGTCACATCATCTCAGCTTGACAACAGAAAGATTATATTTGGTTCCTGATCTGATTTTCACCTTCCACATGGAGATAATAAAGTTGTGCTTACTCAAACACTGTGCTAAAGAACAGCATCTGCTTCCTCGTCGAGAGCATGCTGATTCAACAAAAATTGGGAAAACCTCTACTCTCCCATTCCCTGCTTGAAAATCAACTTGATGCAGGCTATGGGGGCCCAGGTAAATACATCTCAAAACTCACATAAAAACCCCCCAAAAAAGTTATGTCTTCATAACAGGCTTTTCTACCCTGCCAGCAGAGCTCAGGGAGTAATGGTTTCAAACTGGAAGAGGATGGTTTTATTCTGGACATAAGGAGAACATTTTTTTCTGATGAGAGTGGTGAGGCACTGCAACAGGGTGGCCAGAGAAGCTGTGGATGCCCCATCCCTGGAAGTGTTCAAGGCCAGGCTGGATGGGGCTTTGAGTAAACTGGTCCAGTGGACTGTATCCCTGACCATGGCAGAGACCGAGACTAGATAACCTTTAAAGGTGCTTTGCAACCCAAACCACTCTGTGATCATGTAACTGAAAGAATAGTCTCGATGTTGCTGCCCACTCTTATCAATGCTCCTGCAGCCTGGCACCCCACTCTTTCCTTCCAACAGCATCTCACTCATTTGTTCCTACCATCCCATGAAAGCCTTCCCACAGCACTGCCCATTGCTACCAGAGTAGCAGAAGATCCCAGAGGGCAACATGAGCTCTGGTCTGCGAAACCCTGTTTTTAATTCTCCTCATGTGGATGCACTGCTGAGGTACCTTTCAGAATAGGGAAGGTCTTCTTCCTCTGCAATAGGTCAGCCCCAACCCTGCTCAGCCCAAATATTGCTGGGCCAAGCCTGAAGGAAGCTTGTGCCATAACATTCTACAAGATGACACCATTATACCCACATTGCTTTATTCAGGTCCTGAAACCATACAGGAGTAGAAGAAAACCAAACATCCCAGACACTGCAAGCACAGCCTCAACAAAGGAATAGAGGAGAAATCTGTGTTAGGTGGCCACAACATCACAATTTTCTGCTGGTTTGCAGGTTTTTTCCAACAGACCACTATAGACTTGTCCCTCCATGAAGAAAATATGGGTAACAGAATTTCTGCAGGTAAGAGTGGTCACATGAGGACAAACATATTCAGGGCTGTAACAGGTGTGGGTATTATGGTAACAATGGTCCTATAAACATTCAAAAGCAGCTGGCTGGTTACATACAATTCAACACAGGGCAGAAAACTGGTGCTCCTTCTGAAATGCCAGTGCTCTTACAGGAGCCTGGAGCAAGCAGCCAGCATTAGGGTCCATGGGTACATGGGGTTTGTCTATGACATGACAGCATGCAGGGGCTACAGGGATGGATTTTCTGAGGGGATGCTTATTCTAAGAAGCAGCTTCCCTCAAGCCCAACAAAGCCAATGCCAGTCAGTTTAAGATGGCCAAGGCCCATTGGCAGTGGTGGTAGTGCCTCTGAGCTTATGTATTTAAAAAAGGGAAAAATGTTCTGCAGCAACAGTCAGAAGCAAAGTGAGAACATGTGAAAGAAACAGCTCTGCAGCTCCCAAGGTCAGTGCAGAAGGGGGAAGCCAGGCACAGGAGCAGAGATTCACCTGCAGCCCATGGTGCAGCCCATAGTGAGGGAGCTGTGCCCTGCAGCCCATGGAGGTCCATGGGGGAGCAGAGATCCACCTGCAGCCTGTCCAGGACCCCACATCAGAGCAGGGGGATACTCAAAGGAGGCTGTGATTCTGTGGGAAGTCTGTGCTGGAGCAGAGCTCTGGCAGGACCTGTGGCCCCATGGAGAAAGGAGCCCATGCTGGAGCAGGGTTCTGGCAGGACCTGTGGCCCCATGGGGCACCAACATGGAGCAGCCTGTTCCTGAAGAACTGCACCCCATGGAAGGGGCCCATGCTGAAAAAGTTTGTGAAGAACTGCAGCCTATGGGAAGGGTTCATGTTGGAGAAGTTTGTGGAAACTGTCTGCCATGGGAGGCACTCCACGCTGAAGCCAGGGAAGACTGTAAGGAGTCCTCTTCATGAGGGGGAAGGAGCATCAGCCATGTGTGAAGAACTGACCACAGCCCCCCTTCCCCTGCTGCAGGGGACAAGGGAGAGAATTAGGGAGTGAAGTTGAGCCTGAAAAGAAGGGAAGGGTGAAAGGAAGGTACTTTAAGATTCAGTTTTATATTTTATTATCCTGTTCTGATTTTGATTTTTGTAATTTCTCCTTTCTTTCTTCCCTCCTCTTTTAATTCAGGTATGATTTGCAAAGTATCTGGAGGAATAAATCAGGAGAGTAAGTCAAAATCTCAAAGGGAAACACAAGATGCACTGGCATTACTATATTAATAGATTTGCTGAAATTTCTGCCATAGCTCGAAGGAAGCCATTGGAATCTATATGTTGACTATACATCTGCCTTTTTATTAACCAATTTGTCTTATTAGTAGTGGCACAAGCCTGTCAGTCATTTTAGCATTGTGTCAGTAATTGATTGGACAATATTGGAGAAAAAGATCCCCCCTATCCTGTAGCAAGTCTGTCCTCTCTGTATTGTAGAGAAAACAGGCTGATAGCACACAAGACTCCCAGATAACTTGGGTGAAAAAACATTAGATTACACACTTGCTTCAGTCTCATCGTGAAACAGGCAAAAGAAAATGGAAAAAGAAGGAAAAATAAAGGCCTGAAGAAATCTCATGAGACCAAGCCTCTTAGGCTTACTGGCAAGTCCTTAGGATGGCTCTGGAGAGCCTTTGCTAAATCCCTGTAAATTCCTTGCAGAAAGTATCCCAACAGGAGCAGCTACAGGCAGCTCTCCCAGCAGTGCAGGAATGCAGCGGGACCCAGTTAAAAGCCTACAGATGGACAACAGAACATGGCAGGGTGAGTTAATGGATGCACAGCAGGAGCACAGTGCAGAGAGCCCTGCATATTTTGGGAGCTAAGTGAAGACAGAACAATGGTGCATGAGATGAATCTTGGTGTCAGTGTCCCAGGGAATACCAGGCAAGACCACAGAGTGGTCTGGCAAAGCCAGCACAGGACCAGAGGGGGGTGACAGACCTGCCTCAGCCCTGCAGCTGCATGGAGAGGTATCTGAGATATCACCTGACAGAGTCTGCCCTATGAAGATGGAGTCTGGATTCAAAAAATGAGAGGCTCAAACCAAGCAGAGTATCAGCAAAATAGGAAGTCAACATGGTTCACAGCAACCAAAAGGACTGGGGAAGTCCAGGAAGCATTAATCAGGACCTAGAACAATCTTGGTCACTCTAGAAATAACATTACATATAACTTTCCCTGGACCTTCAAATGACTGCTCAGGCAGGAACAGGTTATGAAGACTGGGAAATTTCCTTTCTTTGCAAACTCATTTGAAGTTTTACAGCTGCTTTCAGCTCAGCTTCTGCTGTTTCTTTCACAGCTTTGGGACAGGCATTAATTCTGTGTGCTAAATGCATTAGGCAGAGCAGTCAAATTACAGCACCCATCCAGCTTGTAAATGGGCTTTTTTATGCTGCTGTATCTCATGGTGGTACATCTTTTGTTCACAAGCTCTGCAAGTTATTGGTTTGGGGTTTTTTTGCAACAAATACAGTATGAAAACATGAAGAAATTTAAAAGGACCAACACAACAGAACTTGGGCAAAAAGACAAGCCTACACTTGCTCCAGTCAATGGCAATGATTTCTCTTGCTGAAGTGTCAGTCTGCCTCTGACTGACCTTTCTCTAAAGTCAATGCTCAGGAATACTTAGCACTCCAGCATTTTGAGAGCAGTAAATTTATTTGAGGTCATCATAACATCTGTGAGCCAAGTAGAAGGGGTTGAAATTTTTTCCTTGTGAAGGCTAAACACAGACAGGACTTTTCAGTGAGCCAAAATAGCAAGTGACACAATTAGAAAAAAAAAAAAAGCTGCTAAGCTCTGGAGCAGCCTTCCAAAACAGTCACTGGCACATTTATCCAAGCTTACCTTGTCGCAGAAGACTTTAATTTGGCAGTAGGCTCTGTGGACTGGTTTGTTACTCCTGTTATTGTAGCTGTAAGTGTCAATCTGAAGATTCAGGGGCAGGCCTTTAACTCCCTTCTGAGAAGAAAAATCTGTGCTGAGGCAGTTCACAGAAATGAAGACCTGCAGAAGAGGAAAGCAGCAGCTGTCAGTAGTGACACACAAAGTCCTGGCTGACCATTGAGAGAGGGATACTCAGGGAGTGCTAAGGCCCAAATGCTGGTCCCTTGCCACTGCAAGCAGCACCTTCTTTCCTCTGAGACATCTGGTAAAATCCCCAAGAGGCAATATAACATTCTTAAGTCTTTACATAAGCCATTGGAGGGGACAAAGCCACTTTGTCCAAAACAGATTTCAACAAACTCTCCAAACTTTAGGAGGACTCCACCCATCTTTCCACCCAAGAACTCTCAAACAACACCATCAAACTTAGAGCAAAAGGAATGCTCCCACAATCAATCTTCACTGCTCAGCATTTAGTAGCATCTTGCCAAGAACACAACCATGTTACAAAAAATTTACCTTGCTCAGGGTAAGTTAATTTTTTCCAGGAGTTTTACATGAGCACAGCTTATGCTAGAAAGTACCTGGTTGAGGTTTTTTCCTAAAGGCTATTAAAAGCTTTTAAAAGATATTAGGCAACATGTAATCTTTAAACACAGAAATAACACCATTATTCCAGTGAAGGTTTCTGGGCTTTACACTAAGTTGAACACTACTTTGAATATTCCTTAGTAAGACCTGCAATACCATGTTAACATTCAAATGGAAAAGGTTGGA
The DNA here is from genome assembly GCA_013398995.1 of Alaudala cheleensis. Lineage (NCBI taxonomy): Eukaryota > Metazoa > Chordata > Aves > Passeriformes > Alaudidae > Alaudala > Alaudala cheleensis. The sequence continues at coordinate 562,478 of VWYE01013973.1, forward strand.
GAAATATTTCCATTATTCTTACAAAAAATTAATTACAGGGAAAAATAATTGCGTGTTTGAACATACATAATTTCATTTTCATAACTGCTTGAAAAAAACAACAAAAAAACCCTCTCAAAAAGACAAATCACACACAAGCAGAGAACAAGTCCAATGCTGCTTAACAGAATATTCTAAGAAATATCCTTAAGTGGATATGAGCAGATAGACCAGAGTACTTTGGATCTAGATAATGGGCTTGCAGTGTGCCAGGCTTTTCTGCAGATACAATGCCCATTACTGACACATCTCAGAAGCTGTAAGGATTAATTACCAGGAATTTACAACCACCAAGACCTGCAATGGCTTCTCTCCTCTCTGCCTGAAGAATAAAGGCTGGGAACTCACAGCGTTAAAATACAATCAGAGCCTTGGGAGCCAGAAGCACGTTCCCAGAGATTTTGCAGGAGCACCATCCCAGAACCCGATGGCTCACTGAGGTGCTGCTTCACCAGCGCCACTCGAGTCTCGGCTGTGAGCTGGTGCCACCTCCCGGAGCTGCAGAGGCTCGCACAGCCTTGGCTAAGCTACAGGCTTGGGCTTTAGCAAAGGTCCTCTTTGCACAGGTTCTGCAACATCCTCTACCAGTTTTAACAATGATGGGAAATGGAAATGTAAAACCCTGATCTGGTGATAGTTCATGACCATTTTTTCCCCTACCATGTATAATACAGCTGTATAAAAAGGCGGGGCAGGGAGGAAAAAATAGTGCAGGTGAGGGACTTCTCTCATAGTAACTTGTCTGAATACTGGGGATTCATTCACATGCTGGTTCCTGCAGCCCCTGTGCCCTGAGAGGGCAGCACAACTGCTCAGCAAACAGACCCCTGTTCCCTCCAGAGATTCCATCCCAGAGATTCCAATTCCCATGGCCCCACCAAGTCCTGCTGTGCCAAGGGATGTGTGGAACACCACCAACCCAGGCCAGCACAGCAGGTCAGCAGAGCCCCAGCCCCTGACGCATTGCTGCTGCCTCTGCAGGGACCCAAGGCAGGGCCGTGCACAGGACACAGGGTGAGCTGGTGGTCAGTGCCTGCTCACCTCCAGCCTGTGTCCCAGCATCCCAAACTTGTGCTGTTCCAAGACAATTTTTTGTGAAAGCATTAAACACATCTCAAATCACAGTCAGGAAAATTATTTTAAACTAAGCTGTTTGCAGTCTTCCCCAGACTAACCCAAAGGATGGCTCTGCCCATTTTCATCCACCCTGCTTCCCTTTTTGCTACCTTTGGCTTCACAAGGGCATTTTGGCTACAGTGCTGGTACACCCTGGGGGAAAGCTTCAAGGAGTTTGAAGAGCTGCTCTCACCAGCTTGGGAGCTTGGTAATCAGATGTACACACAGCTCGAATAATTGCACTCCCTGAGCAGGGGTTTTGTTTTTTAAAAGACCCTCAACTCTGGTGTTTGCATATTTTTACATTTTAAATTTTAATTTTAAATTTACCTACACTGAATATTCACTCTACTCATTTCTGTATGAAAAAGTGACTACATACTTTAAGATCAACATGCCCAAGCAGCCACATCAGCAGGTCCACCACCACCTCGAAATTTCTGTGAAATCCCTCAAATGAGTTTCACAACACTGGACACCAGAAGCTTCAGTGTGCAGCATCAGTCAGCAGTTCTCTAGCACATGGTGTCACTTCTCTTCTGAGACTTCAAGGTCATGTTTTTAAGGCTTACCAGCCACACAAAGCCTGCTGAGCTGAAGGTGGGAGAGCTGGTCTCAGCATAACAGACACATGCTATGCAGCAGAGCTGCACAGGTATCTCATGGGAATTTAGGATTGCCTGTCAGATGACAAAGATTATCCTCCTACTTTAGAGTCTCCTCATTTGATTAGCTTTGGCTTTAAGCAGCTGACTTCATTTTCATGCCATTTAAATCTTCAGGACTCTAGGCAGGAGATGACAACTAAAACCTAAGCACGTCTCTGAAGCAACAGAGAGCCAGCCTGTCTTCTCCTGTTTGTACTAAACCATTTCAGTTCAAAAGGAGCATCTACTTCTCCCTAACCATCCTGTAACTCCTATTTTTGAGCAACTTCAGGTTGCCTCAAGTTTCACAAAACAGAATTTTAGCAAACAGCCTTTCCAGTTTGGGCTAAGACAGTTTCAGCCAGGTTCTTTATGTACAGGAATATTTGACTTACATTAGAAATTAAATGTAAGGCCAAGTGACTGCATCAGCTACATCCCCACCCCAAAATTGCCAGAAGAAAGAAAAACGTAACCACAGAAGTTGCTCTGCGCCTTCAGCTTGCTGAGCAAGATTCCTTTTCATGTGTCCAACCTATTTTTCTAAGGGCAGTTCCGCATTCTCAGCTATATTAAGATTTGTTGTTACTTTTAAAAAAAACATTTTCATCTCACCTCCCAAGATTCAATATAAAGACAGCACTTAAAAATAGAGCACTGTCAAGCCTGGGCACTTACAAACATGAGTCAAGCCCTCAAAAGTTACACAGACTTTCTTTAAAACTGAGATTTGTAAAGGGATTAGAAACCTGTTCTTGAATTATTTTGCTTGCTTGGCAATTGAGTCTCTAGTCTATATTTGACTACATATATCTAGCCTATCATATATCCAGGCTTCTCTCTCTAACCAAAGACAGGCTCTATATCCCCCCTTTTTTTTTTTCTGTTGATTTTTTTCTATGCTTTTCCCAATTCCTTTTAACAAAAGCTGAGATACTCATTGAGGCACATGGCTCCACAATGGTGGCATCTCAGCTAAAATCAAACAGCATGAAAACTGTGAGCTGCTACAAACTGCTAACCTCCCACACCTGGCATTCACCCCAACACTCTGGAGCCTGCTTTCCCCAAACACCATGCTGGATTTCTGCAGCCTTTGGGGCAGCCCAGCTGCACACAACAAAAGACTGAAGGCATTAGGATTAAAGCACCTCCTCTGGGATCATGCTGAAAGTTAGCGTGGGAAGAAGTCAGACCTCATGACTTCTCTGTCTGCTTTAACCACCCGACCCCTCATGCCCCTCCTCACCTAAGGTGGGAGGAACACACCGTGCCTGCACTCAAACCCACGAGAAACAATCTTCCATTTTAATAATGCAGGAAAAAAAATTAATCCGACAGCTCTGCCGTGTGCCCTCAAGGAAGGGCAGCAGAGACAGCCAAGTTCTTTCCACACAGCACCTTTTTTAACAAGATCTGCCTTTCAAACAAACCAGGAAAAACAGCTATAATTAAAGGGCAATCAAAGCGCTGCAGGAACCTCTCTGTCAGCGAGATGAAAGATGCCTTTTTTAAATGAAGGCTTGCATACCCAGATCTCTTCTCCTCAGTTTATCTTGGACACTGTACTCTTCTGTCACACCAAAAGCACTAGCAATTCTGATGAGTCCAAAGGATATGCAGCAGCTTCAGATGAAATGTCACCTCATTCAGGCCCATCTGCCCAGCTGGAAAGGAGCAGTGTAGGTTCTCACCCATGGCAACCAGGGCTGCCACGGGCAATGGGGAGCAACTTGTGTTTGTACACCATGAACTCTGAACAGTCAGAGCAAACACAGGCATGGAGAACACTGTCTTGCATAGTCTTCTACATCCTTCTGGATAAGGACCTACACAGGCAGACTTGGGACTTTTCCAGGCTGATCACCTTGCTCCACATTCATTTCATTTCAAGAGAAGGCAGGTAAAAGGTATTATCTCCTTCTATTTATGATCCTCTAGATTTCTGTGTCCAAAGGATTTAGACATTAACTCAACAATCCAAGTCCACTGGATTTATCTGAAAATTCAGATAAAAACTTTAGCTCTTTTCTCACCCTAGTATGCAAAAGCCTCACATTTTAACCACAGAACAGTCTGGGTTGGAAGGGACTTTAAAGATCATCTAGTCCAGCCCCCCTGTTATGGGCAGGGATACATTTCACCAGACCAGAAGGCTCAAAATCCCATCCAAGCTGGCCTTGAACATTTCCAGGGACAAGGCATCCACAGCTTCTCTGGGCAGCCTGTTACAGTGCCTTAGCACCCTCACAGTGAAGGACTTCCTCCTAATACCTAATTTGAATCTGTCAGCTTGAAGCCATTTACCCTTGTTCTGTCTCACTATAAGCCCTTGTAAAAAGTCCCTCTCCAGCTTTCTTTTAGGCCTCCTTTTGGTACTGGAAGGCATTCTAAGGTCTCTCCAGAGCCATCTCTTCTTCAGGCTGTAAAACCTCAACTCTTCAGCCTGTCTTCATGGGAGACATTCCAGGCTATGTTATATTCATTCTCTGTTATATTCAACTTAAAATTGTCAGGATGTTTTTTATTTTGGATGACTGTGTTTGTAGAGAATACAGAGTTTGGAGCCTACAACAAAACAACCAGACACAGGTTAAACTGCAATGAGCTTCTTCTCAGGGAATGCAGCTGGATACTGCTTTCCTTGGCCTTGGCTAAATAGTTTCAATGTTATGCCCAAAATACAGTAGGCAAAGGGATTCCAGTGGGTCTGGAGACCATTTTCCTGACACAAAGGCATTGTCTCTGCCTCCCGTAAAGAAAAATTAACCAGAAGCTCCAAGTTTGTAATTTCAATGCTGATAGCTGAAATCACATGGTTCTTCTAAAGGCTTGGACAAATATAAACAGCAAAGAGCCCCCATAGGTTTCCTATATGCTGCAAACTGGCTGGATGCAGAACATCTGAAGTGCAAAAGCCTTATGAAGTACCAGAGAACCAGCAGAGTTCCAAGCCCTTCTGAGAGGCAGAGCTGTCAGCCTGGGCACGACCTTGTGCCAGTGTAGCTACGTGGCTTCCAAGATTGGCTCTGGGTGAGAGCCAGGCAGCTTCGAGTGCAGGCAGGGCAAGCACAGGTCTGCCTGCACACATCCACAAAGACATGTCCTAAGAAAGCAGTGCTGGGAAGACTCTTCTGTATTTAAAAGAAAAAAAAAACCCCAAACCCACACTTTGGTAAGATCACCTGAGAGGTGGCTAATCTTACTGCTCTCACATTCGTTTCTTCACCTCCCACATGCACCACAGGTTTTGCATCAGCAGGAGGTGAGCCAGGAAAGAGATAAAAGAATTGGGCAATTCATGCACCTGTGGGCTCCTCAGCCGCCTCCTGCCTTTGGGGTCGGATGCTCCAAAAAAGGCTTGTCTGGCAGATGGGTGATAGGGCTGCATCTGCTCCAGCTCTGCTCAGCCAGACCCAGTACCATCCTGCTGGCAGCCCAGGGGAGTTAATTTGCATCCAAACCTACCACTCCCAACTTGGGTGACTGACACAGAGGCCATCATGGGTCCCACACCACGTCAAGGAATGACAAGTGGGAAATACGATCAACCTCCAGATAAAGAACATCCTCCTAGCAAGTCTACTCCATCAACAAAACAAAAAGGAATGGTAATGAAAGGAAAATACATATTCCTACTCACAAAGAGCAGTGCTGATTGCTATTCCAACCTGTTCTGAGGCAAGGAAATATAGCAATGTCTCTACTCACTACACCTGGGAAACTTGGGGATAATGGTTCCCAGTCCTACTGATGCTTCCTCCCACCCCATGCTTTGATAAGATAAAACTGCTGGGCCAGGTTTTGTTAGGTTGGTTGGAAAGAAAGTAAAAACAGTAGTTTGGCAAAAACAGTGACAATATACTGGAAAAAACCCAAACAAACCAATCAACCAAACCAAGGAAAAAAAACCCAAAACAAACAAACCAACATACACAAAAAAGAAAAAACCCTAATACACTCCCCTACATCAACAACAACAACACAAGTCCCAAAAATAATGACAAAAGCTGAAACATGACAAAACAACACAAAATAGAGAATTAAGTTTACAAAGGTATAAAAATGGCTGAAAAGAAAGAGCTGCCATCAGGTAAAAAAGGAACAGAGAGAAAGGAAAAGAAAAAAATCACCTCCTAGTTTTCTCTCTAGAAAAGCTAATGTCAAGAGATATTCCTTTCAGCTTTGGGAAACACCCTGTGAGCTTGTACTTGGAAGACCAGAAAATGGCAGAGGCTTGGAACACCAAGTTCAGAAGAATTACTGAGTTGAAAACTTGCTTCTAGTTGTAAATGCTTAAAATCAAGGGTGGCATATACTTGTTTTCCAGAAAACCCAGGACAGAGTAGGGAGAGGTCAGTGTTAAGAGGCAGGTAAGCAATACTTGCTATGACTTTCCTATGTCACTGCTCCAAAGGCTGTGTGTACCTGTGCCTATTTGTGGTCTGCAGCCTTGGCTTCACAGCAATCTCTTTCCTTTAAGTATGTTTGACTCATCACATTTCATAGTTTCATTTCCAACTAGTCAAACCTGTACCTCCTCAATGCTGCTGAAGGTGGCAACACCTTCTTTAATGAGGCATATGACTGCTGCTTCATTACAATGGCATCCATATTAATGTATGCAATATTCATCAATCAAAAAAGTTTAAATTCTTCCTATGGTGAACACCAAGGGAGGATTATGCTAGAAGAAACTCTTAAAATAAATCAGTAATGTACCACCCAGCACCATTTCAAGTTGTAGCAAGAGATCAGCTCTCTCCAAAAATTGAACTCCTCGAAACAAAGTAATCTTGCCAACACCATGGGAGGATCTGCCAAGAAGACCACCCTCATTGTCTAATTTTCTATTTCAAAAGGCTATCCCAAATTAGATGCAAATTACCATAATATTAGGACCAATCCATTCTTCTTGGACAAAAAAAAAAGGAAGAAAAAATGAATTGCTCTGTCATTCAGGGCATCACTTAAGAGACACCACAGCATCTTCCCTTTGGTGAAAAAGCAGCAAAAAGCTCTGTCATGATATGCTCAAAATGCCTGTTACACTCTGTGCATTCCTTTTTAGTAGAAAGGGTCTTTTCACACAGTATCTGGCTTATAATGCCTTTTTTTTTTTTTTTTGAGGGAGAGAGAGAGAAGGAGTAGGAGGACAATAGAACCCTTAATGTGCAGTGACATCATTTTTGGCTACAGCCCCATCACCCAGCCTAAAGCAAGCCAGACCAAAGACCTCCACAGGGCCCCTTCTCTGGGAGCTGCTGGAGCAATGCTGCTGTTCAGAAGGGACCCATTGGGAAGCACAGAAGGGGTGCCCCAGCACAAAGGCAGGATCTCTGCCCTGTTACAGCTACAGAAATGGGCAGGGAGGCTCTTGCAGTCCTTGTGCAGACACCAACTTGCCCTGCTCAGACAAGAGGCCCTGCTCCACAGGGCAAGAGCTCAGAGAGGATTTGAGCAAAGCAGGATCCAGCAAGGCCAGTTAACCCTGGGGAAACCAACCTGTTCAGATTGTTCAACTGCCACTGACCTGAGAGCAGGCCATGTCCCCAGGCCAGAGTTAAGGGACAGGATTTGCTTCACAGCCTAACGGGTAACATAACAGAGATAACAGGACAGCATGAAGAGCAGTATGAAATGTGCATTGAACTGCACACATAGTGGCAATTTTTATTAAAAGACCTTTACTGGGTACCAACCAAGAAAAGGAGAGCCTGGCATGTTGTACAGATCTGGGGATCTCAGCCTCAAAAATTCATGACCTGAACCCACAACCACTTATTTTGACTGACATGGGGGACAAAGACACAAAAAGGGCTGCAACAATTCCTATTTCCTACTTCTAACATCCCCATATTTCAAAGACAGCCAAGCCTCCTCAGTCAACAAGAAGGGGCAGACACCTCTAGAGAAAGCTGCACTCCAGCTCTAGACACCCTGTCCCTAATGAAGTCATAGACACAAAAGATGACGAGCTTGTGTTCAGACATCTAAAAGTTTCTTTACCAGAGAAGAACCCCACCTCGACTGTCTGCCCACGGCAGACATCCATCATGGGGTGGGAAACTGTTTGAAGTCTCCACAAGCCTCAGGGTAACTGCAGCATTACCTGTTGCATGTAAGTGAGTATCAGCTCCACATCTCATCAGACTCATCGGATCACGCTTCCACTCAAGCAGGATGGCTCCTGATCCTGGCTTTCTTAAATACCCCATTCAACAACTCACCAGTTCATCAACTAATTTTCTAGTCCACCCTCTTCCCTTTCTCCTCACAAAGCATGATTGTCTTCTCATTCAACTATTCCCTTCCCCTGCTCTGCCAGGTGATGGGATCAGACCTCACCTCTAATACAGACATCTGAAAGCCCACCTGAATCACTGCTCCCCCACTCTGCAGCGTCTCCTGACAATCTTTCTAATCCTGACCTCACTCTCCTTCAAGTCTCAACAGCACCACTGTTGAGTTGCCTTTTTCGAAGTCTGGCCTTCCCTCCCCACCCTTCACTCACTTCAGTGTCTCAGAGCAAGGAGGCTTTGGATCCTGGGCCCTTTTCCAGCTTGAACACACTCTTGCAAAGGTCAGAGAAGACTTAAACCAGCCTCTGCTATGAAGTGGCTGCTTCCAGCAGCTCCTGTGATGTCCCAAAACAACAGAAGAGGGCAGAGGGGAGCTGCCAGAGAGAAGCACATTTGCTCAGAAATCCGTGGACACGGGTTTGGTCTCAGAGTGGGAAGTGTCTGTCATGCATGAAATACTCCTGGTTTCTACACCCAAGGGCTCATGAACAGCACACCAACGCAGGCAGCTGTGGGACAACTCCAGCTGTGCAGAGCCAGGCTTGTCCAATGTGTCCAGTGACCAGAGCCCTGGCCTTGCTCTCGGCTCTCCCAGCACAATGCAACTGGGAAATGGGAAGTACTTGTTACTGAGAGCATCTCTAACACCGTTTTTCCATCCCATAAATCCACAGCTGTGAAATCCACACAATTTTCCTTGCTACAGAAGGAGCACATGACTTGTGTTGTATGAAAAGAGCGTTTTCTTCACCAGAAAGGTGCAGTTTACTAAACCCCCTTAGTGTCCCAAGGGCAGTAGCAAAGCACTCTCATGCAGGTGACACCCTCCTGAACAGGCACAGTGGCAGAGGTGCAATAATCCTGTACATCCCCACAAGGAGACAAGTACTTGGTCCCAGAACTGCTAAGGGCAACTCCTTGTGATAATATGCTATTTCTGCCTTAAATCTGACACATATCCTGCATGTGCTAATGAGTAACTACAGATCAGAAATCCCGGACACAGAGCCTCATCACCTCCCATTTGACATGGCTGCACAGGATCAAATCATTTCCACAGCAAACTGGAAGCAAAAGCAAGAGGGAAACAGGAGAAGCAGCAAACCAGAAGAATCACCTGGCTCTGGTCCAGGTAACTCCAGGGCTCAGGAAGCAAATTTCTAATGATGAAGGCTTGCTGGCTGGTTAAACATACTGTCTATGCAGCACTTCTGCTGTTATTAAATATAAAACACAGTATTTATTACTGTGAAAGCATTTCTGTAACATCAGAAACTCAGCTCTATCTATTCCCTGCTTTCTTCATATATTTTATGACTGCTGTCAGGGGTTGGGGAGCAGGGAGGGAAAGGAAAAGAGAGCGCAAGAGCATACAAGGTAAATGAACCATGCAATAAAAATTGTTGAAATTGGCTCAGACATCTCCTGATAAGATCACAGAAGTTGAGAAAGAACTGCAGTTCTTTGGTGAGAAATTCAGTCATTGACAAAACACATCCACTCAGGGGAAAAATGAAGTTAAACAGACATTTAAGCACATGGAGCATTGGCTAAAAATGCCAATCCTTTAAATACTGAAGTCGGGAGTATTTTTGTCTTAACGATTCTGATTCCAAGAGTCAAGGCTTGCACACTTGGTATCAACAGTCCCCCCTGAATGTTCCTATAAACCAGACTCACAGTATATGGATCTCACACATTAAGACTGTGAATCTGGAAGCAAATTTGCCTCTGTAGCTGTCTCTCAGTTCCCCACACCATCTCATGAAGTTCACCCCCAAGGTGAAATATCATCATGAGGGTCCTTAGACCTTTTCAAGATACTATTGGCAATTTAATTATAGACTGAAACTATTCATTCAGGGGTCTGTAGAGCTACTTGGCAATAGCCACCTGGTAGGAAGAGATGGCTTTCCTTGTGGCAGCCACAAAGTTCTCAGCACCAGCTGTGAGCCCTGCTCCTGGGTTAGTGGCCCATCCCTGCTGCTGCAGAGTGGCTCAGCCAGCAGAGAGGCAGCTGCAGAAAGTGCTTCCAGCTCCTTGAAGACTTGCATTGTTCTGTCTGCATGATCCACCCCTGTGTGCAAATCCTAAACCTTTGCATAGCTCGTAGACATCGACTGCCTGGGTTTGTTAAATGTTTGACTGGCTATGGCAGCAGGATAATACTTACTGACTCTGCTTGACAGCTCTTCTGTTTGTTCATGAAGTGAAGTGCTTAATGTTTTAAAAATCTTGTCAGCCTTTTAGCATCCTCTAGCAGATAAGGCCCTCCCTGCCAGGCCCTCTTAACCTGACTGAAACCAAATCTGGTGAAAAGGGAATCCTGGCACCCAACATCAGCCTCACAAGTAATGTCCCAAATGCTGCACAGCAGCGCTTTCAGCAGCAGCATACACACAGCTCCTCACTGCTGTGCATCCCAAACTTTTCCCACAGAGCTGAAACCTAACAGCAGTCCCCATACAACATTTTCTCCACAGCCCTTGTGCAGGACGGAGCACTGTTTGTGGTGACAGCAAGCTCTGCACAGTGACAACAGCCCTAGCTCCTCCTGCAGAGCAGAGCACACACAGCTCCAGAGAAGGACCTGTGTTCTTTGCTGAGACCTCCCGTGTTCCCCCAAGCCAGGATCTCCCTAAACATGGCACTCTGCAGCCATAAGTGTTTTTCCCTGTGATGCTGGTGACTACTGGTACTGCTTGCTGGTACCAGTCACTAGTACTGCCAAGGAAACAGCCTGCCTCCAAAAATGGATGGAAACCATTCCCAGTTCCCAAAAGAAAACCCAGGCAGTGATGAAATTCTTGAAAGAAAACTTCACTTTAATTCCAGCAACTAACCAGCGAGAAATGCATTTGGAACTGAGTTGGCTCCATGCTTTGACCTGCTTTCCTTGAACCTAGAAGATGCACAAGCCTTTTCCAGAAACCAGAGTGGCTCTAACACAGTAAGCTACTAGCTAGGGAAGCTTCCTGTACTCACACACCTACAAAAGCGCCCACAGTTCTGAGGAGAGATCAAACCAGAGTTCACCAGGAGGTTGCTCTAGCTGGAAATAGGTCACTGGGTGTTGGGATCTGCGGTTTAAGCAACGCACGCTTTGGGAGCTCAGAGGGAGCTCTGGGAGCTCAGAGGCTGCAGCTGCTCCCTCTTTGGTGAAGGCAAGCCCATGGCTAAGCCCCAGCTGCCAGCAGCTGCCCCTTGCCTCCCGCAGGGATCCTCGGGGAGGCCGCACGGAGCCAAGCCCAGCTACGCTCCCTCACACCTCCTGCCACTTCATCTGCCCGGGACACGCTCAGTGCCTCCTTCTGTCAGTACTTGTCTCAGGCAGGCACTCCTGCCAAGAACCCTAAAGCACTTGCAAAGCTCTCCCAGTTGCACATGCAAACCCTCTTAAGAAATAGCCAGAAGGTTTTGCCTAATGCAAGAGCGTAAACAAACTTGTTACATGCTAATCACCAGGTAGGCCACACACCCTTCCCTTCCCCCAGCCCCTGAATCTGCTAAAAGGACAGGAAATATCATCATGGTCACTTACCTTTGCTTCCTCGTTGATGTCCCAGGTGAAGGAGATGGCATTGTAGGCAATCTCCTCAATGTTGCTGATGGTGTTGAAGCTCTCCTTGTAGTCAGCTGTTAGAAAGAAGGATTCATAAGGGAGAGGAAGAGGAGACATCACCCCAGTCCTTAATCACATGGAACAGCCAGAAACTGTAACTCTCCAGCAGCCCCTTGAGGGCAAAAAAAGCTGAACTGTACCTTAGGAATGGATCTTTAAAGAGGCTGGAAATGATTCTCACACACACACGCACACAAAAACCCCCCAAACCCTCAACAAACAGGAAGAGGAGAAAAATGGGACTTGCAAAAATACTAAACAAGAAGCTCCAGTGAGAAAGGCAGATCCTAAATATCAGGTGTTCTCTGCCATAGCCTGCTATGTGCAGGAAACTCTCCCCTGTATGGCAAGGACATAAGGTCTCAATAAAATCCCTTCAATAACAAACAAAGATTTGCATGCGCGTCTGCTTTAAGTGCCAAGTGATTAATCCTGCTTTGATTCACAGAAGGAAGGGACGAGGAGTACAACCCAGCCTTTAGCCAGAGAAGGCTGGAACCCAGCCAGCCCCAGCCTTGTCTGGAGGCAAGTGGAAATTTGCAGTGTTTTCTTTTTTTACATGTACCAAAGATGAGTTGTGAGCAAAGCTGTGAGAAGGAGGATCATTAGTCTTGAGGTATTTCTACAAGGATCTTGTTATTTGAAGAAACACAATATTTAGGACAGCCACTGGGATTACAAGCTGTGATTTAGCTACAAGCACCAGGATATTCTAAAAAAAACACCTGTTATCTGGAGGGGACTGTTGGATCTTCCAATAAAAAATCCCACCAATCAAAATCCTCAAAAAAATCAGCCTCTTTAATGAGTCTTAAAAACTACAGCATTAGCTCCAAGCAATCATAAACCATTTCTGGGCTTTCAGCAAAGATGGATAGCAGAGAGTAATCCAGAAGTTCCTTAAAATAACAAAGCTTTGGTAGAAAACTGAACCTTGCCAAGGAATTAGGTCTGAAGTTTGACATCAGCAATGAGAGTGTTCCTTACCTATGTCAATGCATCTTTGTTTGGCTGTGTGCTGTCTTGAGTGCCAGTATTTCCAGTGCCTGAGCTGATCTTCCCTTGTTTTGTCTTCAGCAAACACAACCATAATAACACTCTGAAAGGAGAGAGGGAAAGATTAAAAAAAAAAAAAAACCCAAAACAAAAGCACAAAAGAGAAAAAAGAGAAATAGAGAAAAGGCCAGAGAACACATTTGGTTTGGAGCTTTAGGCTTTTCCACTGAGGCACTACAGTATACCTGGCATACCACTGCCAAACAGGAAGGCAGACAACAGCACTTTCTGGGTCATCAACAGAGATGAGCAGAACTGCCCTCCTAACTAGAATTCAAGGATCTCATTCCAGGTGTTGCATCACCTTTACACAAGTGCTGACACCACTTCTTAACAGTCTGAGCCAGGATGGGTTGGTCTGGCAGTAGGTGGACAGCAAAGGAAGGAACACTGACGTAAGAGCACAGGTAAGCTGGCCTTTGTGCTGATGCTCTGCTCTAGATTTGGGAGAGTTTAAGGTAACCATTGTACACACCCTCCTTCCCAAGAAACCACAAGTGCTGCCACTCACTCGGACTTTACTGATGGGGTGATGGATTCCTTCAGTGCTGCTGACTTCTTTCAGCGTGATCGGGTAAAATTGACCTTTATTCAGGTAAGTCATCGTGCTGTCCCCAGGCTTCTGTCGGAGGGACTTGGAGGCTTCCAGAGTGTATTCAAAGTTATTCCTATAGAGTGAAGAGTAGTGATTGCTAAGGCATTTTCCTGGAAAGCTGATTAAACGTTCCACATTTAATTTGGAGAAATTCCAAAGTCGTTAGTTGACTCATTAAGCCATCAACAGGCAAAGAAGCTGCAAAACAGGATGAGCCCCTTTTTCAACCATTTCCTTCATGAATGAACATTTAAGAGAAGTTCTTGGCAAGCTAAATCCTAAGACACATCAGCAGGCAAGACTGGAAGGTCCCTATTCAGGCTGAGAGCAGCATGGAACAGAAAAGTATCTATTAGCAATTTAATTAAATTTACAAGCTAATAAGCTACTCAGTGGCCATCACCCTCTTGGTCAACTGCAACTATCAAACAACTTCCAGCAGACTGAGAGCAAGATAGGCAGACCAGGGAGGGGGGCACAGCTGGAAGCAAACTCCCAGCCAGCACTGCAACTTCCCATGGGACACAGATTTGGTACAACGACCATAACTGAAACTTGGTGGCATTTCCAATCCTACAGGTAGTTTTCTTTGAAGTATTTTTTTTCTTTAAAGCTACAATTTTTAACTATGAAATTGAAATAAGCAGACATAATTGATAACCACAGGCCCCCCTCAAAATCCAATTGTGAGCTGGTGCAAATTGGAATGAGTTGTGCTGCTTGCTCATGGACAACAAAGAGAATAGGAGAATATGGGTAAATGGGGGCCTTAAATCATTACCCAGAAATGCTGTCAAAAACATAATCTTCTGAATTCATGTTGGCCATTCGGAGATTCAGTTCAGTGGGAAAGAAAACCTGGAGTAGATGAAACAACAATTAACACTGCAGCAACAAGACAAGTCAGTATTAAATAGATACTCCTTACCACGGAACTCCTGTCAGGCAAATTGTTCACCAGATAATAACTGATTTTTGGTTTGAAGAAACAGGACATTTAAACAGTGTTTTAATCCAAAACTTTTGGGTGTCAACTAAGCACAACATCTCATAAGACTTCCAAGTCAGCTTAAGGCAAAATTTTAATGCTTTCTCAAATCTTAAAGGGCATAGCTACACGGCTCCTTGAGGTTTGGTTTAAAAATCAAAACATGGTTACGCTGCTATTTTCAGTTTGTATCATAAAACCCACAGATTTTCTCCCTCAAGGGCCCTACATAATCCAGCTGTTTTCCATGGACACACACCACACCTAGAAACTGGCAGTAAGGAGCTTATACACAGTCACTTCAGTTTGGTACCTGCAGAGGCACCACGGAGTGCCGAACTCTTGCAAAACCTGGCTTTATGGATGGAGATAACTATTTCAACACTTTGCAAGCCAAAGCCTCTGTCACTAGTAAGATTAGTCAAAAGATTTGCTTTTGATAATGATTTTGTGTTGTGAAGGTTTCATTTACTAAGTTTTAATTATGCACCTTTCTGAGAAAGTCTTCTATTTCTAAGCCCCTGCACAGATTTCTGGCTCATGGAATAAGAACAATTAAAGATGGAACTGGATCTCTCCATCCAGATCAAGACACACACACACACAGAGTCTCTCTTGGTACCTCTTGCACACCCTCCTTGAAGGTCTCCGAGAAGGTGGAGTCAGGAGTTCTCCTCTGGGAGCTCTGAGGCTGGGTGTTGGACGTGAACTGCTCGGGGTTGAGGTTCCTGTCGAAGACCACCACGCGCTCGGGCGGTTCGGGGTGGTACACGCTCGGCGGGATGCCCACGGCAAAGCCGTGCGCCTGCGTCTCTGTTTTGATGGAATGGGTGGGCATTGTGGCAATGGAGACGGTGACCGTTGTGTCAGGGGTGGTGAGGTGGCCTCGCTTGTCCATGCCCATCTGGGGCGTGTGTGGAAGGACAATATTGAAAGGCACATTTTTCAGAACCTGGACTCTGTTTTCTCCAGCAGAAATGAGCGACTGTTCTGTCACGTTTGGGATGCTGTTCCTTAAAAGGGCAAAAAGAAATCAGGCATAAATTATACAGCTTATTTTCTCATTAAACAAGAGCTAGAAAAGCTTTTGAGCCTTGTGGACAAGGACAGCTGACACAAACTCTCCTGCTTGTGCAGAACAACTCAATCCTAACCTGAAAAGCTGAGAAACTCATTAAAAAACCCCGTAACTCTCCCACTGTTAATCATCCCACCCTGGAGATGAATTACCCTGGAGCAAAGGGTGAGGGTTCACAGCCCGGATCCTCACTGCCTGGAAAACAGCAGTCCAAAACTAAGCACTTCCCACCTGGCACATGCAGGCTCCACGAAGCTGCTCTTTGGCAGAGGGAGAAGGGCTGACAGCAAGGTTGCTGCTCCCCTGCCCCAGGACTGTGCAGTACCCGGGAAGCACTAACAGGAAAATTACACCCCTCGTTTCACTCACAACCCCCCAAGAAAACCCACACCAAGACTCCTGGGAGTGGCTTGCATAATTTACCCTCTCCACCTTGCCACACTCATTTCTGCCAGGACAACACTGAGATCTGTGGCTGAGCTGACCTCATAGCTAGTAGCCACTAAGTCAGCCTGCCCTTCCTTTCTCCCTCCCCACAAAGTGGTCCTGCCCTCTCCCTTACACCAGTTCTGACATTCCCCTGCCTCCTTGGTGAGCCAGTTCAGCTTGCCTGGCTGGCAGAAAACTAGCCACCTTTTCTTTCCCTGTTTGGTGATGGATCAGTGTGAGACACAATCTGGTTCAAGAGGAGCAGTGGGAACACATGGCTGGGAACCAGCCTGCTCTTCTCAACAACAAGTCACTCAATCAGCTCAGCCAGACCACAAAACCTCACCTCAGGTCCTTAAAGCATTCTAGTCTGTCCAAAGGAAGAGGATGGCAGGAGTGGAACCCTGGCTTGAGTGAACCTCCCATTTGTTCTATTCACCTAATCTGTATCATCTGCTCAGGAGGCACAGGAGAGGGAAGGCAGGTAGGGGAAGAAAGACAGAAGTTCCACAGGATACAAAGGAAGTCCCCAAATAACACAAAACCAAATCACAAGCACTTTGAAGTCCTTCCCAACTGCATGAAACAGCAATGCTGCTGGTACCTGAGAACAAAAATCAGCAGAGAGCAAGTGAAGTAACTGCATGAAAAATGAAAAGTGTCACCAGTGACCACAGCCTGGGAGGTGCCTGCACTACCAGGCTGTGCCTGATGTTAAAGAGCAGCTTTTGCTAGGCTGACTATATGACATCAGCACACAAAAAGCAGATAGCTAAAAGCATAGCACTGAATAGCAGTTTGTGCCTCAACTCTCCACACCATGGTTCAATCCCCATCCTGTTCCTGGGGCAACACAGGAATCTGAGGCACAGAGTGAAAGCTAACAATTTCTCTCTTCCAGCACATCACCACAGTGTAGCAAGTTACTTACTTTCAGCAGCTTTGATGGTGTAGCAGGGAAGGGAGGAAACAGAGAAGCAATAACAAAAAATAATACCTTTTGCTATGGTCTTGTTCAGGATGTTCTACCTCAGGCTTAGCTGTTGAAGATCTCCTCTCCCTTGGAACCTGGGAAATTTAAGACATACTGTAATTCAATTCTTCCTCCCATACAAAAAAAAAAAAATAGTTCCTTAAAATTTGGTCAAATCAAGGAAGCCTTGCTTTGGATGCCAGTCATAATTTTCATTACAGTTTAACCCAGTTCACATGGCTTTGGGATGCTAGGCCAACCCCAGGAGATGTCCCATAGATCCCTATGCAGCCAACTCAGTCACCTGTGTCAGCCCTGAGCTCTTGCCAGCACCAGGTAGTGAGAACACCAAAGCATATAACCATCCATCCATGGCTGAAGCACCACTACTGGGGTGAGCAGGACCAAGAGGAGATTTCCCAAGGCTTGCTGGCAGTGCAGGTTCTCTACTCTGCAGGCTGCCAGAGTTCAGCTTGCTGGATGAGCTCAAAGCTTGTGAAAGGATGCTGTTCCACATCTACTTCCCCAAGGACATGTGCTCTCTAGGCCATTCCCTCTAAGACCACTTGAGGCTCTCCTTTCTCCCCAGTCATCAGGGAATTTGGAGAGCACCACGTCCAATAAGCATATTGAGATACTACAGCTCATATTTGTGCATGGCCACACGAAATACACTGGCCCAAACTACACTAAACCTTCTATAAGCAAAATGTTAGTAGTACTCTGGATTTAAGGCAGCTCAGTATTGCTCCTCATATTTTATGCCACGGACAGGATTTGCCCCGAAAACACAGCATCAATCAAACAAGTCACCTTGCCCCCACACACCATTTTCTGCCTGCACTGCAGGGCCGAGGCACACAGGAGAAGGTGAACTCTTGGAGCTGTGGTGGCTCAGCTCCTTGCGCAGAGCACATAACCAGTACTCCAGCAACCCAAACAGCTCTTGCAGCTGCTGGCACAAGCCCGTGGTGCTCAGGTCCCCCCAGACACACAGCAAGTCCACACAAGCTCTGCTGCCAACCCACACATAAGGCCCAGGATTTCTGTCACCCTCATCACGCCTCCTGAACAAAAGCAAACATCTTCTGGTGTATGTATGGAGGAGTGAACTCCCACCACTCTCCTTCACCAAAGCCTGTTCAGATCCTGCTTCCATTTGCCAGCCAGGGTGAGGAACCACCACTTCAGCACGATTGTGAAGGCTGAGGGGCATATGGACACAGCAATGTTCTTCTCTACACAGCCCCGCCTGAAAACTGTGTCCTCATTCTTATACATAACTGGAATCCCCAGAAACACCAGAACTGTTAGATTTCCCACAGCAACCAGCAACATTTGGAGAACCTCTAGCTGGAGACTGCCGGGAGGCCAACAATGACTAGTCACCGAAAAGGAGGGGTTTTCCTAACTGCATTTGGCCAACACTCACAAAAGAATTTTTACTAAAAATTTGTTCCCTATAAGGCATTATTAACCACAGTTGAGCAAGTCCAGTAGTCAAATGGAAGGAAAGAAAAGGTTTTTTGTTTTACTGGGGTTTTTTTTTGTTTGTTTGTTTTTTATAGGAAGGTCTCATCAGCCTTTAATATGCAGAGGGGGTGTATTAGAAATGCCTTGATGTCATCCTTCTATAACATTACTCCACAACAGCCCTCAATAAATCTTTCAACCTCCAGCCATTCTGCTTTACCCAAGTGTGCAGCATACCTGTTCTTCCACCAATTTTTTCTGAACACCCACTGATACCCAAACATAAGAGGAAACCCTGAATTAGGCATTAATGTACAGCAAATCCCTTCTGCTTTGCCAAGCATGAAGGATCAACATCAACATTCTTTTTGTAATCTACAGGTTTAGAAATCAAAATTGATCTCGTGGATTAAAATTGTTCTGGTGAAAACATGTTGTTATTTCTTTTTTTTTTTTTTTCCAAAAGCACAGCAAGCACAAACACAAAGCAGAAAGGCAGTTTTCTCACAAAACTAGCTGAATAACATCCACATCAATGAATCTGTGGCATTTTGTCTTGTGTGTGTGTGTGTGGAGTGTTAATCTCCATATTAAGCATTACAAGAATATTTTGATATGTAAGCCATGTTCAACTCTTAAAAGGGCAGGCAAGGGTTTTGTCTGCACCAGGCAATCTCTCCTAGTGCTTGAAGAACGTAACTAAGGCTGGCAACTGCACTCACTACTGTTAAAAGACACAAGCCAAAGTGCCAGTCAGGAGAGCCAAGTCAGCCTCCTGGCCTTCCTGCATGCTCAGCAAAGAAAAAACAGGCATCAGCACCTGGTGAGCCACGCCACCATAACACAGGCGTCTCAACACAAGCAGGACCCCTCCCTGCCTGGAAATGCCTGCTGGTCTCCACTGACCTGGCTGGAGATAACTACCCTAGCTTATACTTTTGGTGTTCAGGAAACAAAGCTCAGCAAAATGCACCCCATGCAGAGCAGAATGTACTCTCACTGCTCAGTTCAGCTGTGAGCATCTAGGAAGGCACATGTCTCCGAGAAGACCACAAACACTGGGGAAGACAATCACTGCTATCAAAGGATAAACAGATTACAGCCGTTGAAGCTCACTGAGGGTTAGAGGGATGCAGACAGCAACTCTTTCAGGTGGACACTTCTGCCCCACATACCACCAAAAACCTGTAATTGTATCTTAGTATCAGCTGAGCCTAAGGTAAAGCAACAAAGCCCCAGCAAAAGCCAAAGGTCCACCAGAATAGGGATAATGTGAACAAAAGGAGTTTCTTTATCCATGTACATTTATATTCAGACAGGGATATGGTCCTAAAGTGGACCATAGTATTCATGACTACTTCTATAACACACTGCCTCTTGCAAAACTGGGGTCAACAGAAAAAGTACTACTCAAGTTCAAAAGTAGCAAAGTGCTGCTTTTACATCAAGATCTGGGGACCTTATTTTACAGTGCTAAAAAGAAAACAAATTTTCAGAACAAGAGAAATAGGTTTTTTTCAATTGAAAACCCACACTGTTTAAAGTCCTTGTGATCTGTTCACAGCCTCTGTAAAATCCTCTAGCAAATGACACCTTTTGCACAGGTGGAACACGAGCTCTGCTGGCTGCCAGAGCAAACCACGCCAATCTACCTTGTAGTAATCATAGAGCAGTCCGAGGGCAGCTGCACTGTCTTCATCCCCATTGATGCTCATCATAGCTTTGGTGGCTGCTGTGAGGGGATTTTCAAGAAAAGTTTTCCAGGCCTCATCTTCATTGGTGTAAGGACGTCTCTGAGAGTAGAGAGAGTCATTCTGAAGAACCAACACGGGTCTTTTACTTGAATCAGAAAAAAGAAGAAATAAAAAAAAGCCACCTGTTAGAATATATGAGAAACATTCCTAAAGTTCTTCAAAATTAGCTGCCCCAGTTTCATGGGGTTCATATTCTGATTCAGTGTACTGCAAGGATTAGTCAACACAAAAAGCCCAGAAACTTAATTCTGATCTCACTCATGCTCAGAGTAAATCAGGATTAATTTGGCCAAACTCAGATGGATTACACTAACCTCTACAAAAAGACAAAGCCACGTAAGAGCACAGCTGACCTGCTCATGCCCTGAATCCAGCCCAGAAAGAGTTACACACTTTCTAGCCAACCACCTTCAAAGCCTCCAGCACGTCCTATGTAATGCTGCCAAGCTACAACCTGATCCAGTTCCCATGTGGAACCAGAAAACATGCATTAATGAAACATCTCTTTTCTCCAGTGCTTTAAAGTGTCTTCACTCTCAGAATATATCCAAAAACACCACCTAGAAGCTACTGATAAGTTACAGATGACATAGGGAAATCAGTGGAGTTCAAATCAATTTGGCAGGTTTTTTTTCTGATAAGGGAAAAAACCCAACCACTCACTGCCTGGTTACTGTTGAAATAAGCCTGCACACTAGTTTGAAACACACTCAAATGAGTGAAGAAAAAGGAAAAATCTGAGTTATTCCCTTTGTACTATAGTATATATATTAAAAAATTACATTTACTCTGAACATTTGGAGGTTGCTGAGAACGAACAAACTCCAAAATGTCTTGGACATTCAGTTCACACACAAAAGCAAGATGAGTAGAAAACGCTGTCCTGCCAGCCTAGACAACTTAGTATTTTTTTGGTTCTATTGGTAAGACATATGCTTCATCTTTTAAGTCAGCTTAAACTAATGTTTAAATCTGACTTTTAAACCAGTTCAGTTTCCTTTCCAGTGCAAGTTTAATATTAGTTTACTACAGATGGGCTGGGGAGAAGGGAAAACTCTTTTATTTTCTTTAATAATCCCAAACTTGACATTTTTAGTGAATTGGCCACAGTTAAAATAGAAAAGAAATTATTTAAAAAATCTAACCCCACAAAAAACCCCCCACCACCTTCACATCCTTTTCCTAGCAGCGAATCCTTCTTTTCATCTATTTACCCAGATACATTCAGAGACTGAAATATACCACAAACACAAAAAGTTGTGAAATAGAAAGTTGTGAAATGCTCTAATCACTATAAGCAGCTTAGCAGTATCCTACATTTATCACCACCTTCTACCAAAAAGATTGCAAAGCAAATTACGCATTCGATGCTCTATCAGTTACACAAGTGGCCCCACTGAGCTGCCACCAGAGAGCCTGGCTGAGCTGAAGGCACTGAAAGCAACTGGGAGTTTCCAGGACTTGTAAGAGCACTTTGTGGCTATAAATCAGCATTATATAGTTGGAAGAAGAGTAAACAAAAATGACAAAAGAGACAAGTTCTTGCACCAAGCCCTTTCTTTACGTCTTCACAGGTATTTGTGTATGCACTGACACAGACAGCCAAACAGAGATACCTCTGGTATTGAGGACAGCTACTTTCTACCAAAGTGAGGCAACCCACAGCAAACAAAGCAGCATTTCCTTTAGGGACACGATACAAGCTCCTGTTCTTATACAATATGATAAAATAAACCCTCAAATATCCATAGCAAATGGGAAAATCCTCCAGTGAAACTCGCAGAGAAAAAGGCAGCTGAAGTAACCTGGGTGCAGTTCCCCATATCCATCTCTGCCAAGCAGAAGGGCTAAACTCAGCCTTGCTGAACTCACAAGACCACTAAGGTGATTCCCTCCAGCAACACAATATCCACATGGGAAGGGAAAATCATCGGAGTCAAAAGTACTGAGAACAAAAGCATCAACTAACCAGAAGCCTAGCAAATGCAAGACCTATGTATTTTTGTGTGATTTCTTTGTCATTGAAACACCTAAATTCAATGCAAATTGCTCTACAGGTAACTCATCCACCTAAAAAAAGTACAGAAAAAGTTATCTACAGAATTGTCAAGAAAAGCGCAGTGTTTGGCAGGAACTCACTCCTTTAGGAGAACCACAGCTTCTTTCAGGAAAATGAGAACATATTAATAAGAGAAGGCAAACACATCTTTTTTTCCTAAGTTTTATAAGATAACTGGCATGCTGATCTGGTCCCAGAGTAGTAGAAGTCCAGCAGAGGCAGAAAATTAAGTTTCATATAGCAGTTCTAATAATTTCCCAATTTTATGTTCCAGGTGACCTCAGTGGAAGCAGAGAAAAAAAAAAAAAAGCAGACTCTCTGTTTGCCTGTGAGGCTTCCCCAGCCTTCCCCAGTTCTGTGCTCAGACCACAGAAACTATTCCTCCTTCCCTCTCTGACCCAGGACCAGCCGTCCTGTCCCTCACCCTGCAATTTGCCCGGTGACGTTCAGAGCTGCCCAGCCACGCTGTGCCTGCTCCTGCACAGAGCACAACTCGAATGCTGAGGCAGCACCGAGGGTTTCTGTCACTGGCGTCTGCGTGCCAGAAAAGCAAAGTGCCTGTACCCAAACTGCTACAGCCTCCAGTGTCACTGGAAATAAAAACACCTATGAAAAATCCTAATCACGTGCATGAGTTAGTGAGCTGCTACACTGGAGTCCTCTTCCTAGAAAGTAGCATGTTGAAACAAAAAGTTGGGTTTTAAATCCTACACGTTCCCTAGGAAAGGAGCGCATTTGAGTCACCGATCATTCAAAGTACAGAAATTTTAAAATCGGTTCTTGAAATCAAATCACTTCGGAGTTACCCCATTTTCTGGCACTTAGGTGTCCACGGCTACTGTCAGCAAATGGACACGGTGACAAGTGCAGCAACAGACCGGAGTCCTTAAACACAGCCTGCGAGGATCCGCTTGAAGGCGACGTCTCGAATTCAACACCATGAAGTTACAGAATACATACAACTCAAGCTCAGTTTAACTCTTTCAGGACGCAGTTTCGGCTACTCCGGGGTCGCCGGAGCCGAGCTGGCCGGCAGCCGCCCTTACCTGCCGAAGTCCACCTTGCCGGAGGGATGCGCCTCGTAGAAGTCCATGGGGGCCGCTGCGGCCGCCGGGCAGCGGCGCGGGGGCTCAGCCCGGCTCCCTCGGCCCGGCAGCTCCTCCCGACGGCGCGGCCGCCGCAGCCGCCGCCCGCATTTAAGGCGCGGCCCGCCGGGNCTCGCCCGCTCAGGTGCTCCCGCAGCCGCAGGTGGACGCGCGCCGCGCCGCGCTTCCCATTGGCTGCCGCGGCCCGCCGGGCGGGGCCGCCCCGCTCCCATTGGCCGGGAGGGCTCGGGGGCGGGGCCGGGGCCGTGAGGGCTCCGCGGGCCGGGGCGGCGGCGGGACAGAGCCCACAGCGAGCGAGGGGACAGCCCCGGAATCCTTCTCGAGCTGGAAATGGGATTCCTTTCTCTGTCCCCTCCCATGTAACTTTACTTCTTTTTCATGTTCTACACCCTCTTTTGGGACAATCTAAACTCGCCACAATCATATGAATTATCTTTACTATAGTCTTAAGCTGCGCCGCAGAAGGTTTAGGTTTAGGACAGTAGGAGGAATTTCTTTACAGAAAGAGCGACTAGACATTGAAACGGGGTGCCTCGGAAAGTGGTGGCCTCCTTGTCCTGGAGGGTTTTTAAGAGAAGACAGGATGTGGCACTCAATGCTCTGGTCTAGTTGACAGAGTGGTGTTTGGTCATAGCTTGGACTCGATCATCTCAGAGATCTTTTCCGACCTGACTGATTCTGTGAATTTGCACAAATGCTGCACCAGCTGCTAAAGGGCAGCAGATCCATGTGTTATTCTTTGCCTGTCATACGAATCCGGGTTTGTGGAGCAAGGGACATTTAAATTGTGGTTAGTGCTAAAATTGCATCAAAATGCTCCACTGTAACACCCTCAGCAGCATCACAAACATCAGATTTATCCAAAGTGACCTGCATGAAATTAAATCAGAAAGATCTTGAGTTTCTCCTTGAGAAATAAGGGTGGGAGGTTGCTTGTCTAAGTAACAAGTTGAATCAAACCCATATAGCAACAGCACTATCTATCTTATGTCAAGATGCTTCAGATAGCTACTGTAATTTAAAAGCATGATCACTAATAAGAGGTATCTCCTTCTAGGTCAAAATCTCTTCCCTATTTGTACAGGATATACTCCAATGCAAAATTATAGAAGAACAATTCAACCAGCCAACCAAAGGAAACATGAAACTGAAGACAAACTTTAACTAAGGGTCTAATCCTGGAAGTTGCTTAATATCCTCTGACTGGATTACAGCTAGTATTCTAAAAACAAAATGCTTTGTTTGGATCTGCAAACATTGCCATTAGGATGGCAGAAGATAAATACCAATATTGAAGTAGGATCTTCAAAGTGAAATGAACTGTTGTAAATTGTCCTTTATGACATACAGTAAAAAGTAGTTTATATTTTGAGCCCATCTTTAAAATCTAATTCAAGATTACATAGAAAAAATTTCTTATCTGATCTCACATATGAAAAAAAAATACTGTCCTCTGATTAAGAGGTTGGAAAGTTACGTTTTTCTAAACAAGTCTAACTAGCTTTGTTTCCGATACAAATTACAAAACCAGCTCAAAATCTCGAGTACTGGGAAGGACTGCTGTTGTTCTGGGGTGTCATTCACTCCTCATGCTCTCTGCTTTTGTTCACAGAATTCTGGGTTGTGCAGACGTGACAGCCGCTTTCTGGCACCAGTGCACACTTTTCTTTAACAATAAAATGTAACACTGCCCTGTAGCCACAGGTGAGCCAGATGCAGGATGTGCTGGAATTTAGTCACATGTTTATTTTGTATCCAAACTGTGAAAATCTTAGTGATGTGCCACACTCGATATTTCTGTTTCACTTGAGTTTACCGTGATTGTATTCAAATAACTCAAAGCTGTTTGCCTCTGCAAAAGGGATGCCTTTTCTTAACAGCCTGATCCACTGATGAAAACTTGGTTATCACCATAGCAATCGCTTCCACATTCAGGAGACAATGATATAAACACGGGATTGTGACACCGCTGACTAATCTGCCGGTCACAATCTAGACTCTGCAACACCACTTGTAGGTGTATTTATGTGATGTCACTAACTGGGTTGCATCACCACCAAGTAAAATCAGGCAAGAAGCACAAAGGGATTTAGCAGAGCTTTGGCTGGGGCATGAAGCCATGCCAGCCTAGTGGGGCAGTGCTCTGGCAGGACTTCCCTTGCCCTGTACTGACTGGCTTTCCCTCCAACTTCTTCCTTCTCTCAGCCCTTTCACCTCGAATTCGCTCCTCCACCTCTCATGCCCTTCCCTTTACTTTCCCTCTGCCTCAGTCCTTCCTTCAGCATTTTCCTTCCCCTCTTCATGCATTCGTTTCCTTTTGAATGAATCCCACTCAAAACATACAAGGAACCCCAGCACACTCATACCTCATTGGCACCCATCAGGCTGAGCACTGTCAGATCACACTTGCCCCTCTTTGCAGTCTGTCTTTTGACATTGCTGTGTAGAGAAACTGGGATTTATTCTGGACAAGAATTAGCTACTGTTATGACTTACCTAACAAATATGAGTTTAAAATCTCCTACCTGATAATTATCATCTACATGCTCTGGTCATTCACACCTGTGAAATAAACAAACAAGTTGCATCAGGTTTGTGGCAGTACTTTTGATTTCACAAAACACGGCAGGGAGTCAAAACAAGATACTTTTTGCTTAATCTGAAGCCCTAAGATACAACAGCTGGGCTGTAAAGAGCAGGGAAGCTCCTATGCTTTCCATTACACAGCACACCAGGCAAGCTTTCCTTCTCTGCCAACAGGCCTCTGCTCACTAAGGATAGATCTGGAAAAGTGAGCCCAAAGCTGATCACTGATTCTTGCAGAATAAGCCTGAAGACAACGAAGAGCTTAAAAAGAAAAAGAAAGAAAAGCCCAGATAGAGTTTTCATGAACTCAGTGGAAACTGAGGCAAAAGCAGGCATAGTAGAAAGAAATAGGCAAGTGACAGTGGAAAAGGAAGCTGGAAATGCCTTGTAAGAAGGAGACAGAAAAAGCTGAGGGGGGGAAAGGTATAGTAATAACCAAAAGCATGATGTGTGAAATACTGAGCAAACAAACAGTTTGCTTTCTGCTTCAGTCATACCCCTATGTGCAGTCTTGCAAACATTTCTTAAAGATCCCCTTTCTGATTCTGTGTTTATCCCTGAAGATAATGTAAATACTGTTAAAAGGATATAGACTACTCAGGGCCAAGAAATGCAGTTCTATCAGCCTGATTGAGGACATTGAACTTACTACAATATAAATTCACCAATTTTGCAGCAGCCTATATATTAAAAAAAAGTCAGCCTGAAACCTAAAATTTTATTGACAATAAAATCTTTAGCATGTCACCTAGTTTCACAGAGCACTTGCCATCTTTGACAGATATTGTGCCTCCTCTGGGACTGCCTGCTGTGTCCTTAGGTTCTGCCCCATGGGCCCACACTGGCAGTGAGAGAGCAGCGTGTGCAGGTCCTCTGCTGTCCACTGTTCCTTGCCCAGCCCCCTTTGCTCCACAGACTCCATGCAGTGCCCAATAAGGAGTTAGGAATGCCCTAGGTCCCAGTTCAGGAAACAATGGTTTGCCACAATTTGATATCTGCAGAGCACGACAGAAGCACCCCAGAATCACAACACAGGCACTGAACATGCTTGGTGGCATTGTCACCAGGCAATGGCAGAGGAAAGTGTATTTTGTTCTAGAAGCACCTGATGTACTGCTGGAGGCAGGATGTAGATGCCGAGGGCGAGGGAGGCGTGTTCTGGCTCTGGAAGTGCTGCCATTAGCAGCTGTACAAGGGCAGCAGTAACCTCGAGTGGGGACACCAGCTTCCATCACTTGTTCTGGTAATCCTTACTCACTCTTATTCACCATTTCAGCAGCATCCTAGCAAAACGAGCAGTGAGAGATCTTTCACATATGCCTGTTTCCACATCTTGGCACCCCTTTTATGCTCTCCCTCATCTAACCTGGCCAGGCACAAAGAGCTTCATACATGAGGAGTAACAGGACCAGTAAGTGTGGAGAAGATGCTGGAAAGCAAGCATCCTGCATTTAGCACAAGGACAAATGTAGTGAGAGACACTGCTGTAACCAACCCACACCCTGACATGCTCAGCCAGGAAATATGTACAACCATATGTGCTGGGACGCCCACTCCATTTTGGATCAAAATAGAAGACTCATTACACAGAGTTATCCTGACTTTTCTCTGCCTCTGAAGAATAAAACTTATTCAACCTGACTGGGGAAAGGACAGACCATCTAGGGGGCAGGCACCTTATTTGGGAATTTAACATATTCAGACTTTACCTGTCCCAAAAGCCCTGTGGGTCCTGGCTCTTTTGCTCCCAGGCCCGCAAGAGCATCCTCTTGACAACTTATTACAATATCCTGAACTTTTATTCAGAGCAAGCAGAATTCTTATTTGTCCAAAACCGGAGAACAGTAATTTGAGGGACTTTTGAGATTTCCAAGATGAGAAAGCAAGATAGTCATTGCCTTGCCTGCAATACTGCATGAAGCTTCCTTAAATCTTCTACACATCATTGTTTCAGGGGTTGTGCTAAAAATGGGTTAGAAAAGATGTAATTGCAGTGAAGCTCATGCAATACACTATAGCAAATAAATTAGAGCAGCATTGCTTACAGGCACTGGGCTTTGCTGACTCTCATTCTCTGGTAAAATCAGGTTCAGGGCCTTCACTCTGTGTAAGTCAAACACCTCTCCTTCATGTCTGGACAACAGCAAAAACTTGGAAAAGAAAAATGTATTTGACTGAGACTAAGTTAATACTGAGAACACAGACACACTGAGGTAGTGAAGAACCAGTAAGGGCAATGTACCAATTCTGCTGAAGGCTGTGCCTTTCAAAAGAAAAAGAGAAATTTGTCATATTTCTCCACCAAAACAACAGAAAGATTACATTTAGGAGAATTCATAAAGCAAGGTTACTTTTACCCATTTAACCCACTTTTTTTCTAACACATAACTAGGAAAAAGTGAAAATTCACTTTTGAAGGCACAAAAAGGTCTTAGAATAACTGATTTGCTATTGCCTAAGTTAATAATTAATTAAGTCTTCTCAGTATATACTGTTTAAAAAGTTTATTCTAAAAACCCCCACTTGCCTTTATCTACGTACTTAAGAACTGTCATTCAAATTTTAGAGTGAGAAACTAAACAAGAGGAGCCTCTTTTACTCCAAATTTACACGGGATTAAGTACAAAAAAGCAGTCGAGCTTTACCTGGGCGCTTTCAGCAAATAGTTGCAGAGAGGAGCTGTAATTTCCAAGCCGGGAGGAGGCGATTGGAAGCGCAGGGCTGAGCGCACACCCTGCCCTCGGGCTGTGCCCGCAGCTGTCGTTCGGCGGCGCGGCTCCGCCTCCGGCCCGCACTGACTGCACCGGAGCCGCTGTCCCGGGAGGGCTCAGCTCCACTGCACCCAAGATAAGGCACTCCTGGGGCTCGTCAGCTTCTCAAACACCATTACTCCAACACAGGTGTTGATGGATTAAAGTGGATAGAATTAACAAAAAGCATTTTTGGGGCACACCCTTTATTTTAAATCTGACTCCTTAGCCTATGTGTCCAGAAGGCACATGGCTCTCGATGATTAAGTGCAAGCTTTATGTCAGTTTATTAAAGTACAGCCTTAATTTAGTCTAACATCTAAGGGAGCTTTTCTTACGTTTGTAACAATGTAACAATGAGCACAGTATTTTTAATTTGCGAAGCTCAGATTTTACTACTACAATAGTTTTAGCAGAAAGCTATACCTATAATTGTGTAAGTCCTTCAAATAAAGACTTCTGAATTAAATTAATCCTTTATTTATTCCAAGGTGTCTTTTAGATAGTTAATTCAAAACTTTAACAGATATTACAGTAAAAAGAATGAGACGCTCACAGTCATTTGAACCAGCACGACTGAAAAGAGTGACAATGTGTATGACACTTCTGTAGATTTTAAACTGGTACAAATACTCATCTAGAAATGGACAAAGAATAATTTTACCAAATACTTACAAATATTAGTAATTCACTCCGGTGAGGTCAAACACAACAGGTAATGGCTAATTTTAAAACACAAACACCAGACACAAGAGGAGATTTAAACTGGTATGTTCCAAGTGCATTAATGTAAACATCAGCTCAGACACACCTCGCCAGCAGTCTGAGGTATCTAGCACAGCGTGGCAATAGATTTAGACATACTGCACTGGGCCCACTTACGAAATCTCTTAACACATACACCAGTAACAATCCAGTTTCTTTCCTCTTCCCACATCAAGCACAGTTTAGTTCTGTATGGCTAAAACTATGCCTCGTCATCTGCATGTTAGTCACTTTATAGGACCATTGCTTTAAATCCCTGTGCTACAATAACTAATTAAAATACTTGAAAAAGTAAGAACTTTCACCCAAACTGTGTCTTTTGAGTCACCCCAAATCAGGACACTACATTACCTCCTGCCTCTACTGTGCCAGTGAAGCCTTCTCATTTGCCAGTACTTCCATGTAACTATAAAACTTTTAATAGTCCTGCCTGCCCTATTTGTATGTGAAATACCACTTTATCACTTGCTCCAGATGGGTAGGGCACATCACCTCCCCTATCATTCACCTATTCCCAATTTTTTACAACTTCATGGTTTGAATCCTTGGCAATCTACTTGCTGAACTGATTACCAACCCAGAATACATCTCACTGAACCCCTTGCTCAGGGAGGAAGTCATTACTCTGTCAAGTCTGCAGGCACCATTTTTCTTAGTTATAATAATGCTTAGAAACAGCTGTTGGTTTTGGTTTTGATGAAACAGATTTGGTAAGTTCTATACTCTGTACTGATGGTTGGAAATGATGGATTCAATTTCTTTCAGCTGAAAGAAGCATTATTCATCTGGGTATCTCCACAGCATCTAGGTTCAACATATGTATGTATATTGTTATGGTATCTTTCAGGTAGTGGCAGCACCCAATTTCATTTACATGCTCTCTGGAACAGTATAACAACATGGTGCATAAATAATATTGAGCATGAGAAACTGGGGGAATGGCCAGGGCACAGGCTGCTGAAGATGCTGGGTTATAAAGTGGTCAGAAGAAATTCAAGGCTTTAACAGTAGCCTTGCAAAAGAATGACAGGAGAACCTGGCAGTTACCACTGCACAAGAAATAGGATCAGATTTTATACCAGGTACAAAAGTATCTGCAAAATCTGTGAAGCCTCAAGTGGAACATGGACCTGACAGCTGTTAACCTAAATGAGAGGCTCAGGCATAACCAGAGACTGAGAAATACACAGTATGCAAGGAAATGTAGAAAACAGTGCCAGAGCTGTTCCAGAACAACTGGAATGCTGTTTAGGAATAATAAAGAAAAAACTCACTGCAATAACAACATTAACCAACTGCTTCTTTTATTTGTTAACATAGTATTTAAAAACAAAATAAACATATTTTCTAGAAATATATTTACTGTCATACAATGGTAGGTAAAAAAATAGATATTTTAATTGCAAAATCTCACAATGATGCTAATGTCATGTCCAGTATACTCAAAATATGTACAATTATGCCCCCCCCCAAAAGGTAATTTCACAGCTTCCTGTTGGCTCCGATGCAAACAAATTAAATGAATGGTAATTAAGTTTCCTTGGCAGTTTCCTTTCCCAGTATCAGTGACTTCAATTATAGATAAAATGACACTAACACTGAAGTACAGTAGTAGATCTCAGCACTACTACCTTAACAAAAAATTACCATGAGACAAAAGAATCAGTATAAGTTTAGATGTAATGCCATGGTTTGGGATCCAACCAACTAATTTACATGGGTTTAATACTGGTGGTTTTGGGCCTTTTTTACTTCCTTAGGACTGCGTTGTATTTCAGTTTTTTACACAGTTTTTTATGAAAAAGTTTGTGTTCTATCATACACACCTCATCATGGATGTAAGAGGGCTGAACCCGCAGAAGAAAGGAGAACAACCCTAGCACAAAATGGTAACTCTGGGGAAACTCCACTTCTCTGTAATGAGCCAGATGACCACACAATCTGAAAAGAAATGGGGAGAAAACAAAAACGCTAAATTTCAATTGCATTTAGTATTAAGTTAGCATTTATGTATTAAACTGTAATTAGAGACAAACTACATTTTACCAACAGCAAAAATCACTATTCTAGTTTACAGTGTTGATTCCTGTGAAGTGATCCACTCCTGCAGAATCCTAAGTATAGGACTGAACCAAGGTATCATCAGAGCTGGTGCAAACAAACTAAGAAGAAAAAGCCACTATAGCTTCTTGCACTGTGAATCAGGATCTTACTCAGCCAGGCAAAGAATACATTCTTTGCCTTTCAGGACTAAATGGAATCACTGCTTTTTTTCCCAGCTTTTAGCAAATGTAGCAAAGCATTAAAATGACTACCTCACCCTATTTTTTAAATTTCTAAGACTATCCAGTTCAGACACCTTAGGCTCTTTACTCTGTTCTTCTCTCTCCATAGAGTTCCCCTCTCATCTTCCTGACACTGTCATGGGCTAATAACCCATTCATTTATTGTCCATTGCCTTTGTGTGCTAAATACAAATTACGTGTCTAGAAACAAGAGAGAAAAGCTAAGTTAAGTCAATAGAGTAACACAGGAAACATTGGAGCAAACACTGATGAGGTCAACAGAAAGTAATTAGTGCTGTAGCAGTCTTCTACTTCATTATTTTGTAGCTTTTGTGGTGAAAATGTTAATGAAAATGATGAGGTGATTTTATTGATGAAGTATATAATGAAAATAGCAGACTAGACTTGCTGCTAACAAGTGTCAGACCAAACAAAAGATGACACAGAGGACAAGCTGCAGAGATAGCTCTGTAAATATTAAGGTCAGCAACTTAGGTTGGAAAAACACCAAACTGGATAAGCCTCAAATTTAGTTTAAAATACCACAAAGTTTCTATTTTTAAATAAAAACACTGTACATTGATATGGGGGTTCAGGTGCAATACTCACCTAGAAATCCTATACATCTAACTTGCTAGGTATTGCCTTGGGATGTGGAG
Organism: Alaudala cheleensis; assembly: GCA_013398995.1. Lineage (NCBI taxonomy): Eukaryota > Metazoa > Chordata > Aves > Passeriformes > Alaudidae > Alaudala > Alaudala cheleensis. The sequence continues at coordinate 594,760 of VWYE01013973.1, forward strand.
AAGCAGTTTAAGTGTTCCCTGTGTCTGATTCAGAGCAGCTGTCTTAAATATTCACCAGAACAACGACTGAGATCTGTCTGTCCCAATTTAGGGTAAGTGTGCTAATTAACAGACTATAAAGTCATTTGCTCACTCCCTCTGGCCCAGCAAGCATTTACATTTTACCTCAAACTGGAGGAACAGCCAGACCCATCCTGAGTGCCAGGCAAGCCTCACTCCAGGGAGGGCAGTCTGTTCAAAGCCTCCCAGAGTCTGGCACATGGGAAATCTGGAACTAGGTCTGTCATGCCATACATCCCATCCCCTGCCCTACCTCGCACCCCACAAAAGCATTACAACATTTTTCACACACTGTAATACCTCATCACATATAGAATCATACAGTCCTTTACAGGCTGGAAAAGACCTTACATTGAGTACAACTCCTGTCACCTAAAGACTTCCATAGCAAATTAGTTTAAATCCAGCTTAAAACAGAAAGTTTTAAAATTAAATGTAAAAGCATTTCACCAACAATTTGACTGATGTCAGATTTGCTGACACTGTAATCACATTTTAGTCACAGGAACGAAGTATTTTAGCAGTTCAGTTAGGCCATGCTGATTTTTAGAGAAAGAGAATTTGCAAGGGTTTTTTTTTAGTTCTATTCTACATACAGAGAGGATAAACCCTCATATCAGAGGGAGTAGATGTTGTTTTCCAATGTTAAGTAAGTGTCAGATGTATACTTAACTACTTGCATTGCAAATGATCTAATGGGAAATTTAACCGGTAAGAATTTAAATTCAAATCTTGTTTCATGAAGGCTATGACAGTTTGCCATTAACATTTTAATATATTACATATGAAAATGTAGGTTTAAAAACAGACTTTGCATGGAAGATTATTCACACAAACATACACTGAAATATCCACTCATTCAATGTGTACATAAGATTACGCAAATCTGTGGTAAAAGGATTATTACCTCTACTCCCTTAAAAAAAAAAAAAAGGTTCTTATTCATACAAAAGAATGAATCCATATAACCAAACCTCTTGTAATGTAACACTGTGCTTACATTATTCCAACCCATTTCTGTCATGGTGGGTACGTGAAGAGTAAAGTGAAAAGGAAAATAAAGATACGCAAATAAATCCACAGAAAAACAGAAAAGACTGCATACTTGTAAAACCCAGTTATTTTCAAGGGAAGTTTCATGTTTTAAAAATCAGGACCATAACACTAAGACTGCATAGGGGCTATTGATCTCTGAATACCATTTCAAATTATATACCAGATAAAGATTTCACATGTCATTCAAAAGACAAATAACATCTCATTTCACATGAATGTAACCCAACCTCCTTTCCAAAAAAACTTTCCAATAGCACACATGAGAAATTTGGGAGAATCCAAGCCAGCTACAGAGCTGATCTTTTTCACTGATATTCATCAGTACATTCCTCTTCTGGATTAAGGTTTCATAATACAACCAATGGCAGAACCAAAGTCAGGCACATGATCCAGAAGTCATTGTGATTAAGGCCATCACAAAATCAGTATAGTGATTTAGAAAATTAATTTTCTGTGCTTTTTTAGAGGCCAGGGAGGAGAGGAATGGGACTGTTTTCCCCTTCTCTGGAGAATTGCACCACAGGTATTTTTATAAAACAGTATGAGGAAATGAAGTGAGTATTTGCACCGAGCTGCTACTCTTGCCATGTGACTCTAGTTGTTGATTATGTCTCATCTCCTCTCTTCTCATAAGCTCACTTTGATCACTCTCCATGTTACAGTTTGTCTACTCACAGTCCAAGACTATCCATTCCTCACACACCCCTCTCTAGAAATGATTGTAACTATACGTGAACACATAGCTGTGCACACACCCTGTATTTGTTATTTGCAAAAATATATGTACAGGACTTTACTTTCAGGAGAACTTTCCAAAATGTATTTAGCAAAATGTGAATACTTACTTCTCATTACATAGTTTGACTGTACACAGCCAATAGTCAGGGTTCATGGCTGTCAGTAAACCACATTTTTCTTGCAAAACTCCCTTCAGGCTATGCCCATGAAAACAACTCCCATCTGTGTTTTTTTCAGACCAGTTTAACTGAAAACTTGAAGGATTTGGCTTTTCAGCACGTTGCACTGAACCAGACAGCTTGCCAAACTGATTCTGTAAGTTCACAACCATTTCTGTGCAAAGAGAAAAAAAAGAAATAAAAGAAACAAATGCAAAAGTATTAAGTACCAAAATATTGGTTACAGGTGATTAATACAAGAAGAAAATGGGGTATTTCTGCTTTTTAAATTTGTTTTTTTCTTTAAATCTCTGCATGAAAGACTGAGAAATCCTGGAAGGTCTCTAGGTTCTCTGTGCCACCCTCTTCACAGGTTTTAGTGAACCATTTTGAAACAAAATTCAAAATGCCATGTCTTTCATACCTAATTATATAAGTAGTGAGGTACTCTAAAACATTCCTGCAAGTAAAACCTGTATAATTCGTTTGTTACTCCTGGGATTTTTATGCTGATAGAAAGCACATTCTTACACACATGGATTCAAAGTTAAGCTTTTCATGGTGCAAATTTCAACTGGTAAAAAACCCCAACAACAACAAAAACCCCACTCCATGTTTTCCCACTGCTAGTGAATGACTGACAAGCTTTCCTAAGTTACTGAGGCTGAGAAGGGAAAGAAGGTATCATGATAGATCAACACACACTGTATGACTGCCTATGCCTTCTTTCCCTAGCATAAAAAGCAGGTGAAAACATTGTTGGAGCTATAACTTCTTTTTATGTGCTGTGTTTAAATAAACTCATTCATATATTGGGAAAAAAAATAAAACCACAGGAAAAAACCTCCTAAAATAATCCAAGGACCAGGAAATTCATCTTTCAAGATGACACTATTATCTATGATCAAAATCAGAGGTTTAGGAAGGTTTCTGAAAATCTGTACCTGGCACGTAAGTGTTTTAGAGCATTGCTTGTCTATGTTATGGTACATCTGTTTTAAGATGAATCCTGCCCAGTTACAATTATGTGATATTCCTGCTCACAATATTATGATAAAGCTCTGTAATCTAAGTGGTTGTCTTCTAGCTCCAAGAGAAGCAGAGCCAGAAGAGGAATCTCTTTTCCTATAAACGTAGGAATTAAAGGGCATCTGAGTAAATAAACACCTTAAAATAAATATATCTAAACAGGGTTTTCCATGGAACATGACCTGACAGCAGGATCACCCCAAATGAATTTTGAAGAGTAAGTACTTAAGAAACCCCCACTGCATTCTTGAAGGAGAAATCCAACATGTGTAATTCAAATCAAATTGGATTATACAACTTGTTTAGAAGTCCCTGAACCAGTCACTTCCAGAAACTGAAAGAGTATATAAAAGGAAAAATACCACCTGCCACACTTAATATTTCTCTCCAAATACCTGCTGCTTTCTGGATAACATAAAATGTAGAATGAAGAACTCCAGATCTAATTTGGCTGAATAAAATTCCTGGTTTTCTACAGGCAACTGGGTTTTTTTGTTTTGTTTCTTTGCTTTTATGTCAACACAAACCCCAGAAACTTCTCACAAATACTTCCATAGCTACTGAAACACAGTAGCTGTACCTGCATTCTGACCACATGCAGCTGGCTACACAGATAAAGCCTTCTTTGCTGTCTGTAGAAGGTTGCAAGAAGGAGTGGGAGAGAAGAGGGACATACCAGATCTACCACAGGACATACATTTCCAGTGAGAAAAATGCACATAAGAAACTAAAGGAGGAAACAGGAAAGCTATGGAAGACCAACAGCTCACAAGGAACAGGGATAAAGGCAAACTAGAGAAGATGAGGACGAGCACTCCTTCTGAGACACGGCTCAGAAGGTTGGTAAAAGACTGGCAAAGGCAGTTTCAGTTGTGCATGTTTGAAAAATTCCAGCCATGGGCTGTAAAATAGTACTGCATTAATTGTACCCAGAGATGAAAGAGAGGAGACAAAATATTTTAAGATGTAAATGTTATCAGTCACAGCTGAAGGTTTTCTATGATGGGAAAAGTTGGAGCAGATTTCTGTGTTGCTGGGAAGAAGCAAAGTTTACCCACGTCTTCTCTTCAGAACTTTAGATTTATTCTTGACTGAATAAAACAATGGCTTTTCACATCTCCACAGATACCTACCAGTAAGAGACATAAGAATTGTTAACAAAAAGAAAGCTGGACCAAATGAATAAAAGAATAATAACTTATTACAAATACTGCCAGAGTTTTAAATTAAAATCAAAATAATCTAATGTTTAGTGCTATTAAAAGCCACTGTCCCTCCAACATATAAAGGACATCTTTTTCTGAGTAGGCAAACCAAGGCATGTTAGCCTAGATCTACTGTAATCAGTTAACAGTTCAGCTGTATAAGCTATTTTTCACAGTAAGTGAGCATTTAATTAATAACCTGGATAAACATTATGAGTGTAAACAAAAAATTAAGATAGAATCATTCTATTCACTCAAGTTTGGTGGATGGATATGTGAAGCAAATTTCTAACTTTTTTATTTCTGTAGGGATCAGGAGTTCACAAATAATTGTCTACCTTAAAAAAGAAGTACTTAAAAACCTCTTACTTGGCTCTTTCTTCATCCAATTTCTTTTGCTTCACATCCAAGGAATGTTTTACCACCTCATACCACTTCTTGAACTCAAAATATGGGCCACCTGAATAAAAGATACACACTTCAGATTGGGAAGAAATGAAAGAAATGACAGAGAAGCAGGTCTCCAAGCAGTTAGACCCTGTATTTTGCACCTGTATACAAACTACCCCAAATGCTATGTGCTTAAAGAAAACACACTCGATCTAATAATTCTGTAAGAAAGAGAAATGCAGAAATGGAGTGAAAGAACAGCATGTCATAAGAAGTGCAAAGAAGCCCCTATCTTAGATTTCATAGATTTAGCACAAGTCAAACCTTTTCCCTCTTTTCTGGAAAGATAAGCCTAGAAACTACCTCCTCTCTACCAAATCAACTCATTCTCCACTGTGTGGAGTGGCCTTCAACTGTTTCAAAATTGAATTCAAGGGATTATTGAAACTATGCATCAAGCTTAAATTCAAACAAATAAAACTTAAAGAAGCTCAGGTGCAAAATTTCACACAGTTTCATCAGCTCCCCACTGTCTATCCTACTACCCATGAAATCTTACAGGGTTGGAAAGAAAAACAAGACAATGGTCTTCACTTCCTATCAGCCCCTCATGGTTTGGAACACACGAACTTCACTTGCTGATATTTGAACAAGTATTTACCAGCACATGCAAAAACATGAAGGCATAGGACAGTCAGCAGCACCTTTATCACTGATCCTCTAAAGAGGCACAAGACTGAAGCAGACCAATGGGGTACAGTAAGGATAAGAATTACAAACAGATATATGGTGCAGATTTATATATTTAAAAATAATCAACTCTTATTCCCCGTGGGTGGAATATCTGCACTGTGAATTAACCAGACTTTGCATTTCCCCATTGCCCCAGCTGCACTGCATGCCCTGCTTGCATCATGCTCAGCTTTGCCAGCCAGCTGTTTAAACTCTCCTGAAGGTGAATACACTGTTCTTACAATCAAACTTATGTATCTTTTGTATTATTTGCATTTCTGGTGTTTGCATTATCCTGCCTTAGAATGTCTAGATGCTAAAAACATCGATGGTCTCAAAAAGCAAGAGACACGTGAAAGTAACGAAGACCCCTCGGTAGTCCTTGAAATGGAACGGTCTGGATACAACTTGTTTTATCAGCTCCTTAAACCCCGAGGTTTAAGTAAATACTCCTAAACTGCAGGGAGAGCAGTGTGGGGGATGGTAGAAATTTGTGTTAAAATTCATATGAATTATTAAGCATCTGTCATATTGTCAGAGACATGATGCTACACTGTAATAACCCTTTACCTGGCCAGTACTGCTGGTCTGACATTCATACAGCTGAGCTGACCGAAAAATACACAGCTCTGATATACACATACATACACATCTCTAAAAACCTCAATCACGTTTTATTTCAACAAAACCCCTATTGTGGATGTGTGCAGTTCATAAAACACACACAGTAGGTAACTACAACTATCTATTGTACTGCTTCCAGTGAGACTTGTACATTTCCAGTGAGAAATGTAGGAGCTAAAAATCTGTTTTTTAATTAGGACTAGAGAATGGATAGTTGAGAACAGAGTCAACATAAATTTAATCTTTAAAACTCTGTATTTACCATTATTCATTTCAGCACTCTAACTTTGGGAAAATGCCAGAGGCAGTTTTGAGCTCTGGCACTGATCAGTTGTCTAACAGAAATTCTCACATCAGCTGTCTGTTCAGCTGCTCACCATCACCCCAACATTTTAAGCACAGGGACAATAAAACAGAGAGCATGGATCATTTGCACCAGCAGATTTTAAAGTAAAAAAGTGGGTAAAGAATGAGCTGTTAATTCCCAAGGGCAATGAGACTTATTAATAAGGGAGAAACCTCATAAAGACATTCATGGCTTTGAGCCTCAGCTTGTAAAGCACTTGCACAACTCCCCACTCCTGTCACTATCATGTACTTCAAGTGTTCAAAGGAAATAAAAAGGAAAAGAAAAAAATCTACCATAAATTTGTGTATCCACCTGAATGTGAAAATAACCAGTTTTAGTTAACAGTGATGACTGTCTCTAGTTACAGCAGTAATTGAGTTCACACATGACTAACACCACAATTTTATTATGGACCTAAATTTTAAACAAACAAGAGAAGGGTCAAAATGACCCTTGGATGAAAGGGTCTAACAGATAAACCACTGCAACACATCTTGAGTCTTATCTTCAACTGTGATTTGGATCAGGCCATGGAACATCTTCCTGAAGATTTCTAATCTTGGATTTGGTCTCTCTGCCCTCAAAGAACCATGTTCACACCATTATCTTCTCTATCTTAATTGCTGCTAGCTTTTCCACACTCTCTCAGGATTATTTGGTCTAAGAAACTAGATTACATCTGAAATATGTTACACACTAAGACATTTTATTTAACAAGACTAAACAAGTTTGGATTTTATCATAACTGTGGTTGGATGCCCCTAGTAAGTATCTGCTATTTACGATCAAAGTGTGTTCCCTTTTCACAGCGTATCCATTCATCTCCACCTACCATGCACAAAACTCTAAACCAAGAGGCAAACATGCACAAGCAGAAACAGAGAGGCACCCAGCAAAATGTGTACCAAACTCCCCTATCCTGAACAATGAGCATTGTGCAGGTCACTAAACTAAGGCCATTTTACGTGAACAGGATCTACTCTTGTCTCTGAATAAAATTTATGACAATGAGTGAAAAAAACACATTTTCATGACAAATAAGAAAAGTCTTTCTAACCCTGATTGCAAAACTGCTCCATTTACAAAATCATAACACTGCTTCTACTAGAATATTTATGTACCTTCTGTGTTATTTTTATTTCTTTCTTCAGCAAGCTCTGAAAGTAACCTGTAAAAAATTTTAAAACATCAGGCTGTTTTGTAGATCCAAATACTGCACTTTTCACATGACGTTCAAATACAACAGAAAAAAATGTCATCCTAATTTTATTCCAAATTGATTTTAAAAGTAACTAGTATTGCATGTCTAAAATGCATAAGTGTATGATTTAATCTACTGAACTGAATTGAAATTCCAATAGTATAAATTTAACTCTAGAGAAAGAACGATCCAAGACAAGCATTTGCAGTATCTGAAATATGGGGGTTGCTACAGATTTGTCTGTACACTTACCACTCATAGTGATCATCTAATAAAAACAATAGTTTGAGCACAACTACAATAACTGCTGCAGCAAGAACATCATATTTCACTTTTCTTGTTGACTTATTTCCAGGCATAAGAGTCAGGAAATCCACTTCTCCAATACCAATCTTTTTCACCACTCGACAAGTCCAATTATGCAATTCATCTGATTAATATAAATAAAAATATGAAGTGTTAAGACAAGCTGGAAATATTTTTACAGTGCAAATATGTTGGCCATTTGAGAAAAACACTGCTTAGGTTTTTAGGACCATTTGACAGCCATATTTTTCAGGGTGAGGAGTATTTTTGGGACACTTTAAAAAATGCTAGGCAATCTTCACTCCGCTTACATGGAAAACACTTGTGACTTATTATATATTCATAGCAGAATTAAAAAAAAAATCATGTATTTAATAGTGCTTTGATGTTAACTTGAATAACATAGTGAGATCATCCTGAATATTCTTGTAGGAAAGCCTACTGCAAATCCACATAAATATATCTTCCAAAAAATCCCCAGAAGCAAAAAACATGTAACAAACTTTTCTCCTGTGTGTTGACTAAATCCCCACGGCAGGAATCAGCAGTGCACAGGGGAGGAGCAGGGCTGGCTGGGCATGGAGAGCAGAGTGGCACTGGCTGCTCCCCCAGCAGGAGCTGCCCAGGGCACGCCTGGCTCTCCGTGGCACGCGCGGCTGTGCCGGGGAGATGCAGCTGCAGCTCCACAGGACACACAGCAGGCTATCTACACAGTCTCTTATTACTCTGCTTATTTTTCACAGATACAAATCCCCCAAATTTCTCACCTTTCCTGTTCAGCAAGAAATACAGGAGTTGATTACATCACCATTAGATTCCACAAAGGTTAGCAATGTATGACTAAGTATAACCTTAATCCAGCTGTACTTAAGACTCTCCTGCTGCTTACAAAGAGTTCAGGAGGAACTCATTTTCAATCCTCTCACACATAAAAGTTAAAAAAAAGTGGAAACTAAATTTTCTTATAAATGCTAGAAGCATAGTTTTATTTCAGACACATAGAATAGTCTCTTTGTTGGTATTTATTGTCCTTTAACACTCCCAATTAATTGGGTTTTTTTTAGGAGTTGTTAGAAAACAGCAGCAGCCATTTTTCAATTTTTTAAAAAAATGCTTATACATCAAAAAATTTTAATTGCAGGGGAAAGGACAATATATTCCTCTTCTGCAGTAATTTTTAAACTATACTTAGCTTTGCATTTCTCTGTAAAAGATCTGAAAATGACAAATTTGATTTTTTTTACTCAATTGATACTTCACAAACTGTAAAATAATGTAATCGTCTATGGGATTGCAGCACTGGAGTAAAACTACAAAATCATAATTACTACTCCAGAATTTTATAGCCCTAAACCTGTTGGTTATCTTCTCTTCATTCAACTGTTAATAAACAGAAAAACTAAACACTTGTATTCATTGTAACTAATTGCAAAATAAGACAGTAACTCCCTCCCCTGCTATGAATTGTTGGAATGTTTTGAGAAAAAAAAAATGTACAGACCATTTGTCTGTGTAACTCATCTTCAGTCAGAGTGGTATTTGACAGAAAGTATGGTAACCCAACAGAGTTCACATACTAGGACATACTGGTCTTTCTCTGACAAGTTAATATTCAAGACTTAATTCTAAAATAGACAATAAGAGTCAATACTTATGCTATACATGATTTTAGAACTAAATCATAAATCAAGTGAGACAGCAGCTAATCTGTCACACACCATTAATGAATATTAAATGGTAATATACAATATTATATAATACACAGAATGTATTCTTGTTAAATAATATACCGTCGTTATTACATATGAGAATTCTAGAGCTCAGCAATTGGGTCCCAGCTTCATGAATCATTTAGCTAAAGTTACTGTATCACATGAATTCAACAGGTGCCTCTTAGTTCACATGGGTACTAAAGATTTAAAATGAAGTATCCACTCCACAGCCTTACAGAGCCAACATAAGAGTGCCCCTGCATATCTAGGCCTATAACATACTCTAAATGTTTGATGAAGGTGCTTTCCTGTAGAAAGAATATCTTCCAGTTCAAGCTGAAATGGCAATAAATTAGAAGGAAAAGAGCAGACACTTTTGAAGTACTAATTTAAGCCTTTTTGCTAGAGTTTAATAAACCACAGAAAAATTTTATCAGTTCAGGCTAGAGAAAATGTTTACCAGGTAAATTAGCTTCCATCAAGTACTTCATGCACAACATGTCTGGATGAAGAAAGCAGCTTTCTGTTATATCTGGAAAACGAGGCAGGTCTAAAAATGCTGCAAGCTCATGCATTTTGTTGAATACTTCTTCATACACAGGCCAGGACTGAAAGACAGGATTAGAGGGCATTGGTTATACGTTTGGTCTTTTACCATAATTGTTAATTATTTAAAATTAGTTATTGATGCTAAATTCTGAATTGTTTAATACATTATTATTTACATGGAGTCTTTTAGCACTCTATGATGAAACACATGTGCAAGAATGGAGCCAGACTGCTGTACTTCAAAGAGAAGCATGTGCTATTTTTAAATTCCATGAAATAATCAAGGAACAAATAGAAATTTGCTTCAGATCTCCACCATCCCACCATCTTTCTAGTGAAATGTTCATTATATGTCCAGAAGCTCCAAAACTGAGAGCTCTGGGAAAAAACAACAGAGATGCAATTGAGGGTGAACTGTCTAAGAGCTAAGAGGTCAGAGAACCACAGAAGGCGGAGGCTGGCAGGGACTGCACGAGACCACTGGGTCCAAGCCCCTGCTCAGATTAGTTTGAGCAGGCTGCCCAGGACCACATCCAGATACTGAACATCTCCACAGATGGCAGTCATCTCCCCATTTCCAAGGGTTGTGGGAAATCTGCTCCAGGGTTTCACCAACCCCACTGTACAAAGGAAAAAAGATTTTGTTTTCCCTAACACTTAAACTGAATTTCTTGTACTTCAGTTTGTGCCTATTTAATCTCATCCAGTCAATAGATACCACTAAGGAGGATCTGGTTTTCCTCCTTTGCACCCTCCTGCAGATTGCACATCACACCTGCCCTGAATATCCTCCAGCTCCAGGATGAAATCCGCATTTACAAGAACCTGCCACTCCAGCATCTCCATAGCCCTTTACTGGGCTCACTCCACTGCACTCCTGTCTCCCTTGAGCTGGGGAGCCCAGAGCAGCACCCAGCACTCCTGATGTATCTCACCAGTGCCAAGTGGAGAGGAAGGATCCCCTGCCTCTCTTGAGGACTTGTGCAGTCACCAGAACTGCTCAAAACTTATTGACAGTGACTTTACAGTGATACCAGCCAGCTGCCTCAACACATCTCATCACAGCCCATGAACTTTCATATGTTCACTTTGTTCACATATTCCCCAAACTGCTTGCTAAAAACAGAGGCAAAAAACCCAATCATCACTTTAGCCTTCTCCTTGGTCTTTGTGACCATATTCCAATTCAGCACCAGGCCCACATTTTCTAAAACCCTTCCACAGAATCTTTCTTGTTATTTAGTTAAAAAAAAAAAAATCCGCATTTACATATTTATTAGAGACTATAAATCTAAAATTCTCTTTTTGAAACCACTGGCTGCATGAAGAAAGTTCTCTCAATTTGTACTGAGGTTTGCTGCTATAATAGAATATAACTTACAGAAATATTTTGACATGTTTATTCATAATGAACTCAGCAGGACCTGAAGTTTGCCTAAGTATGGATGTAAGGTCTGACCCTCATTTCACAATTCCTGAACTGTTTCATTAAACATTCTTGATTTTCTATAGTTTAAATGATTACTTGAATTTACCTCTAAAAGCAACAATTTCAGTTGTCCAGGCTACTTTAGCATTTTAAATATATAATAAGTAATGATTTTTCTGCTTTAGCCAGTGGTTCTAATTCAGCAGAGCACCTAATCATGTATTCATATTTTATAAAATCAATTTGTACATATGGAACCTTCCCTTAAAAGAAACTTAGCAGGACTTTACACTTTGTGCACAGCTTCAAAACTTTCCTGAACAAGAGTGAATTCAGGCTTCTGCTCTTTTTTTTGGTTCAGATTACAAACAGAGTAGCTGTGTTTACAACAAGACATGATGTGACCTCATGTGGTTTTACTCAATAATCTGCCTTCGTCTATTTTAATATAAGCTCTGTAGCTAATGCTCAAATTTTGTTTTGAGTGATTACCAACATTACACTGCCTTTTTTTAAATGATCTCCCCTCAGACTGCAGTTCAGACTTGCATGAACACACGCTTAGGCAAATGAATAATTCTGCTGTCACCTACTATTACACATGTAACTTTTTGTAACAGTTAGGAAGTTGTATCATGTTCATTATAGTTTCTAAACAGTGTTAAAATTGGCTTAGACTGCTCCAGGACTATCTTGAGAAACAAGAAAAACTCGCATTACCAGAGTTCTGCAGGCTCACAGTACTTTCCACTCCTTCTAAAAAGCAGTGCTAAACTGAATACCAAACCAATCTTGGAACAAAACCTGAATCATATGTAACTTCTCCTGAGTGTACTGGGAGAAAAATTAAAGTCCCACATAATTCAAATAAGAACATTACAGGAATACTATTCATAATTAGACAGCAAGGAAATATGCTTTCCCCTAATGAAATGCAGTTGAATTAGTAGCTTCTTAATAATATATCACATATGAAAATAAATCAAGACACTGGGAATTCAGTCATTTGAAGCATTCCCATTCTCAAACATTAAACTATCACCAGTGGAGCTATCCAAAGTCTAATTTGACACTAAGTTACTTTAAGGAATATAGATTTATATAGACACCTTTGTCACCTTTTACCTGAGCTTCTCTCCCTGTACCAGGGCAAGGAGACAGCTTTCCTATCCTAGGTGTAAGTGAATCAAACCTTCTTCCCTCTGCCCAGCATCTACTTTTGGTTCAAAGTTTTTGATTGCAATTTACAGAAGGCAATATGGTTCTTTTTCAACATGGCTAGAGAATGCTCTGCTTTGCAATGACAACCAAGGCCGTCCTTTTTCTGAAGGCAAACAAGTGATATAGAAACTACAAATAAAAATTAAGACTGAGAGCTACCATTTGGCTTATTTTAAAAACAGTGTTAACAGACAAAAGCTGTTCTTTGTTGATGTGTGTTCGTAAGAGATCTGAACACACTTGCAATGTGCATCCTAAGAGAAGATAAAGATCAACCAAATCAACTGTTGCTTCCCAGGGTTTAAGCCCTAAGCTCAAAAAGCATTCCCTGTAGGAGTCCCACTGCTTCAATGCAGCACTGCGCCATGATGGTGAGGCTGAACTGAACCCCTGCTTCCAGCAGCTGTCACCTCTGGAACTGGAAGCTGCAAGCACAGCTGCATCCAACACAAGGTCACAGCTGCCTGGGACACAGCACAGGGCTGAAGGCTGAAAGGTCAGGGCTAAGGACACTGAAGGGTTTCTGCAGTAACCCAAGCACTGGCTGTTTCCACCTGTCACTGTATGCCTTGCTCGTATTCTGCTTAACTCTGAAAAAGCTGTGAGTTCACACAGCGTATCTTTAATTCTGCAAAAATTCAACCATACTGGGAGGGTTAAAAGAGAAAGAACCACACAACCAACACAGCAAATGTTGAGATAATATTAAGAAAGATGGCGCAAACTAGCAGCCTCAAAATTAATAAAAGTTACCACCTTCTACCTAGCAATGGATCTCTGCCAAAAAAAAAAAAAAAAGAACCTGATAAAACAAGTTGCACTGGAAGTCAACCAGCAAATCCACTAGGAAAGCAAGACCCAGAGCCAGGGCCTCCCTCCTTCAGTTAAAAAACTCTGCCTCCAGCAACCCATGATTAAACCCCAAGGGAGGAGTACTTGGACAATAGAGGACAGTGTTAGATCATATGCCACACACTCTCAAAGTATAACTTTCACTTATCTGATAATAAATTAAAAAATTCAAGATGTATTTCTGTGCAATGTATTAGGACAACTCCCCTGTCCATCACCACATGAAGTTACTGAGCTCTAGCCTTGTTTTGGGAACCTGGGAAACACAATAAAAACCACAAATAAAACTCAAGTTACAAACCCTTAAGGGCACCTAATAATTCCAGGAAGACTGACAGAAAACCCTTTTAAAGCTCTGCCACCTGCTAGCCTTTTCAGGTGTTTCGCAACCTGGGATTCCTTCAAGACTGATCAACAATGCTGACAGAGCCTGTAACTTGTCCAGATGGGGTACAGAGGTTGCCAAGACCTTTTCTTAAGCTTTATTTTTAAAATCTTTGTACCTTATTCCCACATGTGACAAATAAGGTCACTACAGATCTCCAGAACACAGGATAGGAGATTAGTACTACTTTAGTGTACTTTCCCCTGTCCCATGAGCACAGGAAAGCAAAATACGCATTGTTGAGGTGGTGAAGAAGTGTCTCTACCAAGATTTTCATAATGATAAATATTCATTAAACTATTTAAATCAGTTGTCTTTATCTTTCAAAGTTACATGGCATTTTTCACCTGTATTAGAAAACAACAAACTGGTTTTCAGGAGCAGAGGAGCCAAACTATTAGCATGATAATCAGATCACAGTAACAGGTAATTGTTTTGACTAAGCCAAGATTGCAGCCTCTCCTACTTGTTTGGACAGTATCAGAATGTTGCAGATCAGCAAGTAGAAAACAGTAAGCACTGTCTGGCTTTCTAGAACCATGTGCAGGCTCCCTATTTTCTTGTTTTAAATGTGGTCTGACTGACTCTTTCCTTGGATAACTGTATAAGCCATTGCCTTCTCCCATTTCAGGACAATATCCCATTACTTATATATTCACAATTCAGCTTATAATGATAATGTTCTATTATTTCTGAAAATAAGTAATTATACAGTCATTCTAAATTCTTAATTTTATATTTTTCCCTTCCATCCTTCTTTCCTGTTCAGTACTTTTTTTGCAGCACAATTCCCTTCCTCATCATCCTTCTACCTGCACATTTCCACTCTGGGACCCCTTTTTCCCCATGCCTGCACATTCTCTAACGTTCCACCTTCTCTGTGCTGCTTATATTCCACAATGGAAATTTTTCCCAAGGGATTTGTTTAATGACCATTTAATACTGGAACCTAATAAGGTCTGACTCATTCCTTCATTACCAGCTTTTTGTAAATCTCAGGGAATCTTTTAATGTTTAGAGTTGGATATGCTGGCAATAAGTCAAAATTCAGAAAGGCTTTATCATTTTTAAGATGACAAATTCAACTTAGACCAAGTTTGAAAAAGAGTGTACTAAACTTATCAGGAAATGGATTAGGAAAGCCATTTAACTTGTAGGTTTGGAAAACAACAAGTTATGAGGGTTGAAGAAGGGGTTTTTGCAACACAATCCAGAATTTTGGTTCAAACCTTGTGTAAAGCAGGGCATGCCCATAAAATAAAAGCTATTTACTGTAAAAATAATAAACCAAATGTCTGCCCTAGAGTGTGTGAAGATCTTTGAATGCTGCCTGGATTGAAATACACATTCCCAGGAACCTAAGCTGGTTTTACATTTACATAAGGTAAAATTAGGTACCAACATGAGTAGAGCAGTCAAGTTCTCTGTGGCACCTGGCTCACCTTACTTTGCTTCTGCTGCTCAACTGGTTCAGATATATCTGGTCATCTGCAGCATGAGCCTGATGTGGGATGACACCAGCCACAGTGCATGCAGATTGCATAAAAGAATTTACAGTAGAGACAATAACTGTATTAACTGTGAAATTTGCACCCAAATTAGTATTTTAAACTGAATGAAATTACCTTGTGGACCAGTCATTACATACTAGATCATTAATATGGCCACTAATTTTTTTTTCATGTTTTTTGTGTATTCTTACAGTACTACTAATCTGGCTACCTCCCATACAAACCTACACCAACAAATATTGCCAATTTATTTCTAAACACCATTCCTCCTTGCCTGACCTCTGTCTACCTCTCAGGCACAACCACCATCATGCCTGACCTATATCTACCTCTCAGGAACAGCCACAAACTAATGTAATAGCCATCAAACATATTAAAGGTACTTAAACACTGTGTATTATGATGAATACAAACTTTTTTAAAAATAGGAAATACTGAAACTTTTTTTGCCATTTAACCTAGCTGGAAAAAAACTAATGTCATCAATTTACGCAGTTAGATTCTGTATAATCTTTTCAGGAAAGCCTTCTTTGCCAGAGCAAAGGTATACAGAAAAGACACAGACAGTGTCTGAAGAGACTCTATAAGGTCACTTCCAACCCAAACCATCCTGAGACTCCATGGCATTGTCACCACTGCTGTATAGAGACACCCCAAGCTTGTGGTGAGTGTGACAGTGTGCAGGGGGAACCCCTGCTCCTTCCTCCTTTCCGTGGTCACATCCCAAACAGGAGAACTGACTCCAAGAGCCCCATGTCTGACTCAGTGCACTCATTTTTACATGGGCTAAATGAGTGAACAGATTTCTCCAATCCCTGATATCCATGAATCACATACAGATGCTGATGTAACAGCAAGAGGGTGTGCCTGGAATTATTCAAAGGAAACCAAATGACAAGAAGAAGACAGGTGAAACTGCTATAACTCCATTTAGAGAACGGCAAAGAAATATGTATCTTGTGAAACTTCTTCCATTAGAAAAGACAAAGAGACCAAGCACACAAGTAAAGCCTTTACAAGCCTGCCATCAAGCAGAAGGAAGAAAAAAAAGGAAGTCAATTTGTCCACCTGAAAGACAGGTTGCCCAAATTATCTGTCTGGTAAGAAATGGGCAGAAGGGAAGAAAAAAGATGTCAGGATACCATTTGAAAATCACAGAAGTCACACTGGCAGGCTTTCACTTCCTCTCTCCTTTTAATAACTGCTTCAGCTGCAACAACTACTACATCCTAAAATTCCAAATTACTCCTATCATTGCTGTAGAGCAAGTGAGAAGGGTCTTTATTAGCAAAAAGATTAATTTTAGAAAATTACTCAATAAACAAAGCTTATGGCTCTTTGAGAGAAAAGAAATTAGGTGCTAGGGTATTAGACTGCATTAAACTGATACAGGCAGTCTTTACTTGAGAATTCAAGATGACATGAGGATGAGCCAGCAAACCTACATACAAAGAGAAAAAGCCAACTGAATGTCCAATGCAGATATACTCCTTTCCTAAGAAAAAAAAAAATTTGGCTGCCTAACAGACTTTTTAATGGGCTGCTTTCAGAGGAAGACATATTTTTCATTATGTGATTCCTGGTAACAGTGGTTTTTGAATAAATGAGTTTCAATATTAAACCACGAGAGACACGTGCTTGAGCATTAGTTTGTTTATGATCACAAGCAAACTCTGTCAAACTTTTCCAAAACTGTGTAGTCTTTCTAAAAATACATAGAGGATTCCAATAAGGAACTGAACTGTCGTAATGTACTGAAATTTAAGAGTTTGTGAACAAATTTTATTGAATTTCATTTGGTAGGTTTGTTTTCTTTCTTCATTAAGTAATGCTTAAAGACAGGTATGGACAAGCTAGAGTTTCTGTTACACAACAGCAAGCTCTCATGATAAACTTGATTACAATAACCCTTTCAGCAGTGAACTTCCTCCTCAGCTTTTTTTCTTCCAAATAAAAGCCTCACCCTTGCTTCCTTTCATTCTGCACTACTTTCTATCCTGAACAAGTACTGCATGCACCTGCTAAAACGCGCAAAAAATACAGAGTTAGGCAGAGAAAAAAAGCCCCACCAACAGATAAACACCCACCCCCAAAAACTTAAGATTACAAGGTGTCTCAAAACATCAGCAGATCAAAGCAGGAATCCCTGCTTGTTTGGGAAAGTAAGTGCAGCACAGTTAATTAGCAGTATTTGTATAGATAAAATTTTATCCCTCTTAAATGATTTTTTTTTAAATAAACAAGAATGACCAACTTCTGTCTTAATTTGAATTCTTTAAATAGTTACCACTGAAAAAATGAAAATAAAAAATCATATGGCAATTAAGGCCATTCAAATTTTAGTTAGGAAAAGAGGCTCTTACAAATAAGACCTGGAATATTTTGAGAGGAAGACATCAGCAAACAGAGGAACGTGTCTAAAAGCCAGTCTGATGGATACACTTTCCAGGCAAGCAGAGAGCTGCTGTCATTCCAGTCCAAGCTCTCCAGGAGAAAACAGCAAATATTTTGACCTGCATTTATGAGTTCACTAACAGACTTAGTCAGGAATTACTCTGTTTGAATCAGACCCAAACTAAAATATATATGTGCAATCCACCAAAACCCAGTGTTAGACAATCCATATGTCAGCAGTTTCCTAAGAGCTGTGTGATGACTTGGAGACATGTACTGTAGCCAGTAGCAGATTATTAAGGGATAGAAAATCCTTTCCAAAAGCCAATGTGGAAAAAAAAATTAAATACAGGCACCATTTTACAGCATTTAGAAAATCTTCAAGTTTCTCCATGACTGCGGCATAAACCCACTCCAGTCCCTCAGGCAGTTGTCTTTGTGTCTTTGTCCCAGTCTTCCACCTTGGGATAGAGCAGCACAACACCACCCCTGCGAGCCCAGCCCAGCAGGAGCAGCTGTTCTGTCACCAGGGGGAAGGACCAGCATCAAAGGAGGAGAAAGAACCAAATATTCTGCAATTGCGCTGGTTTCACGTGGCTTGTACTAATGCAGGCCTAAAGTCCATAAAAATGAGGAAAAGGAAAAGATTCAGAGCAGCTCAGCAATTCCTTCACACTGAACTAAGACCCTAGCTTGGTTTATAAACAATATGAGATAAAATTGTAATGACTGCACCTGAGTGCACTTACAGAGTCTCAGCTAAATGCATGTTCTCTTCAGTAATTCATATGCTCAACCGTAACACTTTATTCAAAGAAATGAAAAGAAGATAGAGTATTAACTTAATCTGTTCACAAATCAAGACCTGTACTTGCTTTTAGGGCCAAAAGAGGACTGCACAGAACTGAAGACTGTTTAGAAATATTAAGGGCAAAGTGCAAAACCTCTTAAGCTGCAGTCCCTGTCAGCCCAGGATGGCTCCCCCATGACCTAGAATTTATTTATTTTTCCATGGCTTTTCATGTTTCTCTTGCCACATTTCTAGGGCAGGCTTCTTGCAAGTGTTCCTGCTTCCTTCTGGCATTGGGATCATCATTACTACTCAACAGTAAGGAATTTTACATTATGAGTTATTAAACAAGCAATTCCTTTATAGTTCCTCCATCAAAACAAACCACAAGGTCACTAGAAAAAGACAAGCATGAAAAATCTTTTTTCAAATAGCAAATTTTTGCTGAAGAAAAATGTGTAATATTTATTGCTTAGAATTCTCTGGTGTAGCCCCACATAGACACACCCCTTTTATGCAATGATTTTGTATACTTCTACCATTTAATCATTCCTCAACGTTTTTCAAGTTGAATAAGAAACATCCTGAGATCTCTAAAAGTGAAACTTTATCAGACCATATTTAGTTCACCTAACCTTTAAAGGCTTGAACTATGACTTTAAAAGAGTTGTTCTAAGATAACTAGTTAATGAAAAATGAAGTTTTACAATCTTTAAAAAAGTCTCCTCAGAACACAAAAGCCACAAACTGAAAGCCTAACTGAAACACCAGAACAAAAAAAGTGACTGTACCACATCAATCAAAATAATCTCTTTAGCCTTGCACCCAGAAGCGAGCAAGCAAAATGTGCACGGAGGAATTTATGAACCAAGCAAGCCACAACACCACCAAAAATCTGTCCAGCTTCACACCATTTGTGGCTGACTCAGCAGTGAGATCTCTATTACTTTGTTCCAGATCTCTATTCCTCCATGGCATTTGTATAGTCAGCATCTGGCCCTTTTAACATCCAGAGCATCCTTTAAGGCAAGGAGTTTCACCAGTTACCCACAAAATGTACAAAGCCACATCTCCTGCTGTTTGATTCTGAACCTGCAAACCAGCAACCTCTGCTGACACCTCCCAGTCCTTAAATTGGAAGAGATATTGAACAATATCCTCCTAAACATGTTCTACAAACTATCACCACATCTTCCTCTTAGTCACCTCTTCTTTAGTTTGAAAGATAAGTAGATAATATTGTTTCTTGTAGAAAAATTGTCCCTACATTTGATAATCCTTGTTGTGACTCTCTGTACCTCTCAATTCTTCTGCAACAAAAAGAAGGGTAAGAAAAGCAAAACACTCAATCAAAACTCTATACAGTATTTAAGATACAGTACATTATAGATTTATACATGAGCATAATTGTATTTTCATCTCCATTCTTCATTAGGTGTCAGGAGTTACTAGAAAATAACTCTAATGTAGCTGGGCTAAAACAACTGCATGTTCAAAAACTGCATCATAAAGGGATTACAGAAACCCATAGAATTAAGATCACACAGGTATTTAAACTAAGGTTGGTACAGGAACATAGCAGCATTGGTAACACCAGCTTTCAGAAAACACTACAAATCACTTTTTCTTTACTTAATACTATTTTTTTCCACCTAGAATGAAGATATTCATGTAAGCTGTTGGACAAGAGGGAAGTTTGAGAAATTTCGAGCAGTATTTCTCCATCTACATTCTCATAACTATGAAGCTCCAAGATTATATACCTCAGTAGATGCAAAAAGGGGAATGTTTGATTTATTCCAAACTGTTCATACAGGATTCAGAATTTTATTAAGAAAAAAAAGGAGAGGAAAAGCGAAAAAACCAAAGACTGAATACTAAGGAACCTGCAGGTATACTTTTGTTTACACTGCAATTTTATTTCAAAATTATCATTCTTCTTTAAAAATTCCTTCTGCAAGTATAAGTAATCTTTGCATTTATCAGTGATATGCATTTTACTTTTTCCTACATGGTTTAGTCATCAAAAAAGGTCAGCAGACCATTTTATTTAAAATCCATCTTAAGACTAGAAAATTATTTAACATGTTATTAGCATGGCATTGTTGTCATCTACCAAATTAGCAACACTAGAACAGTCACCGAACAGTACAAATCATTTCCACAAAAACTATTTCAGTACAACGACCTCACGCAATATTCACAATACAAAAGCATACAGAGAATTTCATTCCTCCTTAGACAGTAGGACAAGAAACATAAAGCCTTAGAACAGTGATTCACTTCACCTGTCCCTCCTAGAGGAGCACTATAATTAGGAGACTAAATCCACACCCACAACTAAAGAAACACCAGTGCTTAAGAAATACTGTCAAGTTTATAAACTTCTACTCACATACTCAAACTCCATAATGAGGCAAATTCTAATCCTTCTGCTTTTAAGTTGATGAAATTACAGTACCATAAATAGCATCTTTGATATAAAACATTCACAAAGAATGAACTACCATTTGCTGTATGAAAGCACTCAGACGCATTGCATCCAATTTAGGGTATAAATCAAGGAATTACATCAGAAACCCCAAGGGAGACACTGGCTTGAAGAGCAAGACAAGTACCTCTATCTTCAGCAATGCTAAAACAGTCATTGTGAGATTTCCAAGGACCTTCAGTGGTCAGTATTACAGTTTCATATGAATTTATGCCATGAACTATGAGCAGAACACTCTGCTGACATTCCTAAGTAAGACCATCCCCACAGACGACACTCTGCTTTTCCCTGAGCACGTCATGGTTCAAGGACACAACTCATTCTTCTCTGTGATGCAGTGATCTTGCATTGTGTGAGGAAATATTAATTCTTCCAGTATCGAAAAGAATGATTAAAAAGTCCTTAGGCTTTGTTATCAGTGTAAGGTGGGAAGAATTACCAGCATGAGTGAAAGCAGCTCACAACCTTTGCAAGCTTGCACAGACCTCCAGAAGAGCTGAGTGTAGGCAAGAAGACAAAAGTATCAACACTCTAATAACAGTTCCTCTGCTAATCTCTATCCTTCCCTCCTACCTACATTTAAGTGATCTAATGAAAATACTCCCAGTAAGTGATAGAGTAGCTACTTTTCAAAGCTTCCCAGGGAAGATCCTATCTAAGTTTATACATTTCAAACACAGTAAAATCGCTGTGACATGCTTGTGACTGCAGGAAACAAAACAAAAGCAGGTCAAAGTATCTAAACCAAAATGCATACAAGTGTTTCCAATGTGAATAAGCCAAGCAATACACTTAGATACAGGAGTGAGAGTTTCCTTGTGTTGTTAGGTTCTGTAAATTTGAAGAATTAGTTTTCAATAAACTCATAATACTGATGCTACTTCTGGTCAGAAGATAGATAAATTATGCAACCAATCCTAGCAGCTTATTTCAAACAAACCCCCTCACACTTTGTAACAAACTTGTAGAGATTATTAGAAATTACTGGGGATTGAATGCCAAATTATTTCTAAAATTGAGCCATTATGCTCAAAGGACTAACCAGTTCCTTTTGGCTTTATATAGCAGGTAACTGTCAGAGCATAGAGCAATTGTCTTTCCTTAATCCATGAGAAACCCTCAGTTTTTATGTTTTCCTCCAGGCTACCTGACAGTTCTTCTGCCCCCAACATTCACAGGGAAATCAAAATCAGGAGGCGTCTTAAATTACTTAAACTTTTCAGCTAAATTTACAAAACAAAATGGCTTTTACTATGCTTGAGCAAAGCTGAATTGATTCACATACATTTTTAGGGCACATCCCCATGTAATTCAAAGCAGTTTTACTGAGCTACTGAGTTCTTGGGATGGTCGCAAGGCACAGAAATTGAGGTTTATATGGTACAAGTATTAACAGCCATATTCTGATTGTAATATTGCCTGTAATGAAGAGAATGAGAAAAAGGGTATAAATGTGAGATTCCGTATCTTTAACCCATTAGCAATAGTAAAACTCTGGAACATTTAACCATATTGTAACATAAACGATTACCATTACATGTTATTTGTAATGTGGAAGACAAGTCCCACACTGGGTAGTATTGCACTATACAAGCCCTGAGTTTAAAACCTGCTCTCAAGCAGACCTCTCCAAATACAGTCCTGGCAGGTCACTACACTCACAGACAGACCCACCATATTCCTCTTTATATTGTGGGATAATTGGATAAAGGGAAAACCACCAAAAAAAGATCCCCCTTTATGAAGCATGAGGGGGGGGAGCATTTGACTGCAGTGCTCAGAGACAATCTCCTAGATTAAAAAAAAAAAAAAAGACAAGAAACTATAGCTCTTCTGCAATGAAACACAATGTAAAGGTGGCTAAGATGTAAGCAGCAAGGAAACTTAAAAACCCAAACAACTCAAAAATCTTGAATTTCAATGCCACTGGTAAATAGGTAAGTCATGAAATAGGAAGAAAAGACAGACTGTGTTATAATGGAAAAAGAGTAAGAACCCATTGCATTAAAATTACATGTAAGGAAGAGAAAAATTATGTCTGCAAAAAAGTAAGCCACTATCTGATAAAATGGAGTATTTTACAAAGGAGAGGCCCAGATAATTTACACACAAGAAGCTTCAAGGAAATAACTGAGGAGTTCTCTGAAACACAAATGCTGTTTTTTAAATAATCTTCAGAAATTCTAAACATCAAAGGATTTCCCACTTTAATATGCAGCATTTAAAAAATGTAAAAGGGGAGATTCAGGAACTGTGGAATTATTAGCTTGGCATGGATCCTGAACAAATTAATATTATGGCAATGGGAAAAACAGAAGCTAAAAATATCCTGTCAGTCAAGCAACCTTTGTAAGGTCAGGAGAGGAGAGAAGAGAGTGGACTGAAGCTCCAGCTCCCACAAGAAGCTGATCTGAAAAACCTTTTTCCTTTTTCATGGTAAAGGGGAACCAAATCACAACTACCATTAAGTCTCACTGGAAGAACATAACTCCTAATTTAATCGGAACTCAAGAGCTGCTCTGAAGGAAAGTGAAGCGTGAAGAACAAAGGTGCAAAACAGAAGCATTTGATAGCAGAGGAGCAGCCTGGCAAATTCATCTCAGAAATCAGGTCTCTCATATCCTCAGCAGAAGTGAGATTGAAGCTGACACAGAAAGATGAGTGACAGAAGGATTAGGGCTAGAGAAATATGGATACTAAAGTGCTGCCAAGAATAAAACCAAGCAACATTTTAAAAAATGGAAGGACAAAAAGAAAATACAAACTATAGAATACTGTAAAAGAAGAAACCAAACAGTTGGAAAGTTTCCAGGCAGAACAGAGAAGAATGATCATCTCTCAATTTTTCAAGGAAACCTTTCACTCCTAAATAAAAGAGGAAAGAAATTTAGTAATCCAAGCTAGGGAGGGGGCGTGTGTGTGAATGCATAAGTGCAAGGCTTGTACTCCTCCAACACAAATACAATAAAGCTAAAGCATCATACAGAATAAAACACTCCACGCTCAAGTGGCATATTCTCAAAAGAGCTGAAGATTTCCAGTCTACTTTATAAACACATTATAGCATCTACTTCAACACCTATCACAGGTTATCTTCAGGGAAAAGAAAGCCTTGGATGAATTACAGAGTAGCAAACATTTGTTTTCAAACTCTTCAATTTTCCATCAAAGCCAACATCAGTTCATTATGGAACATTAATTAGAAGTCCTTTTTTAATTGAACACAGCTGCCCAAAGCTACTTGCCTAATCCAACACAGACAGAAAGAAACGTAATTTTAATGTGGAATGATAAGCCATTAAACCTGAAAGAAAGGGACCAGCAAGAAGGTAAGAACAAGCAGCTTTTCAGTTAGGTAGGATAAAAGGGAAGAAATCATGACATGATTTTGAGTTTCATGATTCCTCTCTTGTCCACAACAGTGATTTATGACTAGCAGAGTGTATTTTTGCTGCATTCAAGAAATTTCCACAGGCAAAGGTAAGGAAGAATGCTAACACCATTCTCAGCTGGAAGTTTGGAAAGTGTTTCTGTATCATAGAAAACTCTGAGGAGTAACACTACGAGTCATTTAAGAATCAAGACATCCAGGAATGGAAACAGGTGAATTAGAGCAGAATTCAAACAAAATAGTGCTTCTGTTTATTTAAGTTGGAAGTTGGATGTGTAAAAAGAAACAAACAAACAAAAAAGCTATAATAAGACAATCAAAAAGTAGTATAGATGGTAATTTTATCATGTTGGCAAGGTCAAATCTTTTTAAGTAAGAACCTTCCTTGTTATAGGCAGCTATACTCTGGATTATAAAAACAAACAAACCAACAAAAACCATGAAAAAAGAGAGGACAGAATTGAATTACAAAACAAAAAAAGGAAGTACTTTTAAGACACAGATTCCTAGGCAGCAAGGTGTATCAACAACACCATCAACACTAAAACATTCAGTGGTCTTGTAAAACATGTGGATTTAGAACTGGGCAGCTCCTTCCACCTAAGAGTAAAGGAAGGGGAAGAGGAAATGGAGAAAGGCTTATAGAGAAGCTGTTCCATGACCACACCCCAGGGCAGAAGAAGAAGTAGCAAGGAAAATTCAGTAAATACCCATTTCTTTTGTCCTCAGGGACAAGGTGGTAGATAGGTCTGAAAATAATTCAACTAACCCACCAAGCTAAACTTTCTCCAGGTTCCCACATCCCTGTGGAAAAAAAAAACATTCTTAACTCGTTTCTCCCTAAAGTTTTCTTTTAAATTTGGAGATTGAGAGAAGGGAACTTCTCTGAGGTCACACACTGTGCTCCTTGCCAAGTCCAGGCACTTGTGCATCAAGACACAACCATCTCCAAAGCCCTTTAGCACAACAGGATCTGAGAGATGCTCATGAGACTACACCTCTGCTCTTGCACACAGCACATACTCCAAAGTGACGTGGTTGTTACCTTCAGTACTTTAGTAAATTGTGTTGCCCAACATCCATGGGAGTGACCTGCTTACCTATATATACACACATACATTTACATTTGTGTGTGTATTACCAAGTATTACTTTTGGACATGGAAAAAAAAATCCACTTACAATGCGCTGAAGGTACAATACACAGAAAAATAATGTGTTTGATAAAAAGTAATGAAAGCTAAAAGTAAATTTGAGGCAGCAAAGCACAACCAATTTTTAAGTACAAGTAAAATAATACTTAAAAGATAATTGGGTATACAGTCCCAAGTCTAGAATGCATTGCAAGACAGACCTGTGGCAAAGACAAGTTGTTGATAGTTCAAGACAAAAGGGATGCTTTAAGGATAAAGATAAATCCCTAAAAGCAAAACAGAGGATGTGCATCTTAAAGATGTATCCCTACTTTATGCAGAAATAAAAGAGGGAATTTGTCTGCAGCTGGAGGACAGATAATAGCAATAAAATAATACAAGCTGAAAACAAATTATCCAGTGAACTTTATATATACTACTACTAATTTAAAAATACATTTTAACTCCTACACTAGTGGAGTTTTAAAAGAAAAAGATATCCTAAAATCTTGAATATCCTATGTGCATTAAAAAGAGAACAAAAGAGACTTCCACGTAAAGGAGAAAAGATGACTGCATTTATCAGAGATGTACTGGCTACTGGCACAAGCCTTAGGATGAGCAGAGATTTACTGTAGTTAAACAATTTGCAAATACAAGAAAAAAACCCTTGACCTCCTGCACAGGTCTTACATATCTTATTCTTTCTTCATACATACAACAAGATTTCAATCAAATGGAATAAGAATACTTGTTTTAGTAAAAGGAAATTTTGTTTTTCCTCCCTTGTACTGGGAAGTTAGAACTTCTGAAGAAAACAGGAGCATCCTGATGCTGCTGCTGCTTGCCCTGTTAACTCTCTCATTGTACATTTAGGTAAAACCTATTTTCCAAGGGCTAATTTCTAATATACACATGATTTAATAGAGGAAGGGATAAGTAAGATGACTAATTAAGTAAAAGCTCAGAAAATTGACTTGGAGCAATGGAAAGATAAATACCTATGGAAGATAACTCTTTTTTCTTAAAGATCTTCTATAATGTACTTTTATCCTTCATAAAGCACTTTTGAGTAGTTCTTATCTCCAGCTAGGCCCTGACACCTGTTATACATCATGATCAGAGATGATACTGAGAGCTGGAGGCTCCTTGTTTCTTTATTAATGAGACAGCCATGCCCAGAGCTCCCAGACCTCTGGACAGAAATATTCAGATGCAACCATACCTTTGTGGCAGGGATTTTAAATAAAGATCAGTTTCAGCAGAATGAAGAATTATGCCCTTCCTGTTAGCTATTCCACTACCAAAATACAAAGGGCCTATTTCCCACCTACACTGAATACAAGGCATACTTGAGGTCGGAAGGGACCTCTGGAGATTATCCAGGGAGTCAAACACCTCTGCTGAAGCAGGATCAACTGCAGCAAGCTGCTCAGGACTGTGGCTCATCAGGTTTTGTGTACCTCTGAAGATGGAGACTCCACAGTGGTCCAGGGTTGCCTGTTGCAGCACTCCATCACCCTTACAAAGTGAAAAAGTTTTATATTTAAGTGGAATTTCCTGTTTTTCAGTGTGTGCCCTGTATTTCAGCTGTCTCCTGTCCTTCCACTGGCACACCACAAAGAAGAAAACCCTCACTCCTCCCTGACAGACATTTATACACATTTATTACTAGAATCAAATTTATTACTGACATTTATTACTGAAATGCCCCTCAGCCTTCCCTTCTCAGTGATAAAACCCTCAGCTCTCAGCCTCTCCTCGGACAGCAGATACTGCAATCACCTCTAATTGCTAAATAGTATGCAACACACGGACAAATTGTCAGTGATACAGACTCCATCCCTAAATTACACAGCACAGAAATTTATCACAGCTGGGAAGCCTGAAACTAGTCCCATTCCCTTCCCTACTACTAAATGACAAGTCAAAAAACCCTTTGTGCATGTATACATACGCATGCCACTACAGAAAGTAGAGAAGAGTCACCTTGTAATAATGTTGCATTTATTTTTCTAACACCTGTAACAACTTCAACCTTGTACAAATTCAGTATATTTTGGGTATGTGAGAAATTGTTACAAAAATAAGTCTTTAAACCACTGAGAATATTTATATACAAGATGAGCCTTTTCAAGTCAGGCTTTATCTACACTTAACTGATAAAGTGCTATTTAGTATTATTTCAAATCCTTCAAGTTACTGTAACATAATTACTTCTTGATTCAAATTTGGGCTGCATAGGGCAAAACTAAATGCATTAAAAAACTGTTAAAAATAAAAAAGGAGACATATGGAATAGTCCTTTCAGTTATCAATATTTTGGAATATGTTTGCAGCTTATATTCACCAGACCTGAAGCACAACAAATAATGGCATTAGAGCAACTTACAACTTGCGTGGTTATAACAGCCATCATATCATAAAAGTTTTTAAGATAATTGTCTACAAAATACTGCATACAGAGCACAAAGCAGAAAAGAATGTAAGCTGAATTTTCAGAATGGAATACTGTACAACCTAATTTCCTGCTCCAGGACAATATCCTCATCTCTCAAATTTCTCAAAACTCAGATGCCAAAACTAGACAAAGTAAGACACTGGTAATCTCAGTGCTGCAGTGAGAAACAGGAGATGTAGGAAAGTGCTAGTAAGGATTTTGCAATTACCAGCCTCATGATGTAGTAAAAAACATTAAGACTAAGTAAAACTGAGGATGCTTTACTAAAGACATAAAGGCAACACTGAAGGCAGAGTAAGGAGCAGGTATTTCTAAAGAGGAAGCCACAATAATGGTGGAGTGGCTGGAGAACAGTAAGCTTACAGAACTGTACCTAGATCTCTCAGGGAAAACACCGGTAAGAGATTACTTGATTAGTGAGCATATCTACTTATGCTTTGGAGGTGAAGGGAGCAGCCCTATCCCACAAGGAAACAGTAGGATCCTCCCAAGGAAACTGTCATCTCCTCTGTATAAACCAGTTCTCCCACTCTGAGGTATGGTACAAGCTTTACAGCTGCAATTCATAAAACAAAAACTGATCCAGAAGACAAAGGACAAAGACTTAAAACCAAGTTTATACTCGTATTTCAAGCTAACATCTTTTGGGTTAAGGAAACATCTAAGACAAAAAAATTAAGAGGTTTTTTAATAAATTTATCTCCTGATTTTTAGAAGTTGAGGTCATAATTCTCACTTATCCAGATAGGAAAGCAGTAATATAAAACCAAAAATAATATAAATGCTAAAACTTCTGAAGGCACAACTTCTGAACAACTCATCACCTGCTGAATATAAGCTACATATTGGAGAATGATAATGTTACTTTCAACATCACCAGTGAGGGCTTGGCAGAATTGCTGCTTTCTGCTCTTAAAAGCTAAGATTTTATCTGCACACTTCAAAAATCCCTAATAAATTTTTATCTGCAACGGAAATGTCATTGGGCAATTGTTACCACAATACATAAGAATCTTAAATCAGGGAAATTTAAATTTCACTCAAGACTGTCCATTACTATTCAGTTCCTAGAAGAGCTGTATCCCCTTAAGTATATTTTAGGTTTGATATATTTCTATCAGTACAGCAAGGAATGGAACAAGAGATACCATCTAAACCATCTTTTATAAAAAGAATATGGAATGACAAACAAATTGAAGAGCTATTTCAAATAATCACCAGAGGGGATAATATACTGCCCTCAGACTTGAAGCTAAATCCTATTTCTGAGTGTTTTGAGAGCAGTTCTGAATACCCTTTTCTCCACAAGTACTTATTGATTTCATTCTTACTTAGGTAATCAATTTAATAAGACTGGTTAAAGATTAAAGCACTCCAAGTCACAGAGCGCACTAGTTTCTGCCAGGCTCCAATACTGTGAAACATGAACCCTATTACATAATAATAGATTTAATCAATTTATTAGTACAGTGACCAAAATAATTAAAATACCACAAAATAACTAGGTTTTGATTGATGGGTTTTCTTTTTTTAATTTTTCCTTTAAGAAAAAAAAAATTACCTCAACACAAAAGATCTTAAGATCAAGTCCACATAACTTCATCTTCTCTGGAAAATGCTGAAAAACATTCAAATATGGAATATGCCCTTCAACAACAAACCTGCATTTAAAAAAAATGAAGATGAAATTAAAATAATATATAGGATGACAAATTCATATGTTTATTATAAAATTAATGTACAAATCAACTTCTGATTTGAAATAACATCAGTATTATGCTTCCTAAGCAATTCAACCTGAAATTACACATCCAAAACCCTCCACAGAACAAAAACCAGTTCCATCATTTAACAGGTTTTTAAGTTCAAGCTCAGATGTGACTGACAAATGATAACATTATGGCAGTAAGCATACAATCAACAAGCTTACATGGAGTTTGTTCTGCACATTCTTCAACTACTGCATTTCTTGAATTGTTTTAAGCCTTCTTTGAATGGTATGGATTTTTTTTTCCCTCAAAATTCTAAAGCTTTAAGTAAATTTTACTTTTAAAACACAGACTTTCTGCTGGAGGAGTTTGAATCAGGTAATGTGATAGAGAAGAAAATCATAGAATGATGAGCTGATACATAGAACTGAAGCCACATTAATTATGTTTTTATGATTAGACTTCTCAAAAAAGTATTGCTGAGGTATGAATAGAAATAGTTTTGTATATTAATAAATAAAAATACTTTAGTTTTTATTTGCACACAAATAATGCATCTTTGTTGTTAAAAACTGGTTTGACAGGATTATTTGATATTTTTCTTGAATACACATACACACATATATATATATATTAAAAAGATGCGACTTAACAACAGATACCAATAAAAAGCCACCACTACACCAAACCCCTGCTCTTATCCAGCATCTTAACAGACACCCACAACAGGCCAAGCAAGCATTGAACAAGCACAGATCCTCACAAGGCAACACACTCATTCCACACTACAGCACACTGGTAGTCTCCTCCAGGACTAAGCTAGAAATGCCTTCCCATCTCCTCCAAACCAATTTCGTTAAAAGAGAACATTAAACCTGAATAAGTTAACATTAGAAACAGAGAAGACTGTTCACTAACTAATATCAGGACTGAAAACCATTTTCTCCCCTGCTGATAAGTATTATCTGCACAGGACCTCTCTGATCTTGCTACATAGATTAGTCACTTCTTGGTCTGCAAACATTTCATGTCCCTCCTGAGCCTACAGCAATTCACAAGCTCACCTGCTATTGCCCAGTTCTGTGCCCCCATCACTATTTGTTCCATGTTATGTAGTGTGTATCTATTGAAGTTGACTAAAATTATGTTTAAAAGCTAGTTACTGCAAAGTTTACAGTTATATTGTACTTACTTGAATTTTCAGTTTAATTGAAAAAAATTAGCTGACCCCAGGATTAAAATAAAAAGTGCATTTCATGATCAAAACTGTCTCAGTTAGAATAATTTATAATGATTCCTGAAAAATATCAGCAATATGAAAAATCATATTGCCCAACAGCCTTTGTTCCAAAGCTCTGCTTATCAGTCTCTTAAGTGAAGAAGTAATGGGTGGTGCATAGTCCTTTCTAATCAAACTGTGGAATAATCATTTTGCTAATGAAATTTCAGCAGCTTTCCTCAAGCAGCAGAAACAGCATTTCCCCAGCCTGAGGGGAGATGTGCTCTGGGTTCCCATGAGGTTGTTCTACAAACCCAGCCCCCATTGCTGGTCCTCACCACCCCACCTGACCTGCTGAGCAGCTGGCACATCAGTTCCTTAGCTCATTTTTGTCATCCACTAACCTGAGGAATATAAGTTCAAGGTATGGCTTCACAAAGTTGACTGAGCCAAACTAAAAGCTCAACAGAACTCAACCTCCCTCTGTGTGATCCAGCCATGAGCTGCTGTTGCTCATCTCTTCTGCAAATGTAAGTCATAACAGCAGCAGAAAAGCACCTGTTACCCTATTGCCAGCAAGGTTTCCTTCACCATCTAACAAACTGTGAAGAGGCTCACAGATGGCTCTACAAGTGAAAGAGCTGCCAGAGGGAAGAGGGTGCATCACACCAGCAGAAGAGAAAGAAGGGAAGCAGGACCTTCCCCTTTCAGCAAGTGATGCATTCCTGGCTCAGCTGATGATAAGCTCTGGCTGACACACATTAAGGCACAATCACCCCATGAGCTGTCAGGTATGAAGGCCTGGAACCAAGACACTGAGAGCAGCAAAGACCTGAGCCAGCACAGCAGCAGCTGGAAGAGGACAATCAGGGCCTTGTTTCGGGTGTGGTGCAGTGGTGATGCAGCCAAACCACCCTCACAGCTTGCTGCCTCTGAGCTGGGAAATCCCACCCACCCTCAGGCCCCTGCCCCACACTCCTCCCTGCTGACAAAAGCACTTGTGTGACTTCCCAGAGGATCAGACAGGGTTCCACTCCAACAGACTCAGATGACTGCACGAACATTACTGCCAGCACAAGGCAGAAAGGGACAGCAGTGAAGCACATTAACCTGCACTAAAATGTCCAGGGAAACTTTCTTTTACAAAATTTATCTTCTATAGATCTACTTCTTTCAACTAATAAACCATAAACCAGATGCTAGTGAATGAACCCATGGCAAGAGAAAGAACAGGAATGTTTATGCAAGACCACAGCAACAAAAACTTGGAGCAGCTTAAACTGATGCTGGAACCACATCTTTACACTGCAAGACAAGCAGTTGTCCACCAATACCTCATAAAAAAAATTCACTAATTTGGCTGTACCAAGTCAAAGCACTGAAACTGTTTAAAAATTATTATCTTTTCTAGCTTAAAATTATTTTCTCCAGGAAAAAAAAAAAAGAATGCTCTTTTCTCTCAGGTTAAAAGTCGTTTTTACACTCCAAAAATACAGCATAAATACCCATACCTACCAAAGTATGAATAGAATGTGCTGATGATTCAAGGTTTAACACTTAATCAAGAAGCCCAGATTTGGAACAGTACTTCAGAACAGTTTCTTTTGTCTGTTCCACCAAACCTTTCATTTAACAGACAGATGGTCAAAACACCTGCAGGACTGTGTTCTATCAGGGAGGTGCTTGAAAACTTGACTGGCAGATACAGTGCACAGTCCATGTTCTTTTAATTATAGCAGCAACATACATTAATAAGGCCCAAGTATGAAAAAAATCCTAGGTCCTCAGCATGCTACAAGGAAGTGATGCATCTGTTAAAGCCACAGTAATGCCACAAACTGATTATGAGTTTAGTCTTGCCAGCACAACTAGGTCTAACCTCATTTGAAAGGCATTATTTCTCAGAATCTCAAAAGTCTAGCATCTTGAAACTTTTTCCAAAACCCAACTATTTTATTATTTAGATGAATAATATACATCATATGGAATATTGTAAGATTATTCACAATGGAAAAGGATTTAATGTGTAGCATAGGCTTGAGTAGAATGCTGTTGAAAGTGTTATTTTTAAACCAAAATGTTCCTGTCAGAGGAGGTAATTGTAGTGTTTTTCTACTAAGTGTGTCAAGTAGCAAGGAGGAGTATATTTTTGGTGTTGTAAATCCTTTAAAAGCTGGCAGATTGCCCAACCATAGTGCCTAAGCATGTATCACAAGGGAGGAGTGGCAGTCAGCTGACTTCAGGGTACAGAGAAAACCAAACTGAGGAAAAAACAAGGCAGAACTTTAAACAGAACTCTAATTCAGCTGGTTTAAATAAAACAATTTGCCTACAAAGACTTAAAAGGTAATGCTGAATACTTAATGCTTTCTCTGCATAGTTTTCATCTTCAGTCTGTCGTTATTTTGTATCTTAATGCATGCAAAATGGGAACATTGTCTGATTTTTTAAACTTAAATATTCAGAAGTCAGAAAACAAGTATTTTATGGTGGTTCATGCAATTTAAAATTCTTTCTTCTTCTTCATCAAACTTGTTGAAAGGCAAAGACCTTCAGGGTAGGGAGGGAAGCATGATAACGTAATTACAGTCTTATATAACTATCGTATCACGGTAAAATTTTGCAATACAAATAACATTCTTTTAAACTTCACTTTCTGTACTTAACCCAGTTTGTATGTTCTGTGCATTTAAAGTTACTGAATCATTATGACTTACATAGTCTTACACACATAAATTGTATCTAATTAAATTATATCTTCTCATTCAAAAAATCTCATTTCAATGTCCAATTATTAGTTTCAGATTATGCCTTTCTGTGCTATATTTGCTGCTTGATTTTTTTTATCTTTTTCCAACCTTTTTACTACTTTCATGTTTCCTCTAAATCCTTTCAAGTGTGCTCATCTCTTAAGGTATATTAGTCCAAAGGATAGTCTCCAGGTTTCAAATAATTTTCCAGGATATTTTCTGCAGTCTCCAATTTTTCAAGTGCCAAACACAATAATTTACCATTCATATGCAAACAAAACTATCTATCTTCCCTCTTGACAGATGACTTCAACAGTTGTTGTTTGGTTGGGTTTTCTTCCAACCACACCATTGTACTAAGACAGAAACATGTGAAGATATCTTTGCCTGGTATGAGCCAACAATGCTTCCAGAGACAGTTTCCAAGATACAATAACCAAAGAATTAGTATTTAATTATTAATTTTTCTCTCCAAACAGGATGGGGTAACTAACAATTCTTTAGTGTGAACCACTTGCTCTGTCCCAGAAATTGTAATTGACTACCTGGATTTTTGCCATGTACTAACATTATCAGCCAGGTTTTACATTATTTGTTTGCTGATCATTCACAAAAATAAAGAGTATGTTGTGGTAGTTCTGACTTGTACAGAATTTGCTAAGGAAGAATGTAGCCAGTAAAAATCTTGTTACTGAGCACTACTTTTGAGTTCTACTATTTCTTACTCTACTCAATGAATACTTTTGTACTGCAGGGTACTAGTCTGAATTTCGAATATTATGGCATTTTACTGAAAATTTTACAAGCATCTTTTATGCAACAGCATATCCATTTATGCAAATATGCAATGGTTTGTGCAATTCTGATCAATGAAGGCAACAGCCACCTCTAAAGTAAAATCAAAGGGTAAAATTGTTTTGCATAGCAAATGATTATCTAGTAGTAACTACAGTACTTCAAGACATAATACCTCCCCTTTTTGAAAGTACTTGGAAAAAAGCATCCTTGAATACCCATCCCTCTTGGATGGGTATTTGTACAAACTAGAAAAGTGCAGGTGGAACCTGGCATGCCCGAGGAGAGAGGCCACAGTGGAGTATCAGGCTCTGGGGGAAAAACCCCCTTGCATTCCTTGCACTTTCAGCAGCTACACCAGTTGGAAGCACCACAGGTGGGGGAAAATGTAGCCACTGCCCTGCCTTTTAACTCACAAGTTACATATTTGAAAAATAAAAATGAAACCACTGAATTTTTAATCAGTTTTCCCCTTATTTTTTCTGAGTTCTCCATCTGATTTGCCAATGTATTTCCTGAGTATTTCTAGTCCTTAAATTTTGGCCATGTAAAGTTTTTCCACTATCTAATACCCAGTATTTCAACAGTTGTTAAAAAAAGGGTATCAGAATACAAAAGGTCTTCCACGGAAAAATCAAGGAATTCCTGAACTTATTTGGGCCCGATTCAAATACTTATTGCCAACAAGAAGAGCTGATGAATTATTTTTTCACTCCTGAAGTAAATAAGGAAAGTGTTTTTGGTCTTGTTGTAGGGGAGAGAAGGGAACTGCATTGTCAGCAGCAGCCTGACAGTCTCCATTTAGCATCAAACCCTATTATTAGAACAATTTATTTCTACCATATTAAAAGGTATTATTCTGAACTCTGATAATTACAAAGATATGAGGACAAAATGATCTTTCTATATTAATTTCAATTAGTAACTCCACTGCATTAAGTTACTTTGCTATATTTCAGATCACTGGTATACTGCTGGTATTGTTTGCATGATGACACTGATGTAAGTCCTGGAGAATGTTTATTCATTTAATTCTGACATGCTGACAACAGCAAATATCACAGAAGTGTGGCCATACACACCTCCAGCAAGTCTTAAGAATTTCTGAAGGAGAAGGATAAAAAGCTTCTCTAGCTTCCAAACTTTCTTCCTTACAGGTCTTTGAAACTCACTGCAAACAACAGAGAATGTCCTCCAACAGCAGCTGCACAAATGGTTATGACAAAGGAAAGACAAGACAACAAAATACAAAGAACTTCTCCCTATTATTCAGCAAATTCATTAGAGGGCAATAGTAGAGATCTATTTTTTTAAATATTATTAATATTTATAAAAGCAACAATTTTTCACTAGAGACTATTCATACCTTAAGAGCTCAGACAATGTAATTGGCTCTCTCACCCAGAGTAAAGCCATGTAACAAAACGAAAGGGTCATTGGCATTGTCATACTCAGCTTCTCCTTCTGGTTCTTCATTAAATACAAGCTGCCATCTACTGATCCAGAGTACACAGAGGTGCTTTCTTGGGTTTATGTTAAAAACAGAAAAGAAAAAAAGTAATTGATATGATAGACACATGAACCTTGGCATAAAAAAACCAAAACAAGATAAAGGAAACACACAAGACTTGTTCAGCGACTAGTAACATTTTGAAATAATTACTTTGAGTCTTTTGCTTGTTTGTGTACTTTTCTATGAAACAGTTTAACGAATAGTGCTTATGAGCTGGAAATACTGTCTTCAGTTTGAGCAATAAAGGAACTGTGAGGAAACAAGGGAAAATGTGATGTACTTAAATCAATAACTCTGAGTTTAGGATTAAAATACACTTTTAAACTTCAACACAGACAGGGCTTTCAATGAAAAAGTCATTTATATTGCAGAAATTTTACTGATGTTAAAAGTCTGCCCTGAATCCATCTGTCCTATAATCACTAACTGTGGAAACACAGATATTTTTTTAAAAAATGTATATAAATTCTATGTCGAAGAAACAACTTTAGAACAAGAATGTAGGAAATCGTGAAGAGGGTGGGGAAAAAACCCAAATAAATTAACATCCAAACCTCTCCCCTACTGAGATGAATCACTAAAAACTAAGACAAAAGAGAAAATTTAGTTTAGTAGAGTGATTTATGAGTTTGGAACCTTTTTAGCAGTGAAACCTGCGAGTTCAGGGAAAGAGGACCAAAAAAATAAATAAAAAAAACCCCTGTAGACTTGTCGTCTCTACATCATGAAGGAATGATCCCAGGCAGGATGAAGGAAAATGCATTTAAAGCACACTGGCACAAAATGTCAGCACTGACTCTGCAGAGATTTTCCTCACTTCACTTCCCCACAAACCGTTCACCTGTTCAGACAGGAATGGCAAGAGCTGGATCCACAGCTCCCCAGCTGGGAGCTGCAGGGCCAGGGCAGAGAGCCCGCTGAAAACATTTCGGACCTTTCGATAGCCTGGCGGCTCGGCGGGCGGGTGACAGCCACACCTGCGGGGTGGCAGGGTCAGCGGGGCAGGGTCAGCGGGGCAGCGCCAGCGATGGGGACAGCGCGCACAGCGCGTCCCAGGGCCGGGCTGCGGTGCCACCTACCGGCCCCGGGGCCGGCGCTGCGGGCACGGCACAGGCACGGCACGGCCCCGGCACAGGCACGGCACGGCACGGCACAGGCACGGCACGGCCCCTGCACAGGCACGGCACGGCCCTGGCACGGCACAGGCACGGCACGGCCCCGGCACAGGCACGGCACAGGCACGGCACGGCACGGCCCCGGCACAGGCACGGCCCCGGCACAGGCACGGCACGGCACTGCCCTGGCACAGGCATGGCACGGCCCCGGCACGGCCCCGGCACAGGCACGGCACGGCACTGCCTTGGCACAGGCATGGCACGGNTTGGCACAGGCATGGCACGGCACGGGCACGGCACAAGGCACGGCCCCGGCACAGGCACGGCACAGGTACGGCACGGCACTGCCCCGGCACAGGCACGGCACGGCACTGCCTTGGCACAGGCATGGCACGGCACGGGCACGGCACAAGGCACGGCCCCGGCACAGGCACAGCCCGGCACGGCCCCGGCACGGGCCCTCAGAGCCGGCCCGAACTCCCGGTGCAGAGCAGAACATCCCAGCACGCACAGGTGCGTCAGGTAACAAAGGAGGAACACTGGAACATCGGTTTAATCCCTGGAGTCAACTGCTTCACCTTTCACATGGATACCTGCACTTAAAGGCAGCTTCATGACTGAAGCTTCATTGTTAATTTCACATTCAACTCAATTTAAAATAATCCTCATTATATTTGTGGCCTTAATGATGGCACACAATTTCCTTTTATTTCTTCCAGCTTATGCAAGGCATGACAACACACAGTTACACGCAGCTAATAATTTACGAGTTTTATAGGCTTCTCTAGCAATATCTCAGTGCTATACTCAGTGGAATTTGCTATTAACCCTGCACAGAAATTACAAAAAAAAAACCCAGCTGCTGCCTGGACAAGCCTCTTAGGGAAAGAAGGGTGTTCAGGTTTCTAGTCTGCAGCAACAACAGCTCAGCAGAAATGACACCAAAGAAAATAATTATGAATTTTCACAACAGTTTACTATAAACTAGAACACACTAACTTATGTTAAATTTCAATTGACAAAACTATCTATGGTTGTCTGATTTCACCAAAATTTACTTTAAGTATCGCTGAACTCTTAACTAATTTCAAGTGATTTTAGTGAAATTGATGACTACTGGAAGCTGAATTCAATCTCTGAAACATCCAGCCAAGACAATAAATTATGGCATACTTAGGACTACCTTGATGTTCTAAAACTTCAGGCAACAGACCAATGAAAGGCACAAGTACTGAGGAAGAAAGGAGTTCCTCTAGACATCAGTAAGGGGAAGAAGATTCAAGGGCACACTTTCACTAGAAATTCTTTACTCAATCCTTTCCTTTTTGCATTGTATTTGTGTAACACCCAAGATTCTACATGCACAGTGACTCTTTACCTCAAAATGTTGTCATTTTAATATGCAAGGATGAAAGGTTCTAGCATAATATTAAAAAAAATTTGCATCACAATTTTTATACCTTTTTCCCCCTTCCCTAATTCTGTCTGGAGTTTCAAACATGCATTTATTTTTCTAATTGCTGCTGATCAAATTTCTCACTCTATTACCACTTCTGGACTTTACCAAATAAAGATAAAACCTTGAAAAAAGATTGCATTCTTCTGAGGGTAGATAGGTAATACCACAGAAGAACAGAAACATGACATAAGGAGGATAGTACAGAACAGGGGAGTAAAAAACACAGGAGAGAGCTAAAGAAAGAAAAAGCAAGCAAAGAATAAAGCAAGAAAGAAAACCATCATAAGTTTAAAACGAGCAAAAGCTTTCCAATGTGCCTTGCAATGCATTTCCAGTACCAAGCATTGCAGCACCCTCTGGTATTACACTTGCCCAGCAAAACCTAACACTCCAATTTTCTTCATTTTAAATAAAAACTTCATCATTCTGTAAATATTTTCCAGCTGCTATTGTGAGCAGAAAAAATAAACTGACAGAATGCTAAAATATGATTTTTCATAGAAGAGGTCATTGGGAAAGCAGTAAAAAACTGTGGAGACAAAAGATATAGAAATACCAAAATAAAGAAAAAAATTAAAAAGCTAAATATTTCTATGGGATAGAAAAAAAACTACACCCCCTTGAAGAACAAACTCATGTTTTTTGACATCAAAGTAATGACAGACAGCTCTGCTATTGGTTAAATAAGTGCTTATTCTTCAAAGCTGCTGTGTTTGTGAACATCTAGCTTGGCAGATGTAACAGCAATTTTTTTCCCACTCCAAACAGGGGGCATGGAGCAAACTTAGTATAAAACAGAACTTCCTCCTGCATTTCCCACTGTATTCCCAGGTCCTGTTCAACTTCTGTCTCCTTGAGTGGGGGTTGAGGGAGGAAGTCTTCTATTTCTGGTAGAATATAAAGCAGCACATTGTCAGAGACCTTCTGACCAGTTTATCCAATTCACTGTACACAAATACACTTTAAATCTATTTATATTTCAAAACTACAGAAAAACTGGTTTTCAGATAGTTCAGCTCACTGCTCCTACCTGAGACCTTGCTCAGAGATGAGGCAAAGCTGCAGTCAGTCTGCAGATCCCCCTCACTCTCAGAGAAAGACAGCAAGTGCAGAAGGCTGGGTCTCTCTGGATCACTGTCCACATCAGTACTGCTCTCACATGCCTGGGGTTTGTAAATAAATGTTTGTATTAGCTACTCTTAGTTACTGTTTCCATCTTAACAAAAAACATAAAGCATGACAGATGCAAAATTTACAGTAAAAGATAAGACCCTGTTCGCATTTTTACTCCATGAATCATCAGTAAGTAGGAAAGAAAAAAAAGGAAGTATTTTTAAAGGATTTCTCAAGATTAAAAAACTTCTGGTGACTACATTTTAATCTTGTACAATGACCAGAAACTTGGCAATACACAGAATTAAAGCTTGATCA
This sequence comes from Alaudala cheleensis, assembly GCA_013398995.1. Lineage (NCBI taxonomy): Eukaryota > Metazoa > Chordata > Aves > Passeriformes > Alaudidae > Alaudala > Alaudala cheleensis. The sequence goes on from VWYE01013973.1 coordinate 634,917, forward strand.
GATGAGTAACTTCAAGAGAGCAAGCAGGGAAGGATGGTAGCTGATGATACATTTTGCACTGTGATTTGTATTTACTGATTATTTAAGTCAAGCCAAAGCAATACTCTTAAATAAGCAGTTTCAAATAGTAACAGAAATATTAATCTCTTGGAATAGGTAAAAAACTCCAAAACCCAATAAAATGGACATGTGCAAGCCTGTTCATATGATCTCCTTCATACTGAAGTGACATTATTACCAGCAAGATATGTAACCTAAACAAAGAAGATTTCTGTCGTTGCTTCTAAAGAGATACCAAACATCTCATGGAATTTGAGCTTTCACTTACTGATAATGTTTTGACAGTTTCCCCAGCTGGTCTCTTGCAATATGCCTGTTTGCTCTTCTGAAGGTAACACCTCCAAAAATTGCACAGAATTTCATCCTGATAAACACAAATGGATGGTAATTAGTACAGTGTTTACAAGATCATTAATTGCTGAGAGAACAGAGTGTAATCTCTAACTCAGGAATCTGAATAATATTCCATCTCTAATTTTATTGACTGTGATATATAAAAGATGTTTTAAAATTACCAGAAAAACAAATTTTGATTTCATATGCTCAATGATTTTAAACAGGGACTTGTGTGATTCACTTTAAAAATGAAAATCTTTTACAATCCCACTTTCTGTAACACACAGAGTGTACAACTCACACTGACGTCTACATACCTTCATTTGTGGACATACTCCTAATGCTTCTAAAGCTTCCACTTGTTTCTTGAGTACAAGTTGAAAGCCTTCACAAATATACCATTCACAGCCTCCATCTAAGGGAAAAAAAAGGGGGGCCATGTTTGTTTGTACTCTTTTCGGTTTCTTTAACCATATGCACACTTATCCCCATATCTCTATTTAATAATTTCAGATCCTAGTGCATAAACCAGCTACACTGAACACTCCACTAACTTCCATTTAGTCACAGCCTTAAACAAGAAGAAAAGTTACTGAACAAGAACTTCACACATTTCCCAAGAATAATATAATTCATTATAATGTCTAGTGTGGCATTTGTAATTGAGTGGAGCACTGTTAAATTACTAGTTTAAAAATAACTGAGAACCTGCCATTAAAAATGAAATATGAACATTTCTTTCCCACCCCTGACACAGAAAACTGGAACATTACAGTAGTGAGTCAGGCAAAAAACAACTAATACCACCATGTGCTTTACCATTCTCTTACACAGAATCATACATGTTTAAATAAAAGAATATCCCAACTTCCAGCAAATCCTAGCACAACATGAATTTCACAGGGAGTGGGCCTGCTCCAATCTACTCACTATTTCTTCAGGCTGCATTACAATTACTTTTTTGCCCTTAGCTCTCTAAATTTACAGCTAACCTTTTCTACAGGCTTTTGGCTTTAGAAATTTTCTCTGCATTTCTCAACTCCCTTTTCATTCCTTCTACACCGTTCTTCACTACTTTTGTTCCAAAACACACCTTGCATCTCACCATCTTGGAAGTTTTGTGCCCAAAGCTTCTGCCCTGCTTTAATTATGCTGCTCTTAACTGCTAACCAGTGAACTAACAGACACAGCTTACTCCTGTACATTCATGGAACACAGTGTAACATGACTGCATTCCCAGAAGGGATCCTGTGAAGATAACGATTTCTTTCTTAAGAAGCCTGGGGATTGGCTAATGACCTTCTAAACAGGATAAATGAAAAGCATGAGTGGTACACAGCCCGGATTTTAGAAGCAATGCAGGATAAGGAAAAGTGGAGTCCTTTTCACACCTCCCTTCACCTCCACACAATAGCTCTTTTCAAAGGAATGTAGCAATGCACTGCCTCTGCAGCCCAGCAAAGGTAGATCAGCATATCAGAGAGAAAGACAACCCCTTGCTTTATTTGGCATTTTAATGCAATTTTGTTTTCTGAAAGTGGTCACAACAGAGATGTATCCAGCCAACACAGAATACACACACAGCTCTAGCAGCAGCCTTACCACTGCATCCTTATGGCACAGGTCCTCATAGGTAATGACCACTATTCTTCTGAATATTCATGAAATAAAAAGTGACTGGATGAAAGATGCAGTCCTGGTTCAGCTATTGGAACTGCATGAAACCTCTTCTTTGCAGTTTGAGTGTGGGTTGCAGGGCCAAGTGTCTGTAACACAGGCCAGACTGACACCAAGAGCTGGACCACCATCACATCTCACTTGCCAAGACAAACACCTTCTCTGGTTTTGTGATAGCCATCACAGGGAAGGAACAAAGGATCACCACACTTGAATGCATGCCACTAGTAGCTTCAGTGAGTATTTGCTTCCACAAATCAAAGCAGCAGTACGTAATGCATAGCTCTATTCAATCAAAAAAACCCCACCACTGGGCTCACAGAGGTCATCTGTGGCTCAGGAAGTCACCAAATGTGATGTCTGAAAGTTGTGACAACATCAGGGAGGTACACTTTGTTCCCACTCCTACAGTCTTTTCTGCCTATTCCATTTTGTTCTCCGCCAAAGACATAATGGCCTAGGTGAACAGTGGCTGAACAGCCACTCTTTTGCAAAATACAGACAAAAACTCATACATACCATTTTCCCCCTGATTTTTTAAACCTTTGGAGATTGTTTGGACTCTTGAATTAGTAATAAAATCAGTGTTTACAACTTCCCTCGTTCTCTGCAAAACAAGAATACATCTTAGCAAGAAAAAGAGTCAGGTCAAACTTGCACAGATTGCCCCATCATAAAACATAATGGAGGAATTTACTCAAATCTCCTAAACTAGCAGGAGACAAGACAGTCTGAACTTTTCATTCAGAAATTTCAAAGACAATTAATATAATGACACACAGATGACATGCATCAGGATTTGCATGGATTTGGACTGCACAAAATGCAGCAACACCCAGGCAGTGCTTCTAAGGCATCTAGAGAGCACACCGACACCACAGCTACAGCAACACAGCAGGCCAAGATGGCTCATTCTAAAACGTTGTGATTTCAAGGAACATTGGTTTTAAATCGTGTCAACTAAAGCATTAAAAAGGAAGAATAAAAATACTGCCCTCAATGCCAAGAAGAAAAAACTGTCTTTTTTAATATAAAGAAGCAATGAGAATAAACCTTTTCCAAGGCAGTAACTCATCTTTTTTACCTCAGTGACGTTGTGACAAGATCTACAATAAAATCTGCCTCCATCAGTGAGACCCCAGTTCACTTCTGAACACTGGGCACAGCGCTCGTTAAAATCTCTCTGAAAGGAAGAAAACCAGCAGACTTTCACAATTGCTCAGGTAAAACAAATGGCATTATTACTAGGCTACTGCACAGCTCCTGAGATTATTCACAGAGTATTTACATCCTTTGTGTGAGCTCTGGTTGGTAACAAGTGACCATGGCAATCACTTGCCATCAGCCACAGGTAACTCTGCACACGCAATTGCAGCTGTCAAGCGCCAGCTCCGTGTGTGTGAGCGCCAGAACAAGTGGAACAGTGATCCACGCCTCGCACACACGTGGCGGGGATTTTAAAAGGCCACCCATCAGAAATGAAAAAGGAGACACAAACTGGAGGGGGAGGCGAAAGGAAAAAGAAATTTCTAGTCTAGCAAAGAAACACACGCGATGGGAGAAAGCCCGCACGAGCCGGTGCTTCCCGGAGAGACCTGAGAGGGAAAGAGGGAAACCGACAGATTAAAACAAAGCGGTTTCCAGAAACGCCCACGTGCGCGCTGGGGAGGGGCAGCTTCGCCGGGCCCGGCTGGAGGGCGGCCGGCGGCACATCCCCGGCCGACACCGAGCAGCGGCCAGCGCCGAGGGGCCGGGCAGGGCCTCGCCCGCCGCCCCCGGGCCCC
>VWYE01013974.1:0-18540 GCA_013398995.1 Alaudala cheleensis
TATATATATATATACATTCCAGGAGTTCCTCCTTCCCTCATTCCCTGCATTTAGACTCAGTTACCACCTGCTTTTCCAGGCAGTTGTTTTTCTTCCTAATTTTTCTCATCCCTTGGGTGTTGAGACTTCAAGAAGCAGAGCTTTAAAGGGATCCCTTGGGTGGGCTGGGCTGCAGGATGGGCTCAGGCTGTGGCTCACGACTTTGGGATCCTTGTGGGTTTATCTTTCAGCTTGGAAAGGGAAAAAAAATTTATATGAAACCTCACAGCTCAGATTTTAAACAGAGAGGATGTGCTGTGTGTAAGTAGAATATTTACAGTTCTAAGGCAGGATGATAGATGCCTCTTACAAATAATAAATAAAGGTTGAGTGTTGGGAAGAAGATTCGTAAGGATAAAATTAATAATGGGATGGTCTTTATTGAGGAAAATGAAGCTGGGACACAAAATCAAAATAAATTTACTGTTTACTGAAACACTGTGGAGTGGTTTAGATATTGTGATAAAATCATTTTTAATGTCTGTGCTGGAGATTTGGGTCAGTGGGGCTGTTCCAGGTGTCCTTGAAAACTTAAACTCAGCCCTAATGGTCACAGGGAGGTCCAGGCAGCTCCAGCAAGGCTGAGGGGAGCCCAGATTCCTGCAAAACACAGAGATTTTGAGAAGGGGAATGAACAAACTGCCCTGGAATTGCTTGGTCTGAATTCACATCTCCGGACATGCCTTAAAACATGTCCCAGTCCAGACTAAACCAGGCAGCACATCTGGAGCAGTAAAACAAGGGGCTGCGAGGGGCAGGGAGTGCATCTCTGGCAGGCAGAGATTCCTCAGGTTTCCCTGTTCCCAGGGAAGGTCACATCCCTAAATCCTCACAGCTCCCAGTTACCAGCACAGCCTGGCCCAGAAAGGTTTGTCCCAGCTCCAGGCACTGGGAAAGGCAATTCCTGCTCTCTTTGGGAGGTGTGAAATTCCATGAGAATGCAAAATAATGCTTTATGTTCAAATTCAGCGAAGGTTATGGAAAATAAAATGGATTGGCTTTAAATGTCTTCAGAAAAGAGGGAGATAAATGCGGAGTTGTCTCCAAAGTTTATTGATTATGGAATTTCTGTGCCAGGAGGAAACGTGGAAAAGATGCTGAAAAAGTCATGTGGGACAAGAAGAGAATGATGTGGAAATCAGTCTCCAAGGGCTGGCATTGATCCACCCAGGGATGCAGCAGTTTTGGAGGAAAATGTGATTTTTGTTTCTAGAGCAGCGTTATTCTGGGAGAAAAGGGAAACCTCCACGTTTCCTGTGGGTTAATCCTGGTGCTCTCAGCAGCAGGAAGAGGAACCTTTGGGAATGACACAGAGGGAGTAGGAATGTGGATTTGGGAAGGCCAATGACAGCCCCAGCTTCGTTTGGGGGTTGTATTTGAAGCACCCTGGAATTCTACACAGCTCCAGGTTTCATCTGGGTGCAAGGGAAATTTAGATTATTTTTTGTGGGGTGTATTTGTAGGTGTGGATACAACTGTGGGAATTCTCCCCTGGGTGGGTGGTGAGGCACTGGAAGAGTTTTCCCAGAGAAGGTGTGGATGTCCCATTCCTGGAAGTGTCCAAGGCCAGGTTGGACAGGGCTTGGAGCAGCCTGGGACAATGGAAAGTGTCCCTGCCCATGGCAGGAGGTGGCACTGGATGATCTTTAAAGCCCCTTCCAACCCAAACCATTCCATGACTCTCTGGTTCTCTCCTCGGACCTCTGTCCAAGCTGTCCCACCTCCATCTCCACAGATCCTTCCCCACTTCTGCATCAGCCTCAAGTGCTCCAGCAGGAGTTTATTTCACTTCAGAGACAATTTTAATATTTAGGACAAACCCTTCCCTTGGCTTTGGTGTTTGGGCTGGGCACTGCAGGGCAGGAGAGCACCTCCAGCAGCAGGGCTAAATCCAACCCCATGTGCTAAACTCCACTTAAAATGTTTGTAGACCCCAACCCCTCCTCTGAAGAGACAAAAGGGTGATTTATTTTTTGCTCTGGCTGCACAATTCAAACTGGCACGACGCGTTCTGATGAGAGAGGGAAACACACTCTTCCTGCTCTGAGGTTACATTGCACAGCCCCACCACTAAAAGCGTGGCCTGAGCCATCAGGCACGGTGAGAAATCCCTTTTGGAAAGTGTGTTTGCTCTCCAGGGTGCCTGGAAAGGCTTATGAGCAGTGAGAGGCTCAAGCTGGTGACCGCAGCCGCCTCACAGCCCAAGTTTGGAGAGAGCACGGGCCCAGGTATGGCCAGAAACAGCAGCAGCACCACAGGCATGCCCTGCACTCCTGCCCTCCCAAAACTGCTGCTGGCAGCCAAGAAACTGAGGCCTGCATGCATCAAAAAATGCCCTGGACTGTCAGATCTGTGCAGAACAAAGCCAGGCTTGCAGCAGCAGCAGGACAGATGGACACAGAGCAGGTTTCCCTTGGCTTGCAGCACGATGCCACGGGCCTGGCAATGCTGGGACAAAACAGCAGTGACATTTGGGACATGAAGAGAGGTCTTAAAATAGCCTGGGGCATTCTTTCCCCTCTCCTCTTGCCCTTTTGATATAGTCCCATTGTTTCCCCCCAGATTTCTGTTTGTATCTCTCCCTGCAAACTTTCTCAAAGTCCTCTTTGCCCAAAGAGGTGCTGGAGACATCACCAGCTCTTGCACTTTTCTTGTGGAACCCATCAGAAATGGCTGAGGGGGCTCAATGGGCAGGAATTGTTCCCTGTGAGTGTGGGCAGGCCCTGGCACAGATTCCCAGAGAAGCTGTGGCTGCCCCTGGATCCCTGGAATTGTCCAAGGCCAGGCTGGATGGGGCTTGGAGCCACCTGGGACAGTGGAAGTTGTCCCTGCTGTTGGCAGAGGGTGGGACTGGATGGCCAAATCCTTCTGAGATTCCATGAGCTGGAGAATTTCCTGTCCCTTGGTTTGTTGGTTTTTTTTAGCATCATGGTTTCTGCTGTAGAAGATTCCTTGAACATCAAAGTTTGTGCCAGCGGCCAAGGAATTAAAAAAAAGGGTTGTAAAGACTTTTCTGGGGTGACAAGAAACTGCTGGACCCTGTAGGAAGTGGGGAATTAAAAGGATTGCAGATATAGCAAATATTTTGGGGGCTGCAAAGCTGGGAATACTCTTAAAACTTCTGAGGGACAAAGGAGTCTGTCCCCCAAGTGATGAGGGCACAGAGCTAAACCCCAGGCCATGGGTGTTTGAGGTAATTATTATTTATTGTTGCATTTTGCAACCGAGTTAAATAATAAAAAAAAAAAAGCTGAAAGCTTTATCACTTGCTGGAACGATTTCCTCCCTTTAAACCTTTGAGCAATAGAGATAAAAAGTGAGTGTTACTTGTGATGCTGGGGGAAGGAATGCAATACTCTGTGTGGTGCTGTCTGCAGGAGCCCCTCTGCTCTGGCCTTGCTTTCCCCAGGCACGGAGACACGAACCCATTTCTTAAAAAGTGGAGGATTCAAATCCCAATTCTTGCTTTCCTCTTTTGGCATGGACAGATTTCTGTCCAATTGCAGAAGCAACCAACATTTGGCACGACCAAACGTGGAAGCACACCTGAAAAAATTGGATGGGTCTGGTTCCGTGGAAATTGTTCACTTGGGCTGAGCATTTCCCCTCTGCCCCTGGAGCGCTGAGACTCCTCTTCCTCTGGTGGGGCAGCTGAACTGGGGAGCCTGGGAGAGGAGATAAAAGCAGCTCAGCCTTGTGGGAGATGCACAGGCAGCATCCCCAGCGAGGATATGGGGATTAGGGGAATACGTGGAATTTCCAAATTTAGAGCGGAGGGCTGGCTTCCCATAAACAAAGGCTGCTTTTAAAAACGAGATGTTGGGGAGATAATGCACAAAAAAAAAAAAAAAAGGAAAAAAGAAAGAAAAAAGAAAGGAAAAAAAAGTTTGCCTTTGTGACTAAATTCTGTTATTTTGCAGCCAACCTTCAAATGGGCTGTTGGTGCAAGTGAACAAACGCTTCCTGTCTGTGTGTCCTCATGGGTGGTCGCGTTTTAAAATGAAATATCCAGGCTGACAAATGCCTTTACAAAGGCCAGATTATAAACTGTAAACCTACTGTCAGCTGGGCAGGGGAAAAAAATCCAAATGCCTCTTATACCATTTAAAGATTTAGTTTGGCTTCAACACTAAAGCACTTCATCTTGAAGGAGAAAGGAGCTTAGAGTTTATAAATTGTTGTTTGGGCTCTAGTAAGCTCTGGATAAGGGAATCTCTCTGCTAGGAAACAAATGACCTTCCCAAAATTTAGGGAGCTCTGGGTATTGTTACGAAGACAAAATGCCTTGGAAAAATGTCCCTGGAATACAAAGGGATTTGAGACAGCTCTGTTACTCTTAACATGCAGTTCATACAGCTGCAAAGGGCAAATCCTACAGTTCCAGTCTCTAAAAAAGGGTGGAAAAAAAGTTAAACATATCAGGGTAATAAAATAAAAGCTGTTTAGATTGTCCCCTTCTGTCTAAATGTGCTCTAGACTCGCTCTTGCCCAGGGCTGTTGAACTCGGGCTGAATATTCACATTATTTTGGCAAAAAAACCCCAAAATTTCTTGTGCTCTCCTCAGTGGTGATTGCAAAGGGAAGTTTTGTGGAAAATACAGTCATTTCTGACAACTGCCACACTCAGCAATTTGAATCCAAAGTGGAGGAACAAAGGAACTCCAGGAGGAGGAGAAGCCACGGGCATTGCACACCCTCGCCTCCAGCAAGTGAAATCCTGCAGCTCCTTTGTGCATTCCTGGCAGCGTTTCCAATCCACCCTGAGCCTGGAATTGCACTGCACAGCTCTGACCCTCTGCTCTCCAAAGGCCATCCATGGTCTCTCCCTTTCTTCCATGGGTTGTACTCATGGATTTTGAACTGGCCACGGGATTCGCAGGCAGAAAATTGTATTTACTCTGCAAATCCTTGCTGTGTTCCTCTTGCTGGTTTTTTGTTGCCAGGAGTTGTTGCAGGTCATGCTGCCCTTGCTGGAGGCAAGCAGGAATTTTGGTGGAAATCATCAGATCCAGGGAAGTTTAGGGATGTACAAGTCGAGTTGGGTTGGAAACAGAGAGGAAAACACCACTTCCATGGGATTTAATGTTTCATTTTCCTCACAGTCATCTCAGGGCAATCAGCACTACCCAAGGCATCACTTCTCACTCCTTTCATCTTGAATTTTTATTACTGGTGTCCATTCTGATGAGCACAACTCTTGGACACTCTTTCCTTGGGAAACCACCACCTCCATCCTTTGAGATATCCACCCTAAATCCCGGAAACCACATTTTTTTTTCTTGTGCCTTTCTCCTTTTAGGAGACTGAAAACCCTGCAGAGCATCAAACCAATTATTTGAGATGGCTCTTGGCAGGTTCCAAAGGGCGTGAGGTAGAAACATGTTCAATTTTCTGAGCATGTTCAATTTTCTAAGCCTTTTTCAATTTCCACGCCGGAGGCTAAAGTTTGTCGGCACCAAATTCCACGGGACCTTTGGAAAGGATGATTATTCCAGTGCCCATCAGATTGTTTTTGGGGCTTGAATGTGATTCCTGCTGGGACTCAGGCCCTCAGCTGTCCCTCCTCTCCTACCCAGAGATCCGATGACAGTTGTGCAGCTGCATCCAGAGCTTTTGTCCAGAAGGAACACAAAGGAAACCGCTGGAAAATCTTCACAGCGGATCTCCCTCCGCCCACGGGGTGGTGGGAATAAACATCACAACTTCAGATCTTGGTGAATGCAGATAAATTGAGGCTGAGCTGATAAGTTAATGACACACCAAAAGCAGATTGCTTCAGGGACTGTGGGGATAAGTGGGCAATGAGCAGAGTCCTGGAATCCTGACAAATCCCGGGATGCTTTGACGTTGTGTCCCCCTGCCCGGTGCCAGCAGGGAGCTCCTGCAGCCCTGTGCAGTGGCAATCTGGCTCTCAGCATCCAGAGCAATCCTCTTTTTTTAAGGCTTCTTTCACCCAGGCATGTCCAAAAGGATCCAGTTCTCCTGGAATGTGCCCTGGCCTGTCCATCCACACTGCTGGGTCTTTTCCCTTGACTCCCCTCAGCTCATGCCTCCACTCCTGCTATCCCAGGAGATCCCACATCCTCGTGTTCACCCAGAAAATGGACTGAAGGGAGTGAAGAAAGTGGAAAGTTGGGGGAAAATATATTTAAGAAAATGTTTTGCAAATGATTCCTACCCTGTCTTTCTCCATGGTGCTCCAGGAGATTGATGGGTGCTTCCAAATCCTCCCTGGGCTCTCAGAAGTCTTTTCCAACCTCATCAATTCCATAATTCTATGGTTCTATACTTTTAACATATTAAAGTGAGCACGGCAGAATTTGTGCTTCCCTTTGAAAAATTATAATAAAGATTTCATAGCTGAATGACAGAACCTCAGCCTGAGCTGTGAAATCCTGCTTGATCCTCCTCGTATCCCTGCTGGAATTCCAGCTCTGTAGGGAAAGATCTCCTCGAAACTGTTCCTTGTACAGTGCTGCTGACAAACCAGAGCTGCAAGGCCCTTTTTAATGGAAAGAGTTAGGAAAGTTCTATTAAATTCCAACAGCACTTTCCTGGAACAATCAGTCTGTGTTTGGATTGGGTGAGGTCCCAACAGTGGGGACAAGCACAGTGGTGTTAATGGCCACCTACTGTTTTAGGGACACTGCAAGGTGACATCCCTTTACTTTCCCTTTGTCAGACCCCAGTGATCCCATTCAGGATGGGATGGAGTGGCTGGGGTTGATTTTTTTCCTGCTTCACCCTGGATTTGAGGCAGTCATGGGCTGTAAATAAAAGGTTGCTGCTACTTTGAGGTCCAGCTCTGCAGCTGGTGGTGTCCTGAGCCACCCAGTCCTTCTGGGAAAAGCCAGAATCTCCCACTGACTTCCCAGAACTCCACAGAGCTGGAGGCACATCCTTGGCTGGTGGAAAATGAACAGCAGCAGCAGCAGCAACGTGCACCAGCTGAGGATTCCCAGCATTTCTCCAAGCCCTCCAGAAAGAATCTGCAGGAAGAAAACCAATAAAAAAAAAAGAATCCTCCTCTCCAAAACATTCCTCCAACTGCCCCCACGACTTTATCTGTTTTCTTTCTTTCTGTTCTCCCCCCAAGTTTTTTTTCCTTTACAAGCTCTTGCTGCCACAGCAAAGTCTCTGTTAGATGAATCTGGGCTGAGACATGGAAATATTTCACATTTCACAGCAGTTTCCTCAAAATCCTGCTGTCCTGCAGCCTGCTTGGGACTGCTGGGCAAGACTTAGAGCTGAGGAGAACCTGGTGGCTTCCTCCAGCCTCCTGCCACAGCCTGGAGAGGGGTGGGGGGCGTTAAGCCAGGCTTTTATTTTAGTCCCCATTTCAAAGGAGTGGGAACCCTGAGAGCACCCAGCTGACAGACCAGCGTTTGTTTTTTCTCTTTCCCAAGGCAGCCTGACCCCCGTGGAAGGGAAGATGTCAGTGCTTGGGAGCAGGTTGGTGGGGAGGAACAGGAGGAAGCCCTGATTTATCCGCGCCTCCGGAGAGCCGAGGCTTGATCCCGCCCGCTGGGGAGAGCTTGGCAGTTCACAGGATCAGGCCTCTGAGTAAATGGGGAATTCATCCAGAGATATCTAGGAAACGCAGAGAACAAGCTGCCAACTCGACTCGGAAAGCCAACAGTTCACTAATTTTAATCAACAGCTGGATATTTTTATAGGGAGTGAAGGGATGGAGGGGTATTATGACAGAACAAGGGAGGTGGGATTAGACTAATCTAGCCCGGGCCAAGTGGGCTCTTCCTGCTCAGCCATGTGGAGTGTCATGACTGTGTGATTTAGACTACTGCACACTCACCCACACTGATAAGGAGGACAATTATGGGGAATACACAACTCTTTGTGCAGCCCTCGGCCGAGCGCAGCCTGGCTCGCGGATGTCAGCTGGGGATCGTCTCCAGCTCCGAATTAGAGAGGTCCCCCCATCCCCAGGGACGCAGCTGGGGCAGGGAGTTGCTGCAGGAAAGGAGCCTGGAGCTGGCGTGGAGGTCACCTTTGCCCTGTCCCTTTCGAAACTTCAAAGGGGCCTTTCTTGGAGAGCCCCGTCGCCGTGGCGGTGGAACCCGGTGGGTGGCAGCGTCATCGTTCACCCGTCTGGAGAAGGTTTCTGTCTGTTGTGACTCCGCTGGGTCCCTCAAGGGCAGTTTCTCCGGTGTTAATTGTCGTGTTTCCCCCCCCGAAATTCACGGTCCTCTCCATGTCCTTCCTCACCTTCCGCTGACTCACTCCCAGCCCAGCCTCGTGCCAGAGCGGCGCTGCCCAAATGTGACCCAGGGAAAAGCCACAACCTGAGGGCCACCTCCTGTGGCCCCCATCAATCCGTTGCTCTTCCTAGTAGGAAGCATGGGAATAACAATTCCGAGCCAGATTTTTCCCTTTTTTTTTTTTTAATTGTGATTTTTTTTTTTTAAATTTTTTCTTTTTGGAACAAGCCCCTGATTGGCGCAGAGCAGCTTTTGTTGTTGTTTATTTGTGTAGCTTTTCATCTTAACGAGGATGTACGGAAACAATTACCACATGCTTCATTCACAAGATCAACTCAAGCTTTTCCTGTCTGTGCCATGATTGGATGGAGCCACTCAAAATCATTCAGCTTCGCACAAATTGTGCTTTTTACTCATTTTTTTTTTGACATTTACTGTACAATAAGGATGATTTTTTCCCCCTGCTAAATAAAGTTTGGGCTTCGCACCAGGTGCCTGGAAATGTCGCACAGTTTCTCCCTTTTGGCAGTGCAAAGTCCAAAGGCTTTAAGAAAATGCACATTTTTCAGGAGGGCAGAGAGAGGTCACGATGCACTGACTAATTCAAGATTTCCTCCGCTGGTTTCCATAACAAAGAATCATAATTTTTTCTTTTTCTTTATTTAGCTGCACTCGCTGGTAGGTTTTCATTTGCATCAAAGCTTTGTTCTGCTCTCATTTGGGCTGCCTCCAGAGACCAAACAACATCACAGGCTACTCCTGGCATGTCCTCCAAAGAAATGGGCCAAATTCTGAGCTGCGAGTTGGCTCCCACGTGGAAACCCTTGCCATAAAGGTCCTGCTCAGGGTGAGGGAGGTTTGTGGCAGTCAGGAGAGATTTCCATGGAGTTTCAAAGCTAAAACCAGTTGGATTTGGTGCAATCCAGGTGGGATGGGGCGACCACGCCATTTTTAAGTTGGGAACAACTCCTGCTCTGAGACCTTCCATCTTGTTGTTCAGAAACCGGTGGAAATTTTACCTCCTTGGGTGACATCCTTCCACTCACACAACCCGATCTCATATTCCCTTTATTCTCTGTGGAATTTCAATCCTAATAACTCAGGAAATGGGTCTTCAGGCTCACGTCCGAGAGCCGCGGCCGGCTTTCCTGCGTGAAATCCTGGCACGGCCGCGCTCTGGAAACGGTCGGGAATTTGGCAGGCGTTGGCTTTCCAGGGGCTGTTTGCCCTTTTCCTGTCCCTGTCCCAGCACTGCAGGGCGATAAGGGGCTGAAAAATGGTGTTTTGCCTGGGAGATCTGCTAGGATTTGACAGCTGACTTCCCTGGAGATACTGGTTGGGGCTGGGTGTGCTCCAGCCGGGGTCATGGGAGTTTGGGTGGGATTTTCTGAGAGATCCAGGACTCAGGCACGAGACCCAGGAGTGAGGAGAGGTTTCTTGGTGCCTTTCAATGGTAAATGAGGTGACCTGGCTGGGGTGTGAAGGGTGTAAGAAAAAGGAGTTGCATTAGAAGAAGATAATGGGGGAAGAAAATTGCTAGACAAAAAGAAAGTAAAAAAAATGGGGGTTTAAATGTGACTGCAGAGGAGATGAGATATTGAGTGAGAGAAGCCAATATTAAAAATAAAGAACGAACTGAAATGACAAATCCAGAACTGGAATGAAGTTTCTGCTCCAAGGACTCAACGTGTTTTGCTGGAGAACTTCCAGTGCAAAACTCACCAACGAATCCCACACTGGGGACAGAGCCACGTCCTTCCCCACTCCGGTGCCATGACCACCAGGTTATTCCCTGCTTGCTGTGACTCCCATGGAAACCCTTGCTGACCAATTCTGCCTTTTTTGGGAGATCCAGCCATCCCCATGGTCATTCCTCCCCAGCACCTGGGAGTCTCTTCCCAAGCTGGGTGATTCCTGAACGTGCAGTGGGAGGTGAGAAACCCCATTTCCAGCTTGGAGATCTCCATCCCATCATCTCAGCAAAACCCATGGCTGAGGAACCGCTCCCTGCCCCAAACCACGTCCCTGATTAGTGATCCCTGGCTGCATTTGGATCTCTCTGATGCATGGGGACATCTGTTTATCATACATTGCACGTCTGCTGAGCAACTTTTTCCTCATCCCAAGGCCCGATTAAAGATTCCGATTAATGGAACTCGCTGGAAGGTCCTGTAAGGCAGCTCTTAAATCAATGTCATGTGAACTTTGCTGGGTTAATCCTGCACATCTGAATTCAGCTAAAACCCAACACTGTGAGGTCAGCCTGTACAAATTGATGGATTTTTATTCCTTTAACCTCAGAAGTGTTGCCGAGAGGGGAAGAGCAGCGAGAGTTGCTTCTTCCAATTGCTCCTTTTTCCTGCACAAGGAAAGACAGATATTTTCCCTTTTCATATGTGCATATGTATAATATATTCATATATATCTATAAGACATATATTTTAAAAAATGAGATGTATTTAAATCAGCAAAACACCATCACTCCTTTTAATTTTTATCTTGTTGTTCATTTTTCTCGTGCATTGATTTGATAAGGGACTAAAGGATTCTGGCATTATAAATCAGGAAGTTAATGAGGAATATCCCTCCTGCCTTTTACATTTATTTAGTCCTGAAAACAATTAAATCTCTAAAGACATCCCAGAGCATTTTGTGGCTCGTGAATGTTGCAAGAGTAAATTAGCATGAACTTGCAGAAAAAAAAGCTACGCAATTTATGGACTTTTCTTGTCTTCCAGGGGAAGACTTTTGCAGTGTCTCTGTGAGTAACAATCTCCTATCAAAGCTCTTTAGTGCCTTTGCACTATCACCAATACATGTAAACAAAGGATAAGGGAGCTAATTCCTTGTGGATAACTTTCTGCAGGGAAATGCAGCCCGTGGAACAGCTTGTGGCAGAAGAGCAGCTTTATCAGCTTTAAACCAAGGAGTGCATTTTATTGATGGAATTCAGCATTGCAGGCATTCCTGGTTCTTTGCTGGAGTATTTTGCATTTCCCGTATCCCATGGCTTGGTTTTGTTGGAGCAGAAATGCTGGATAATTGTAAAGACCTGCTGGAGGCACTTTGGCTCTTGGCTTGGTGTCCTGTGGTTTTATTTTCTCTCCTTAAACCTGAGAACTTCCCTTGAATAATAGTAACAATTACATTAATTTATACTAACTGGATCATTTCCCTCAAGCTTTTTGATTTTTTTTGTTTGTTTGTTTTTCTTCTCTTTTTAATCTTTCTTCTATTGTTTTATATCAAAAGTTAAAACCAGCAGAGATGTTTTCAGGGAATTCCTCACCCTGAAAAAAGCAACGCTGCCCTTGTGCCACTTTGCATCTCCAAAGCCAATGGAAAGCAGGAATTTGGGTCTTGTTCCTTGCTTGAGTGCCAATCCCACCTCTCAGCTGCCAGCAGGACCCACCAGGAATGGCAACATCCTGCTGGAATCCTGCCAGCCTCGACTTTGGAACACACAGCCCAGAAGGTTCCTGAAGACAACGATGTGTCCACACCCTCATCTGTGCCCACATTTTTTGGTCCTTCCTCTGCCTGGAGCTTCATCCCACTTTTCTCTCCTCCTGGATGTGGCCGTTTCACCTTCTCCCTTTGTTCTTTGCCGGGGTCCATAAACTTCCCCAGGACCAAATGAGCAGAGGCAGGATTTTAGCTGGAGCTCCTTCTGCTGGTGGGACGATCCCTTTGCACAGAACAATCCCCCTGAAAAGCCACGCAGCCTCTCTCTTTTTTTCCCCCTTTCTTTTTACACATCCTTCTTCCCAAGAAAGGACTGATATNCAAAGCCACTCAGCCTCTCTCTTTTTTCCCCCTTTCTTCCCAAGAAAGGACTGATATTAATAAAAATAAACATTAATTATGAAACAAAGAATTAAGATCGCCATGAGTCCATCACCTGTTATCCCAGTGAGAGGGGTTTGAGTTCTGTGGCTCACTCTAAAGCCAGGTGAATCTGCCATGGATTTTTTACCAACTTCAGTGATTTTGGTATGGATCCAAACACTCCTCATGGAAATGCTGGAGTCCAGAGCTGTGGGAATTCATATTCCAAGTTTCTTGCCCATTTCTCCAAAGCTTTCTCTCCACTTGACTTTTGTTGGATGATCAATCCTTCTACCAGATACCAGATTTGTCAGTGACTTCAGCTTGGGCAAGACTTGGAAAATACAAATTCCTGGCAGCCAAATTCCTGGCAGCCAAATTCCTTACTCTATCTGCCTAGTTATGCTTAAGGATATGGACATTCCTGGACATCTCAGGCTCCAGGGATGTCTGTGAGAAGACAAATCCATGTCAGACACCACCCAGCTGCCAGCAGAGCTATAAACTTGTGATTGGGTTGATAATTTTCTGTATTAAACGGCCAAACCCCAGTCCCCCAGCTGGAGAATCCCAGCAGCAGCTCTTCCCTCCCAGTTACCTTTGGCTGTGGAAATTTAATTTGTGAAGAGCCATTCTGGGATTCCACTGGGCTGCTGGATTACCAAAACAATATTTAAATCATAAGAGACTGAATGTGTCAAATGTCCCAATAACCTGAACTGTGAAATGAATTTTACTGAAGCTGAGCTGGTAGGATCCTAAAGGATGCATGGGAATAATGTTTATGCAAAAAAAGGGAGGTGATCTGCAACCAAAGATTTTTGCTTTAAGATCTGGGACTATTCCTAATCAAGGAATTTTTCCTTTTTCTTTTTTCCTTTTCCATTTTTCCCTTTTCCTTTTCCTTTTCCTTTTCCTTTTCCTTTTCCTTTTCCTTTTCCTTTTCCTTTTCCTTTTCCTGCTGCAGTAACTAAAATCCAAGAGTGATCAGAAAAACGATTTTGCAACTTAAAAGTCCAAACTCCTCCAAACTTTGGGTATTTTAGAAATTAAAGAAGACCAGTAAAGCAAGTCTAAACCCCTGATTTTTTAGGCTCTCCCAACACACCAGGAATGTTTCCATGAGGCCACAGTTCCAGTGAGGTCGGATGTGAGTGCACAAAAGGGATTCCTTGGAGATGCTGGTCCATGGGTCCACCTGGGGAAAATGGGAACATTGTCAGGAATTAAACAGGCGTAAGAGGAGATTTTCTTTCTGGGATCCAATGTTGGTGCTGGCAGGTGGACACACATCCTCCTTTCTGGAAATGCTTCCTCCTGCCCACAGCAACCCCTGCATCCCGTGGGGATCCCTGTTCTTGGCTTGGAGAGGTGACGCCTGGACAATGTCACCGAGTTTGTGCCACCGAACCAGTCCCTGCTGAGCATCGCTCACGTCTCCATGAATTCACCAGGAATAAAACCCACCATCCCTCTCCTCCATCCAGTGGGGAGCTGCTCCTCACCAGCCACGTTTCTCATGGAACAGCCTCTGGCTGGAGATGGCTCCGTGCCATCCTTGACCAAGGCTGCGCTTGAACCGCGCGACCCAGAAGTGAAAGGCTCCGTGTCACGCTGCCAGCTCCCCCAGCCATCTGTCCTCCTTCAGTGAGCTTCCTTCCAAATTCCCTGCACACTTCATAAACATCCCAGCCCTCCTCACCCCTCCAGCTGCCCTCTGCCTCCAGAAAAAACGGCACTTCCAAGGAAATACCACTCATTTTTTATATATATATATATATTTTTTTTTTTCCAGGCGTGTTGAAGCCGACATCTGGGATTTGGCAAAGCAAAAGCCTTTTTCATCCATCCTGCCTTTTAAACCTGGTGCTTTAAGCCATCCTGAGGATGGAGAAGCCAGGTCTAAACTGGTGGAGATGATGTGGTGCACGGTAGCAGAGCCGTCTTTGAAGACCAACAATAAAGCAAACTTCCATTTCCTTCCCATACCATGGTCATGTCACAACCCCGAGAGCTCCACCTTCCCTTTCAAGAGGCTCGAGAGTAGGACTTTGGACAAAGAAAAATAGTCTCAGGTGGGTTCACCATGGATCATTTTGACTATAATTTAAACATTTAAATGTCAATGCTTAGTCATAGACAAGACATGATTCTTATCTATCTCCGCGTGGCTTCCAGCAGAAAGAAAATCTGAACCCGTGCCATTTCCTGTTGGAGAGAGCTTAAACACAGGGGTGACAAGGGCACATCTATTTTGGAGCCCTATTTTAAAAGCCTCCGAGATATCAGAGAAATCAACTGGCACAAACAGAGGGCTTGGAGTTTTCTTTCATGGTGGTGGCAAAATTCCGTCTATCAATGAAACACATACTTAGCGAAGCGGAAGTGAGCACCAGCAATACTTCAATCAGCCCTGGCAGATGTGTACATTATTCCGTTTGATCTCCTGGGATGCTGGATTTAGATGATATAATACATTCTGGTTATCTTCCTCGAAGTCGGAGGGACGTAAGGAGATATCCACTTTCACAAGATAAAATTAGCACCTCTTTATTTTCTGCATAAACATTCTTCCTTTTTATTTTTTTTTTAATTTTTTTTTTTTGCCCTTTTCTTTTCTCAGGAAAACGCTGATTAGAGTTACAAAGCATACCAAGGGGTATGAGTTTATTCATATTCAACCCTAATCCTATTTATAATATCAAGGAAATAACATTGGTATTACACAGGGCAACTTGGACGGCCGAGATGGAGGAACAGCAAGCTCTGCTCAGGGCAGGTCCCTTCAAAAACACCCAAAGCCCTTGTTTTCCAAAGTCGTGGTGGGAAAGCAAAGATTTGCCTTAAAACTGGACAACTGAACAAAAAAAATGGTCAGCCCACACTAATTTTGTTATTTTAGTGTATTTTTTGAGGTCATCTTGTTGAAGAGACGAGCTTAAGGTCCAAAATATGGACTTGAACTCCAGAAAACGCATTTTCTTCTGCGCCCCGTGATCTCAACTCTCACCTACCCCAAATTCCTACAAATATCACCCAGATTCTCACATAAAACTCTTCCTTATGGGTCAATCCAGTGTTTTCAAGCAGCCCAGTGAGGAGTTATTTTTGTTAAGGAGCAGCATGGACCTCTTGGGCACGGGAAGCACGTTCCTGGGTAGATCTGTGTGAATAAGGGATTGTTTGGTTCTCTCGCCGCTCCGAACAATTGGGGGAGAAAAATGGTTTCCGTTGGACGGAGCCTTTTGTGCGGCGTGGCCGGGGCCTTAATGGACCTTTGAACTTCTTTTTTGAAATAAAGGAATCCACGGCATTATCTGCAGCGCTTCCACCAATGCCAAAAAGAAGGTGGTGACCTTCAAAAGGCTTTTGATGGGGAGAACAATTCAGAGAAATCGACACGACGTTTTCCAAATGTTCCGGGCGATCCGAGTCTCCGCGTCGGAATTTGGGAGGAAAAGCGCGGCTGAGGTAATTTTGATGTTGTGTTTATGAAAAATCCTATCAAGGGCTTGCTGGGGTGGATTTCATGCTGGTGATTGACTGATGGATGTCCAGATTTATGAAAACAGC
Source organism: Alaudala cheleensis (assembly GCA_013398995.1). NCBI lineage: Eukaryota > Metazoa > Chordata > Aves > Passeriformes > Alaudidae > Alaudala > Alaudala cheleensis. The sequence continues at coordinate 15,660 of VWYE01013974.1, forward strand.
CATGGGATTATGGGATTGTTATGGCTGGAAATGGCCTCCAAGGTCATTGAGTCCAACACTTGGATCTTGTTTGGGAGCAGGACTCTAATATTGCTTTGAAATCCATGTTGTCTCAGAGCTGGTGGTTCAGGTGAGCTCTGAGGTCCCATTCCACTCCCTCCTTGGGAAGGCTCTACTCAGCAGCACCAGCTTGGAAACCTGACATCAATTATTGGCAGAAAACGTAAATAAAACACACCAAGAACTTTCTTACAACCTCCACAGCAGCTTTTCCCCCCTCCCATTCCCAGATATGAGCTGAAGCCACAGGAGATAGGATCTGTTGAAATCTGATGTGAGGCCTTATCAGGATGTGAGTTTGTGCTGCTCTCCAACGTGAAGCTTTCCAGTTTAATGCACGATGACAGAGCCAGATCCTTTTACAGGGAGAGAGCCCAGATCGTTTTCGAGACCGAGTTTAGCAACTTCTCAAATGTCTGGTGTTGTCTGTGCCGTTAATTGGCCCCGTGGCTGCAGTTTGTGTGGGCTGCCCATTATAATGTCAATAAATCCAGGGACTGGGAATGAAATCCGATGCAGGAATGGGCTGAGGGGTTTGTTCTGGGAGTTTGGCCCCGTGGGCTGGTCATGGGATTGGGGTGGACAATGTGGAATAGCCTCACACAGTGTAAAAGGGAAGATTTTTGGGGAAAAATCAAAGCAGCAGCTTTTCTGAATGGGGCATCACCAAAAAATAGTAATTTAATGGTTTCAGCTTTTCCATGGAGGAAAGGGAGCTGGAGAAAGTGATTTTTCCTCACTCACCTCCATGTTCCTGAGTCGTTGAGGGCTCCTGTGTGGGACAGGAGCTGATTTTCCTGCTGGCATAAAATTTCAGCGGGAAAATCCCATTTTGTGGTGTTCTCAGCATGCACAGATGCTGGCATGGGGGGCAGAGAGGGACAAGAGAAATAATAAATCTGATGGGGAGAAAATATTGTGTCAGTGAGGGGGGGATGCCTTGCTGAGAGCAGAAGGGTTGGGCCATATCTCACTCCATCAATGACATCTCACTTTCGAATCCAACCAGCAAAAAATACCCAAACCCAGCAAAAACCAGCAGCAAAAACCAGCCCCAAATTTTACATCATCCCTACTTATCCCTGAAAAAAAATTAATGACCTGAAAACACTTTTCCAAGGAAATGTGAATTAATAGCAGAGATCCCAAGCTCTGGGAGAAGCTGGGAGGTGGCAGAGGGTGATGTCAAGCACAGGGACAGCTCTTTGTGCCACCACTGGATAATTATCAGGGAGAACCCACCATGAGCTTCTCTTTCCACTCACACCCACAGCAAGAATTTATCATCAGTTGTCCAGATTTTTTACATTTTCATCTAAAAATTGCATTATTTGAAGGAGGAGACTGGGGGGATGCTCCAGTAATCTGAATTAAAAATAATTATGAAATGCACAAAAAGAGAAGAAATCAAAACTGTCCTTCAGGTCAAGATCTTGTGAAATCTGCAGATGGATTCCCCTTGAATTCAGGGCAGCAATAAGAGGAGTTTGGTGTCTGTGAGTGTTTCTGTGAGTTTTCAGCCTTTGCATCCCCCCGAGGGCTCGAATTTCCTGGGGCTCACAGAGCCCTCCCAGCCCAGAGCCAGCACGGGCACAATTAGCTGCAGAAGCCCAATTTGGGGGTTTCCTCATTAACCTGTCATGTCAAACGCTGGACGATAAGATGGTGAAATCTCGAGGGGAGGAGGAGGAGCGGCCGTGGAGGGGTAAAAGTTCATTTTGCCAGGCAAACAAACAGCGAGTCACTTGATTTTACTAATTATCCTCCCCTGTGGCTCTCCCAGCCATCATTTTTTCCCCCCACCATCAGCGTAAGGAGTGACAAGATAAGATAGGAGCTGGTATTTTCTAAACTATCCCTGGCCAGATAATATTGAGGGTCCATTTGAAAGAGCCCGCGGAAGATTAATTGATTTTTCTTAATGCTGGAGTCATCATCGCTCATTAGAAAAAGAACTGCTGGGTTTGTTGGGAGTGGGCAACTCTGGAATGCCCCTCTGCAGGCCCTGTCCTAGGAAGGGCTCTTGGGGTGAGGGAGGGTGATTTATTCCCAATGAAAGGCGAATTATTTATAATAATGCGGAATTATAAATGCGTTGCTATAAATTTTGTGTCTGACTCAGCTCGAGGACATCGGTGGGTGGGTGAGGGTTGGCTCACGTGGTTTATTGGTTTTAATGATATATTTTATTGTGGACTAACACCTGTGCACCTCTCAGTCCTGCAGTTTCCCAAAATTATTGGTTGGGCATAGGATGGATGGTCCCAAAAATCCTTGAATTCTTTTTTCCATGCTGATTATCTGGATCATATCCAACCTGTGTTCCCTCTTTTTGAGGTCAAAGAGGATTTTCTTCCGTGCAAAACCCTCGAACCTTGTGACAGATGTCCAGTGTGAAATCAGTGTCTCAAAGACAGGAAAAAAAAGGCAAATTTAATAATTCTGTGGTTTGCCAAAGGCCTTACATTAAATCAGCAAATAAACATGAAATATGTGCTGCTTTAAAAAGATAACTGCTTTTTTTAAAAAAAAAATCACGATTTAATAACTTAATGGATCTTTGAGCATGTGCTACCTTTTATTTTATGGGCTTTTAGAGCTTCCAGCCTCACCAGGGCACAGCAACAGGCAGCTCAAAGCCAGTGGGACCATTAAAGATGGTAAAAAAAATCAAAACTCCCAATATCAAATTTGAACCCAGTTAAAAAAAAATAAAAATAAAAAAGCACCGTGCCAGAACAGATCTATAAAGCACATTTCAGCAACAAGTTACAGCTGCTGCTGTGTATTTATAGCTTTGGGACAAAAAAAAAAAAAAAAA
>VWYE01013974.1:18559-38971 GCA_013398995.1 Alaudala cheleensis
AAAAAAGAGAAAAAAAAAATAGAAACCAAAACACAACAGACCGGGAAGAGTAGAAAGGATTGGAAACAGCAAATTTGTCAATGTTTTCCCTCGCTGCTGAGTCGCTGCTGCTTTAGATTAGCCCTGTCCCCTGCAATTTGACAGTAGCGCCGTGAACCTGCAGCGCCCGGATCCCGCGGAGAGACGCGGGGAGAAAGGAGGAGGAATTCAGGGAATGTTTTTTGCCCTGGGAGCGGAGCGGGGAAGCGCAGCCGAGGGGACCCGGTGACAGCGTTAACACTTCCCAGAGCCGAGGACCCCGCCGCCGGAATGGCACTGCCCACCCTGAAAGTGAGAAGGTAAAGTTTATTTTTTCTGCTTTTTTTCCTCCCCTTTCTCTCATATACAGAAGGGATCGAGACCACCAAGAGCGGCCCTCTTTTTTTATTTTTTTTCCTTTCCTTTTTTTTCTTTTAATTTTTTTTTTGCCACGCTGATGTACAATTTGCATTTGTTAATTAAAAAAAAAAATCCTGCCTGAGCTCATCCACCTAGATTTAATTTTTAAATTTCTTTTCTTTTTTTTNGTTAGATTTTTTTATTACTTTTCTTTCTTTCTTTTTTTTTTTGAAACAGGAAAAGGGTTTCAGATGTTCGGAGGTCCCAAAGCAAGGCTGCTCATCTCCCTCCCAATTCACCACCCAGTGACAACCATCCAATTTTTCTGGCTTTGGAGCCGAGGGATTGCTTCATATTCTTATTTTCACATGGTGCAATCCCTCTCTCCCGGGGGTTTGCTTCCTAATTCCAGGGAAAACTGCCTCGGGAAGAGCAACCCCAGGAGCTGGTTGGGATGAGCTCTCAAGGAGGGCGTTTGAAGGGAGCCTTGGTGGGGTTTGCAGGAGGAGTTTGGGGTTGGATGAGCGTGGAAAACGAGGCTTTTCCCTTCCCAGTGCCCGGGAATAATCTGCATTTCCAGATAAAACAATCAGCGTTCCCAGATTCCCTCTGCGCTGTCAGCGCCGCACACTTGGAATTCAAATCACCGCTGGTTTTATTTCCTTCGTTTAAANCTAGAAAATATTTTTCCTTCTGAATTAAAACAACAATTTTCTGAGTTACTTTGCACCCCCTGATAAATGAGAGTTTTTCTTTCTAAGCCTTCCAGAGGCAAAACCTGGCTTCTGACCTGGAATGCAAAGATAGCACTAATCCAGCGTTAAAAATCAATGCTAAACTTACACAGAATTAAAAATAAATTAAAATAAATTTGTTTTATTTTCAGCATTTTGGCAACCTCAGAATTTGCCCTGACTCGGTTCTACAAAAAGCTTTGCACTGAAAATACACTTGGATGCTATAAGGATAAAATATAAAAATATATATTAAAGAAAAATTAAAATATTTCCTGGTGGCATAAATAGCATTTTTTTGTGTGTGTGATGATAATTTGGGCTCTTCAAAAAAAAGAAAGATGTAAAACCAAACTATAAAAGATGTTTAACCCCCATTTTAGGTTAATATCAAGAAAAGTGCACCACAAGCACGAGACTGACACCCAAGTCTATGAGCAAAACCCACCTTATTTAATCTAAAATATGGATTTTGGGAGTTTTATTAATTCTGTCAATAAATTACCTGGTTCTTTTTTAAGCCCCAAACCCCAAATTTTGCCAGCAATAAAAATTACAGCAGATAAAAATCACACCCCCTTATTCCTGGCACATCCCCTGTGAGAAACGGGGGAGTTTGCTGATGACCACGAATATATTGGAAAAAACGTGTAAAGCCGAGGCAGGGGGATATTTTTTTCCAAGAGAAACACCTGGAAGGTGTAAATCAAAACTCCTGTAAACACGTCAGGGGGAACATACGACAGGCACAGGGCTCGCTGTGCACCCAGCCCGGGCAGCTTCGGAAACCCGCGCGGATAAATCAGGGATCGACCTCGGGCTGATAAACGGCTCTCGCATGGAAAGGAGAGATCCTCTGCCCCTGCAGAGACAGCAAGAGATGGATTTGGTACCTTTGGAGAAATCCACGAGGTCATTCACGATAATGGGGTTTTATAAAAAAATAAATTGCTGCTCGAATTTTGGAAGTCGAGCTGGCGTGGCTTTGTGGTTTGTTCAAATCAGCAGCAAAATGAATAACTTTAATATTTTATTTCTTTTCCTAGAAATGCTTCCCAAGCATTTATTTCCCCAATTTAAGCTTATTTGTTGATGAAATATAAAGATCTTTTACACCTACATGATATTTAACATCTCTCTTTTATTTACACCTACATCTTTACATTTACACCTACATTATTTTTACATCTAAATTGTATTTTACATCCACGTTGCATTTTTTATCTACATTATATTCGACATCTACATTGCATTTTCTAAGTTTGATTTTCTATTTACATTATATTTTGCATCTACATTTGACACCTAAATTGCATTTTCTATCTACATTGTCATTCATATCTACACCACATTTCACATCTATGTTATATTTTACATTTACATTATATTTTACATTATATTTCACATCTCCCCTGTATTTTACACCCACATGTTATTTCTCATCTATTTAATATTTTACATTTCCATGGCCAAAAGCTCACAGTGAAGCCCAAAAGGGACAGAAGAAGAAATTTTGTGAGGACCAAACTGCTGAAAAACCCCCGCTCTGAAAAACCCCAAAAAACTGGGATTTTTGCCTCATGGACTGAAAGAAACCCCATTAAACCCCCCTATCTTCTGGAAAGCGTCAGAGAGGCAGGAGGTTGGTAAACATTATAAAAACAACCCCTCGTAAAATTTTTATTGCTTTACATTTCTGTACATTTTACGGCCGGCGCGGGGGGAAAGAAGCCGCAGCGATTTCTCCGCCTCCGGAGCAGGAGGGAACTTTTTATTCCCCCCCTTCCCTCACTTTGTGCTCATCCAAATAAATAAAAATGTCGAAGCCCCGTTCACTCCTCAGGCATTCAGGGGAATGGATCCACGCTCAGAAAGGAGCCAAGGGAAAGCTGAAGGCTGAATGAGCCTCACGACGTTAATCTGGGTGTTATAAACAAGTGTTGTCCTTTTTGGACGCTGCAACATTTCTGCAAAGTGTTTCATTTCACATCCACTTGTTTTCTGATTTCCCCAAAAAAAGCAGGGAAAACGCTGTTAGAATTATTAACCCTCGGAATAATTAATTCTTGGTACAATTATTAAGCCTGGGGTTTAAAATTTCTCCCCAAAATCCAACGTAGACGTTTGTTTCCTGAGGGAGTATTTTTAGCTTCTGAATGAAACAAGTCACGGACAGAAAAAAAAGGTAATTGTGCTTGTGAGTAAGTATTTAAATATTTACATTTGAAATATATTTGCTGCCAGCTTCTGTTAGCGAGAAGAAAAGTAATTTGGGAAATTACAACCCTTCCTATTTCCCACATTTTTTAGGATAATAAATGCAGGGGCTGAATTTAGCATGCCCTGGAGCTTGGCTGGCCCAAGTCAAAGGCAAAGAGGGAGCCCAGGATTATTCATGGGACAGTGATGCTGCTGGGGAGGGAGATCTGCAGAGCCTGGGAGGTGCTGGGGATGAAGATGAGTTTCCTTTGGGCTGGGAAGTGCCTGGATCGCTGGGAGCAGCTGTTCCCAGCATGTGGAACCAGGCTGTGGCTGATTCCTCATGTGCTGACCTCCAGATATGGTGGATCTGCTCATCCTCAACAAGCTGGCAGGCTCAGGGCCTGAGTCATGCTCCCTAAAACCCTCCAGCCACGTGGAGATGATGTTTGGGGTCACGGATGGGGCCCTGGGATGGTTGGGATGGGGCCTTTCCCTGTGTCCCAGCCCACGCTCCGTGTGCGGCCGCGCTGGAAAATCCGGGAGGCGTTGGGGCGTCAGAGGGGTGAGTAAGAAGGGGGTGTCAGGAAGCCAAGGGGAGATGATTCCTGCAGATCCCAGCCCTGGCTCAGGATATCACCCCCAGCTCCTTCTGCAGGTGATACAGATGGCCACCCCCCTGCACATTTGTATAATTGCTAATTAATATTTTTAATCATTGCTGTTGCTCTTCTCTTGGCTTCCTTGGCATTTATATGGACAGGGGTTTCCGAGGAAAATTCCCAGCTCCTGAGCAGAATGAGGAAGGAGATCACTGTGATCATTTTGAAACCAAAGGGGTGTTTTGGGTCCTTCCTAGTGAGGATTTTCACATCTTTCAGGTGTCTTCCAAACCAATGGACCAGGTGTCCAGGTCACACCCCACCACATGCACAGGGACTCTCTGTGACCCGGGTCACCAGCACTGTCACATCACCTGAGTTCTGAGGTGATTTTGGTAATTCCTGGTGCTTCCTTGGACTTCAGCACAGTTCTGAGGGAACTCAGTCTTGCTTAGAGCATTTTCCAGAGCCTCGAGCTGCTTGCAGCAGTTTCTCCTTCCCTAAGATGTGGGACAGAAGTGGGATGGGGCCCTCCTGTGTGACCAGTGGATAAATGTTTGGGAAGCCTGGTGAGAGCCTCTCATGGGAGCTTCAAGGAGAGTCCAAAGTGTTATCCATGTTATTATCCAAACCTGGGAAAAGCAGATTCTCTTTTATCCAGGGAAAATGTTTCTTTCATTATCCCCATCCCAATCAGCCTGCTGGGTTCCTGGGAATGGCCAGAGAGGACATTCCCATGGGCCAACAAACCAACTTCTCTGTTTTGTCTTTAGTTGTTGGAATCCCAAAATCACTGAGGTCGGAAAAGTCCTCCAAGGCCATCAAATCCAACCTGTGCCTGATCCCCACCCAGAGCACTGAGTGGCACCTCCAGGAGTTCCTGGGACACCTCCAGGGATGGACACTGCAAACCTCCCTGGGCACTTCCAGTTCCTGAGCTCCCTTTCCATGGGGAAATTCCTGCTGCTGTCCCACCTGAGCCTGCCCTGGCCCAGCCTGAGGGGTTCCCTCTCCTCCTGTCCCTGTTCCCTGGCAGCAGAGCCTGACACCCCCTGGCTGTCCCCTCCTGTCAGGGAGTTGTGGAGACCAAGGAGATCCCCCCTGAGTCTCCTTTGTCCCTCAGCTGCTCCTCCCAGGATGGACTCCTGATTCTCCTCCTCTCCTGCGAGCAGATCCCACTGGATTTGGGATTTTGGACCCTCTTCCCTTGGGATGCCTCACTGAATTCCTGCAGCCAAAACCCACGCTGCCCAAACCATCCTGATGACACACTTTGTGGTCACATCTGCTCCCTCACCTTCCTCGTGTGACGGAAGGGAAAAACCCAAGAGCTCCCTGTGATGACGCTCGTTGATTTAATCGGGTCTGGGTAAATCTGTTCCTCTGCAAACACTCACCAGGGCAAGCTGTCCCTTCCTGAGCTTGTGCAAATAAAGTAAGGATGCAAACATGACTACAAACACCGTAAGTGTGTGGTTAATCCTGAGATCAAGTTTCCTTCTAGAACTCAGTTTCAATTTTTGAAGTGTTTAATGGACGCTGTTGTGGCTTTTTTTTTTTTTATCCCCAGGTTTTTTATGCCACCAAGGGAAGACACCAGTTTTGCTCCCTTTTTAAAACTCCTGAATTATTACTATTACTATTAATTACTATTACTATTACTATTACTATTACTATTACTATTACTATTACTATTACTATTTTACTGTTATTATTGTTATTATTATTATTATTATTATTATTATTATTATTATTATTATTATNTTATTACTATTTCCCAATTTCTAAAATCCTTTATAGAGGTATTTGGGCAAAACTTGCTGCTTCTAAAATCAGTGACCTCTTTCCCACTGCCTTCAGTCAGGCTGGAATTTCACCCTCCCTGCTCAACCTTTCCCTGGTTGCTCCCAGTGTGAGAAGCTTTGGTTGGGAATTCACCAAAGGCAGAAAATCAGCCTGACTCTGAAATTTCTGTTGTTTACTTTTAAGCACATTTTGTTTCCATTTTGCCATAAATATGGATGAAGATATGAAATCACCCTGGGGATGGTGGAGCCCTGGGAGGCATCAGCAAATCCTTTGAGTTCCTCTGCAAATCAGTGGGAGCTCAGAATTACTCTGACAGAAGAAAATGGAATAAAATCTCACTTTTTGTTGAGAGCAAGTGGAGTGTGTGCCCCACAGAGAGGAAAAACAGCAGCAAAAATTCAGAGAGATGGCAGAAATTCGTGTTTTTGGCAAATTTAATTACAGTGCAGGCTCACTTGAGATGTGTTTGGATATTGGGTCTGGAGTCAAAGCTTGGGGTGGAAGGATTTTAATTCATAATTAAATGAGCCAACACAGAAGATGAGCAGAGAAATCAGACTGGTGGGGAAGAAATATAAAATAAATGTCAGCTGCTCTCCCTCAGCTTCCTGGAAGGGTTTTGTAACATCTCAAGGTCTTGTTTATTCCAATTAAAATGCACCTGATCCTTTGATAAGCAGAACGAGCCGAGTCCTGCCCTCCCCAGCAGGAGCAAGGCCCTGCTTTGGGTCTGTCCAGGAAGGGTTGGGAGAGTTGGGAGAGGCAACAGGGGATTTTAATTCACTTTCACCCCCTCCCCAGCCCCTCACTGCAACCTCTGCCCCAGAGGGCACTGAGGAAAGAGGTGACTTTTCAATCCCCATCCCCTGGATGCTCCCCTGGAAATTCCCAGGATGTTATTTTGGAAGTGGGGATCACCTTTTCCAGCCAAATCCCACCCTGCTGCCCAAAATCTGGGATGGAGGAGCAGCCCTCAGCGTGCACCCTGCCCTAGGCTGGAGTGTTTAATTCTGGTTCTAAAGGAAAACCTCAGTTTTATGACGTGAATTCCAGACATGGAAAGGACAGGGGAAGTGTGAGGAGATCTGATCCTTTTCCAGGTGTTTTCTCCTCCCTGCAGATGCAGGAACACTGGGCTGAAGGGCACAAACTCCATTTCTTTATGAAAAGTTGCTGTTTACAGATCTGCCAGAGATTCAGCTTTGATGATGTAACATTGGAAATGTCACATGGACCTCCCCTGGCACTGCTTTTCTAACAAATGGCTCCTTTTATTCGCCATGATTTGGAAAATAAGAAGGATTTTGAAAGGATTCTGCACCTTAAAACCATTTGAGTTTTGTTCAGTGCCCACCAGATTCAGTTTGATAAAATTCCTGACCTCCCACTCCAAAGTTATCTCCTGGATTTGCTCTCCCAGTGCTCTCAGTTACAGGAAAAAATTCTCTTTTATTAAATATTGTGAAACCCTGATTAAAAATAGTTAGGCAAGAACTCTCTGCTGTATTTATAGGAAGGCTGAGGGTCTCAGGATGAGCAGGGATTTTTAGGAAGACCCCAGGTATCACAAACTGTGATACAGCAGGGAGAAAATTATTCTAAAGGAGGGAAAGACACCTCCAAATGACAGAGGGAGGAATTCTAAGGCTGGAAAAATCAGGTAAATTTAAGGAAAAAGAGCACAGAAGAAGCCAGGAGAGCAGGAAGGGGAAAAAAAAACCCTAAAAGGATTTCTCTTAGGGTTTAGCATCTCTTCTTTTAGAGGAGGAGTCAGGGAAATGGGGAAGACACTCTGGATTTCCAGGAAGCATCTGCAGCCCGCAGAATACCTCCCACAGCTGCCCATCTGGTGTCAATATTCATTTTGTGTTTTAGGAGCTGCCTTGGGGAGATGCCACGGCCCAGATGCTCCCAGCAGTGCCTGGGGAAGGCAGAGGGGTGGAACAGGGACATTTTTCACTCCTCCTTTGCCACCTCTTTGCTGGTGTCACCTCTGCCACCCCACTCTGCCCTGGGGTCACTGCAGGAAAGGGCTTGGAGAGGGAAAAAGGAGAATCTGGGAGTGGAAGGGGCGCCTAATTCATTAAAGATGAGTGTCATTAATTAAGGGCACATGGGATGAGTGTCCTGCTGAATTTTATGAGGTTGACTGAGCCCAGCTGAGGGGGACCAGGTTTGTGGTGGAGGGAATCTCTTCCCCCACAGCAGCAATTCCGTGGATTGCCCACAGAATGAGAGCCGAGGCCATGAGAAATTCCTTGGTTTTGATCATCTGAGCCTGTAAATGAGCTGTCAACTCCCAAAAATGCATTAATTTAGCCCACAAAAATGTGCACTGAGCAATCAAGGAAGGGGAGGGAAACACCTCAGAGGTTGGTTTGGAGCACGCCAGGCCCAGCTGGGGAAGTGGGATGACACGGCTCCAGCAGCATCCAGAGCTCCTCCTTTGGGAAAGAAAGTTTAAATCTGGTGGAGATGCTGAGGTGTCCAATTCTCATCCGAGTTGTCTTTGTTTCATAAAGAACAGGGCTCAGATTTCTTTATAGAGATCAATGCAAGAGCTTTTTCATCCTTTTTTTTACCCTTGGATGTCGGGAAAAACATAATCCTCCCAAAAAATTTCCAGGGGTTTTGCTGGAACTGGCCACCAGCAGCAAACCTGGCACGAAGCAGGAGGTGCTCCCTGCATCCCACCTCTCCCTCTTTACCTGTGTGAAGGAAAATCTCACCAAACCCTCCCTGTCCTTCCTCTCCCAAGCAGGAAAGGTTCCCTGGACATTGTCCAGAGCTGAACTCATTTGGCTCTGACATAAAAAACAACTCTGGGCTCCAATTTTATTTACCACTCCAGCTCACTCTCTTTAAAAAGCACATTACACTGGATTTCTGGCCAGTTATCCAATATTTTTTTTTTGTTTTTAATTGTCATTATTTTCTCCAGCTCATCAGTCCTGGCAAGCAGGAAATCCATTATTCACAGCAGAGCAACAGCGAGATGCAAACACGTCCCTGTGGCTGCCCCAGCTGTGTGTGGGGTGGAAAAGGACTCACTGAGACTTGCTCATCATTAGTCCTTTGCCCTGTGATGATCTTGATGACAAAGAATTGCCTTGAAAGAGTTTTTTTTTGTTGGTGTGGATCGTGGTAATTTAAATAGGACGGTGTAAATGGAGATGGAGAATTGTAGGGTTGGGTTTATGAGTGATCTCTAAAAATAAAAACTATGATAATTTCACCACTTAAAAATGGTAAAAATCTACTTTTCCCAGGCTTGGAGATCCAGGAAAGGGAAAGCATTTGCTGCTGGGAAGTGATGCACACGTCTTTCCTCCCCTGTGTTGCAATCAGCTCATTCCTCTGGCAGTGGCTGCTCCAGGGCCATCACACCTTCAAATGCTCTTCAGATATCTGAAAGTTGGGGATTTTCCTTCATTTCCCTGCTGCCCCCTGTGCTAAGAGAAGAAAAAAAAGAAAAAAGAAAGATCCTGGATAAATAAATTTGTGACAAATGCAGGTTGGATCCATTGGAGGAATCCAGCAGAGAGTGGAGGGAGATCTGAGGAAGGAGGAGAACCCACTGGAATAGGGAATGTTCAAATCCAGTGACTGATCCCAAACCATCCCAGCACCCTGAGTGCCACATCCAGGCGTTCCCTGAACATCTCCAGGGATGGGGACTCCACCTCCTCCTTGGGCAGCCCATTCCAATGCTTAACAACCCTTTCTGAGATGAAACTCTTCCTGAATCCATCAGAGAATTTACCTTGGGTGTTGCCACCCATCCCAAATTGGTGCTGGTGGGGAAAAGGAAATGGGGACAATAAGGGACAACTCTCCATGAAAATCTCCCACAAAATCCCACCCCTGAGCTGGCTGCCTGCTGGGCAGGGTTTTCCTTCAACTTTCTGTGTTTCCAAAGGAGAGTTTCTCCGTGTCTCCACGTTTTCCTGGTGCTCTGGGGAAGGTGTTGGCATTAAAAGGAGGAAAAAAAAATTCTGCAAGTGGCCTTTCCACGGTGAGCTCAGGCTCTTCCCAAAAGCTGCGTGTTCAGTGCTGCTGGCCCATGGCCAAAGGCAGCCTCCCCTCTCCTTCTGGAGGTGGCAACAATGCACGTGTGTGTCATTTCCTGATCCCAGTGGAAATTGCAGGATTGATACTCACGGCGGAAAAATTAAATTAAAAAGAAAACCACCCAAAAAAACCCCCCCAATTTAGAAAAACCAACGCCCACTCCCCTGAAAAAAAAATTCCACCTTCCAGATTGCTTCACTTCTGGGTCAAGTGCCTGGGCACATCTTGCTGTGCCCTGCCAAGGCCGTGTCCTGCTCTCTGGTGACTCAGCCCCGCGTTGTCCCCGCGGGAGGGGACGGAGCCGGCCCGGCGGCGGCTCGGGGACGTCTCTTGCTCCCCACCTCTGCCCTCAGCACCTCGTGGGGGTCTCCAGGGAGCTGTTCCCAGCGAGACAACAAAGCTGGGATCCAAAATAACCTCTGAGTTATCAAAATACATCGGGACAGGGCTGTGCATCCCTGAGACAAAAGGGAGCGTCTGGCAGGAGCTGTCCTGCATCCAGGATTTCCCTGAGGATCTTTCCTCTTCAAACGTGCCCTCACTTGAGAGCAAATCTGGGATGTTGAAGAGAAAAGAAATCTCCATCCAAATGTCCATTTCCCTGCTAGAATTCCTTTGGGAAAAGACGTTTTGTGCGTGGTTCTTTCGGGGCACTGCGCTCCTGGAAAGGCTCCACGCAGTAGGAGCCTGGAGAAGGAGAGCTTGAATCCCTTCCAGCCCCTCTATCTTGTGTGTTGCTGCATTTTGGCAAGCCCCGGGACAAATGAGTGGCAGAGGCAGATAAACAAGCCTGAGGTAAACATCATCTGCATCTCTGCCCTTGATTTATAACCTACGTGCGTGGCTGAAAAATCGAGCCGGGTTTTACCGCAGCGCTCGGAGTAATGTCGTTAAGAATGTGACTTCTTAGGAAAACTCAGCCTGTTTTTAGCCCAGACATGCAATTAGGGGAATTAGTAACACGAGACGTCATCCCCGGGAACACGCGGATCCGTCCAGTGGGCAGGAACCTCATGCAACCCTCAGCCATGTGTGTGAGTGCTCTTCTTGCAAATCCTCTCAATTCCCACCGAGGAATTCTGCTCTGGAGCCAGCACACGGCCTTGCTCTGAGCCCTCTGAGGGTGAGGCCGTGGAGTGGCCTCCTTTTTTCCATGAGAAAAAGGAGGATGGAAGGGGCCTCCAAAGCGTCCGCGCAAAGCGAGGCGTGAGGGATCCGCGGTGGAAAGGGGGAGACCTCGTAATTCTTGTGATTCCCGGCTCACGTGGGTGAGATCAGGGTTTGGGTCGTGCTCCTGGCACGGGTTTTTTGGGGTGTTTTAGGTGTGAGGGCTGACAGGAAAGCACAGGGTGAGTTTTGGAGGCGGATGGCAGTGCTGGGTTTGGAGAGCAGCTCGGTGATTTTGGAGAATTTCTGAAATGCAAATCAAATCACACCTGAGCCCCCAAACTGCAGCAAACCTCGGCACATCCCCCTCTTTTGTTTTTTTGACCTAAATGAAGGGGTAAAAGCTTGGGAAGGCAGGGAAAAGAGAGCATTGACTCTCCTGCAGCTCCTGCCACCACCGTGCAGGGTTTGGGATCATCTCCCAAAACTTTCTGCTCTGCTGCTCCTCCACCCCTCTGCCATCAGCCTGGGACCATGGAAAATTACAGGGAAAAAAAGCCCAAATCTCCCCATCCTTTCTTCCTTCCAAGAGTTCCAGAAACTCCAGCTGAACTTCACAAATTCAGGAGGCTTTTGGCCGCTTTCCTCGAGCCGGAATCCAAAATTTTTGGTGGCTGAACCAATCCTGGAGACGAGGCCTCGAGGTTTCATATCGCTGGCAGCGATCTTTGCTTTTGGTTTTGTTTTGTCTCAGGCCTGTGGTGCTGCTGGGTGAGGAGCTGATCCTGTGTGCACCTACGTGAGGACAGCTGAGAGGATTGGGGTCTTCCCAGTAATCACTGGGAAGATAATAAAAATAATTTAAAAATCCCGCAAAAATGCTGGAAAATATGAAAAGGTCAATGGAGCAGGGAAAAAAAGTGATCCAATGCTTTTTTGGGGTTTTTTAATGTTTTTTCCTTCCCTTAAGGAGTAATGCATTATCTGGAAATCCCACTTTATAGCTTGGAATTTGTTTTTGTGTTGGTGTCTTTCAGTCCCTGGATGAAGTGAGACCACAGAAATCAGACACCAAAGCAGCAGCAGTGGGTGGCAGATTTCCCCCTCACCACAAACATCCTTCCACCCTTGACAGCCCAGACTGAAAACGTTTGGTTGTTGTTGTGCATCCCCTCTTCAAGCAGAAGAAATGATCAATTTTATGGGGTTCTGACCCCAAAAATGGTGCTGAATTCACCCTAAATGTCAGTGGGATCACTGCAGTGTGAAACACCCAGGGGTGTTCTGGCCCATGGGAATGGTTGTGCTCCCTCTCTCTGAGCCAGATTTGGAAGCCCTGTTGGTTCCCTCCTGTGGGATTCTTGCAGGATTGGATTTTTTTGCCCAAAAATGGGTTTCTCATCTGCTGGACCAGCCTGAAGAAGGTGCAAAGCCACTGCATTTCTGTTAAACTTCAACATTTTGCCTGAAAACCTCCCAGTCAGGGCAACGCTTCTCCACAGTGAGGACCCACCTCCCCCCACCCCAAACATGGATTTGTGCCTCCAGCCTTGCCCAGCTCCATCATTCACCACGTTCATTTCTCCAGCTCAGCCCTTGCGCCTTGAACTGTGGCAGGGAAGGCTCTTGCCAGGCATCCCCACAACCCCCAGCCCTGATTTGTGTCAGGACTCTTGCAAGGCATAAAATCATCCAAACAGAGCCCCTTGGAGCTCTGCTGCCTGCCCAAACCTCCCTTTTTTTCACTCCTCCGTGACAGAAAGCATCTCCCACTGCCATTGGCTCCTGCACAACGTCAAGGCTTGTCCTTGGAGAAGTTGCTTTGGGATAAAAAAGCTACTGGAAGCGGCAGCTTGA
Source organism: Alaudala cheleensis (assembly GCA_013398995.1). Taxonomy (NCBI): domain Eukaryota; kingdom Metazoa; phylum Chordata; class Aves; order Passeriformes; family Alaudidae; genus Alaudala; species Alaudala cheleensis. Next base: position 31,317 of record VWYE01013974.1, read on the forward strand.
GACAGGAGCTGTGATCCAGCCCTGCTTTCCATGAGCTGTGTGCACTTCCAGTGGATTTTGCTGCAAATTTTGGATATTACGAACCTGATCTGAGGTTAAAGTGAAGCAGCTCAGTGGGGGCCAAGTGTGGATGACTGAAATAACTTCCCAGAGCATGAGGCTGCTGCTGAATTTGGGATTTTCCTGGAGGTGGAGACGTTTTATTTGAGATTTGTCCCTTTCTCTCGATTGAAAAAGGCTCATTTTCCCTGGCTCCCCTTTGTGGGTTTTGTGTTGAGTTCAAAACTGAATCTGGGTGGTTAAAAACGTAACGAGATACGTGCTGTCCTCAGCTCTTCCCTTGCAGGCTCTCCTGCATTCCCTGGAATTCATGGTGAGAACAGTTTCCAGCTCAAGAACAACCCTCTGCAGTCACTTCTGCACGTAATTCCAAAGTGTGCTGGCCCAGCTCTGCAGCTGCTGGAATTCCTCTTCCTTAGCAAAACTTTGGATTTTCCCAGCTCTCAGGTGGTCCCCTTGCAGTTATATTTTTTTTTTCGGATGACAGGCAGTTAAATCTGGCACAACAATTTATTTTTCCAGGTGAAACGACGCCTTTGCAGCCCCTCAGCTGAGTGGGAAACCTGGTCTGCCCCTCAAGCACCGAAGGTTCACCACTATAACACCCCTGGTTGTTTTAATAATCAGATTAAATCACAATAACAATAATCATTTTAAATATCACAATATGGTGAAAAACCCCACAGGTCTGATTCATAGTGGAGCACGGAAAAGGCTGGAATTTTTACACCAATCAATGGAACAACTTCATTTTTTTGTCTAAAGCAGCCCCAAATCCTCTTTGGTCTGGTGTAAGTGCTGTGAATTGCCTTTGGGGAGGCATCTCCATCCAATAGAAAACACCATTAACTCAGGATTTTTCCAGAAAGTTCCATCCTCTCCCTTTTTCCTGTTTCTCCTCCCACCTTGGATGAGGACAGGGCTGAGAAGGGAGCCCTGGGATGGTCGGGATGTGATGCCTCCCTCTCCAAAGAGGCATTTTGGAAACAGCCCTGTTGGCACAGGGGTCTCCTCCTCCCACTCTGCTGCCAGGAAAAGCCAGGGGAGCTTTGTGGAAGGCTCCAGCATCAACAGCCTGAGTCTGACAGCTCCCACCAGGCACAAAACAACCCAAATCACCCCAATCACCCCAATTACCCTTGCCCCAAACTGGGATTCTCTGCCTCCCTCCCATCCCAGGGGACAGCAGGGACATCGTGGTCCCCACTCAACGTCCTTTGCCATCCAGGGATTCCAGCATCCCACTCTGACAGAGGTGTGGAAGAGCTCTCTTAATTCCCCTGCCAGTTCAGCCCTTTTTGTTGTTGTTTTCCATGAGAACAGGATATGTTTATCTAGCTTTGATTTCTTTTTTTGTTGTTGTTGTTGTTTTAATTATTCTCTTTGTAGCTGAATGAACTGATTATTGCTTTCATCTGCTTCCCTCTGCAGGGCCAAATAATCAGATGGGCTGTGAGTGTGTGTGTGTGGATTTGTAATTAATGGGTTGAGGCATGTGGGGTCCTGAAAGAATGTGCAAAGAGAAAATGACCCAAAACTCGATCCTGATTTTGGTTCAACCTCAACCATTTCCTGCAGAGCAGGAGCGCTGAGATAATTCGGGGCAGATCAAACCAAACCCTGATTCTCTCCTGCTTCTCGTGCCAAATGTCATCCCCCTTTAAGATGTGCTTCTCTCCATCTGGTGATTTTTGGCCTCTCCGTGTTCCCTGCGAGCCTCTGGACCTTTTGCTGGGATGTTTGGGAGATGACTCAGAGGGACAAACAAAAACAGGCAGGACCTTCACGGAGCCCAGCACAATGCTGGCAATGACTGGAGCTGCTCCACCAGAGGAGGAAAACCCAAAGGAGGGCAGATAATTCAGCAAATGATGCTTTACTTGAAAATTTTCTTATTTTAAATTTAATTTTAAGAGAAACCAGAACTGTTTCTCAGCAAAGCCCAAACTTTTCCATGTTTTTTCACCAAAACAAACAGAAAGCAGGTGCGTGCTGAAGGAATTCTGGCTGGGAGAGCACAGAGAAGTGCACATGGGCTTTCCTGTGAGAGTTTACACTTCATGGGCTCGGGTTTGTTGCTGCCAATGCAAGTTTTGCTGCTCCCTTCAAGGAGAGCAGGCACAGCTCTGGACTCATGGCATTCCTTAGGGGAGAGACGTGCAAAGGCAGTTTTTGGTAGTCTGTGAATTTTAAGGCTTGTCACAATCTCATCCAAATCCAAAATGGTGCTCAGCTTTCACTCCATAAACCAGAGCTTTTCCTCAGTATTTCTGGAGAGAACAGGAATCAAAGTGATCCCATTTTCCAGCCACCCTTTTTTGGCAGTGGTTTGGGTTTTGCTTTGCTGATTCAAGGCTGGGTTTTGCCGTGGTGGTGGGAGCTGGTGCTGCTCAAAGCCACGTGGGTTTCTCCATGGGTTGGAAGCTTCCTTTTGGGAATTCCTTCCTTTGTCCTGTAAAAGACCATCCCATAGAAACCCAGGGCATCTTTGTCACTGCCACAATTACCTGAGGACTCAAACCTGGAACTGGAAGCTGGATTTATTTATTTTTTGGGACAAACAGCCTTAGATCCATTAGGAGGAAGATGATGGATGGCCCATCCCCGGGGCAGGCAGAGCCTCTGCTTTGTGCCAGCCCCTCCTTGTCCTCTCCGGAGCACCTCGGAGGGATATCTGAGCCAGCACATCCTAATGCACAGAAATCCAGAGTGTTTCAAGCCTCCTGCATCCATGCCCATAAAAGTCCAGCAATTCCATGCCTGGCACATGCTCCTGGCTGGAGGCAGCGTCGCCACTTTGGCACTTGGCAGCCCCTGCCTGACGCGGGCATTTGTCACCCCGGAGCTGCATTCAGGCTGTGTTTACAGAAATCCCAAAGCCCCGGGCAAATGGCTTTTCCTGGAGTGCTCAGAAGGCACTGATGGAAGAGCTGGCACTGCTGAAGTGGGGAGAGGTGGGATTTTAGGAGCTCTGCGTGAATCCCCTTTCCAAAATCCAGCCTTTCCCTGCAAGAAAAAGGATCGCTGGCTCTTTCCTGTCCCAGTCCTGTCCTCCTGACGTGGCCATTCCTTAGGGAGGGGGTCACAGCTTTTATGTCCTTCCCACCAGGAAGGGGCAGGAGAAGACCTGGCTCCTGGCCCTGGGAGCCTTTGGGATAAAAAGCCTGAGAAGAAAGAGGCTGAAATGCTCCAAAAGCAGAAAACAGCTCTATTTTCCACTTCCCTGGGATGGGATTTGTTAAAAGAAAGCCCTGGGATGTGAGGGAAGAAGAGAAGATGGGTTTTGGTGCTTTTGGAGGCTTTATTTACCTGCAGCCTTGGAATTCAGCTCTGCACCAGGCAGGGCCTCAGCTGGGGAATGATTTGCAGAAGATCTGGCTTGGCCAGGTGAACGTGGGATTTTGTGTCCACAAAACATCAAAACATCCCCATTCCCACATGTGAATCCATATTTCATTCCTGTGTTGCTCAGGAACTGGGTGAAGGTACCTAAAACTCCAAGTCAGGGCCTAATAAACCACCACCAAACCATAAACTGAGGTTGATTTTATCATTGTTGCCACCCAGAAAGGTTCTGGAGTGACCTTGCAGGACCCAAAATCTGCTTCCCCCTTCCCACCTTCAGAACTTGAATTGTTTGGTAAAGCTGAATTATTGATAATCCCAGAATTAAGGCAGAATCCTTCCCATATGAGATGTGGAAGAATTTCCATGGCTCCTGTTTGCCCCCTAAACTTCAGCCATAAATATGAAGAATTTTTAAGCATGGCAAAACCCAACCAAATTTTCCAGCCATGACTTCTAAGATGAAGCAAAAAAATCCCAAATTTGACAGAGGAGGAGCAGAAATGCCAAAAAAATGGTTCAGATGTGACACTGAAGTGTTGCTGGAGAGTATCTTATAATCCTGAATGTGTCTTTTCTACCCTTCAAGTTACAGAAATGGGATTATTTCCAGGGCTGGATTATTCTGGCTTTAGGCAGATTTATTGCTCTTCACTCCTGGAGGATCTGAGCAGTTTTCCTGTGGAGAAATCAAAGGAAAGGAAGGCAAATCTGCAGGGGAAAATCGGGCTGCAGTGAGGTGTCTCCATGTGCCAAACCTGCTGCTTCTCCAGGTGTTTTCCTGGTTGGTGGCACTGGAAGGATTCCAGAGCCAGGATTCCCATGTGGGATGAGCTGGGATGAGCTGCAGGGAGCAGGAAAGGAAAAACCAGGAACTGTTTTGGGTGTTTTGGGTTTGGAATGGCTTCTTGGACACTCCTGGGCTCGTCCTGCATGGTTTGCATCCTGCAGGAGGATCCCAATCCCATTTATTTGTGCCTCCATGGAATGACAGCGCTCCTCATCCCTCAGTTCCTGGTGGAAATCCTCCCATCTGATAAGTGAATGACGTGAGCTCTTTCCTTTGGAAGGGTTTTAAAAGGATTGAGAAAATCGTGGATGCAGCCTCCAAAAATCAGATGAACTTTCCTTAAATGGGGAGCGAGGAAGGAGGAATGGGAAAGGGAAAAAAAACCAAAATACCCCAGGAGTCGTAATGGAATCCATCAGGTTTGGCCAAGGGATTTGTAATTAGGGGGATGATTCCAAGATTCCAAACGGATTGAAGGCATTTCCTTCCCCCAGGAAACTCCAGGATCAATGTGCAGCCAAACTGGGCTTTAAAACCCTGAAAATGACGGATCCTGGAAGGAAAAGGTGCCAGAGCAGGGGTTGGATGAAAGTGTCGTGTTGGACAGAGGAACTTCCCTCCCACATTCCCACCTGGAGAGGAGAAACAGGTGAACTCTCAGGCTTGAAAGTCCTTTTTAGGAGAGTTTTGAGCGTTTTTGTGATCGATCCTTTTCTCCCTGCGTCATCAAAACGCCCAAAAACCAGGAGCCCAAAACCAAAACACCCTCAGGGCTGATCCCATCCAGCCCAAATTTCTTCCTGCCCATCTCACTTCTCCCAGTAAAAGGTAGTCATGCATTCATCACCACCCCCCACTTTGGTTCCTGGATGTTATTTGATGTCACTTTGGATCGTCCCCTTCGGAAAGTCCCCGTGGAAGCCTCGTCCAGACGGAGCAACAACCGGAAACAATAAAATGGGGAGAGATAAAATCAGGAAGGACGAGCTTTGTTTATAGACATGAACAGCTTTTCCAGTAAAGCAGCGAGTGAAGGGATGCTTTGGATTTGGGAAGGCTGAAAATGGGGTGGATGGGAAAAAAAAATGAGTAAGAGAAAAAAAATAATAAAGAATGTGAGTTTTTCTCCTGAAGAGAATTTTATTTTTGAGAGTGTTGAATGAGAGGCAGGAGTGAGGCAAAATATCACAGATGTGGCACCACCCTCCCCTGAAGGGAAAAGGGGGATGATCCATGGAGGGGAAAGCGATTTTTGGAAACTGCTCCTTGCCTTCTTTTGAGCTTGTAAATGGTTACTAAAGGAAGAGGAACAAAAATGAGGTGGAAAACGCCACCAGATGTGGTTTGAATGCAGCTTGGTGGGGACACAGCAGCTGATGTGTGTCTGTCTCCATGTGAGCAAACAGAGAATCAAGGGATGGTTTGGGTGGGGAGGGACCTCAAAGCTCATCCAGTGCCACCCCTGCCATGGCAGGGACACCTTCCATTATCCCAGGTGGCTCCAAGCCCTGTCCAACCCGGCCTCGGGCACTTCCAGGGATCCAGGGGCAGCCACAGCTTCTCTGGGCACTCTGTGCCAGGTCCTCCCCACCCTCACAATTTCCTCCTGATATCCAACCAAAATCAACCCTCCCAAAGTCATTGCAGCTCTTGAAGGAGCTACGAGCTCCTTTTCCTTAGAGGAAGGGGTTCCATGGCTGGTGTTTCCTTGGGATGCTCTCAGGATACTCTGCAGGGAGAAAGATTCAGTGGAAGTAGAAAAGTTCTTGGTGACAGGGAGTGCACCAGGATTTTCTCCATCCAAAGCTGCCCCAGAACACTCCCACTAAATAAATACCTTTTATTGCAGTTTTTTGACTTCAACAAAGACAAAGCAGGGCATCCCTAAAAGCCTGGAGCATCCCAAACACAAACCTGCAGGATTCCATGAGCTGGACAGAGCTCCCAGTTTGTGCTCCAAGCTCATTCCCAGCGTGTTGGTTCAGCTCTGCAGCTCATCTGGGATGAGCTTTGTTTTCCCAGCTCATGAATAATCGTGGGCCTCCACAATCCCAAGCAGCCATGGGAAAAGCTGGATACAGTCATTTTCCCCTTTCTGGTCCTGAAATCCCCCCAATGAAGTTTTGTACCAAGACATGAGTAATGCAAACTCCTGGTAGCAGGACAATTCCAAGATTTCCCACTCCTGTGACACGCTCAGAAATGTGGGAATCAAAGCAAAGCCCGAGTGTGGAATCCAGGAATCACCTCTGTGGCACCTCCTCAGGAGACTCAACAGCCTCAAGGCTCCTTCCCTCTCCACCCCAAAAGGGTAGAATTCATAAAATAGGTAATAAAATTGACCTCCCCCTCACTTTCTGGACTTTTAAAATGCATTTGGAGCAGGTAATTCCATGTGCAGATCCCTTGTCACATCCCAGGAAGCATCTGGGGCTGGCTCCTGTCAGGGATTACCCAGGACATTTATCTGGCTGAGGAATTTCTATGATTTTAACTCCATCCTGCCCACAGGACCTGAGCCTGAACAAACTGATTATCAAATTAACAGGGAACAGAATGAGAGCAGGAGGGAGAAAATGATGATTTTTTCTTTATGGGTCCAAAATTCTGTGAGTTAAAAAAAAAAAACCAAAAAACCCCAACCCAAACAGTGTTTTTAATATAAAAAGTAGAGAATGGAGTGTTGGAAGATGTAAATCCCCAGGGCAAGACTTACTCAGGGGCTCCAGGTGAGCAAGGCACCTATGGCAGGGCAGAGCAGGGCTGCATTCCCTGAAAATGAGTGGAATTTCCTCTGGGCTGGACGTGGAGTCCAAATTTTGTCCAGTCCTGAGATGCTGCCACCACAAATGGGGGACATAAAACAACCAGGAGTTGAGGGAATTTTGCCTCAATCCATTGAATTCCTCCTTCATGGCTTGATGGGATAGACCAAGAACTGATCCAGCTCCCCATCAGAGCCTCTCCCTCCCAATCCGAGCTGGATTTCAGCCTGAGCCTCATCCCTGCCTATCCCCGTGCCAGTTTGGGTTATCTTTTCCAGGAAAACGCCATCCCAAGCTGAAATCTGATGCTCCGGCAGCTTTCTGGTGTCCTTGGCTGCTTTGATTCCGTGTCAGGAGCATTTCAAAGGGACCCGAGGGCTCCCAGTGCCCTGCCCGGCTCATCCCGGCAGCCCGACCTCCCACAACCCAGCCCAGAAGCGTTTCAGGGCTTGATGTCGCTTTTTTTTTTTTTGTTATTATTATTAATATCATTACTCTGCTTGTTCTGGCACAGAAACCCCCTTTTCTATTCTCCTGCCCCGCTTAGAATTTTGGTCAAAGTTTAATTCAATTTAGAGGAGCTGGAAAAACCGCATAATTCCAAAGTAAATGAAAGCAAGTGGCTCTTGCCCCGGGGGGGTGGCAGCCCTGGGGACACCGGGAGCTGCTGGAGGGGGGTGGGGAAATTTCCCTTG
>VWYE01013974.1:50841-71107 GCA_013398995.1 Alaudala cheleensis
CTCCCAGCACACACACCCCGGGTCACCTCAGTGTCCCCTCCCAGAGCCCCTCACACCCCCTGTGCCCACCCCGGGCACCCCTCGGGGGCACCCACCTCTCCCCCATCCCGCAGCCACCCCCAGACACGCAGGCATATTTTTATTGCAGCTGTCAGGAACATGAAAAACCTTTCTGCCAGCACTCAGCGAGGGCAATTTATGAGCCTGCTCTGTTTGAGTGAAGAAAGGGCGGAGGGGAGGGAGCTGGGGGGGATCAGAGCAGAAATGATGGGAGACAAAATGGCCCATAAATTGTTCGCCGTGATTTACACTGGAGTCCATTTGCAGCCTATTCTTTTCTTCTTTTTTTTTCGGGGAGCCTCACACACACACGCACACACACGCACACACACACACAGAGATCCCTGTCCCGCTCTCCTCCTCGGCGCTGGGGTCCTGAGCCGGCCCAGCTGGAGGAAAAGGCAGCGATCAGAGTTCAGGCGGTGCAGACAGAGCTAAAGTAAACAGCCGTGGTCATTCAGCAGGCAGTTAGCAGCCTTTGGACAGATGAGCAGGGCTCTGCACAGGACCACACACGCAAAGCCCCGCGGACCACACAGGGACCGCTCCAGCGCCCGGCTCCGCACGCAAAAAAAAACCCTCCCAGCCCGGGGAGCCTCCCCTCCCTGCGGGCTGAGCCTCCCCCGGGGGCTCCGGCCCCTCGCTGCAGCCCCGGGAAGCGTTTCCTGCCTGATTCACTCTGTCCCCCCTCCCTCGGCGAGGGGAGCAGGGGAATACATTCCTCGGCGCTAGGACGGGAGTGTGCTCCTGGAAAAACGCCACCGCTACTTCCACAGCTCGTAAAGTCATCTGCTGACCTTCTCCTTTCTCTCTCCCCCCACCACCACCACCACCGGACCCGGCCTGCCGGGCTCCTGCCTCGCAGTGGCACCTCCGAGGTTCCCGAACGAGGTCACAAAGTGGAGTTAACAGCCTCTTTCCCCCAATTTTAGGCCAAAAAGGCGCTTTTTGGGAGCGACGCTCCGTGTCGAGGCTCAAAACCTTCTTGACGTTTTCCTGAAGCTTCACCTCGGCTCGGGAGCCCCTCCCCCGGGCTGGGCTGTGTGTGTGCAGCTGATTCACCTGGAAATTGCAGGTAACCAGCGTGCTCAGGCACGGCACAGCATCCTTCCTCCTCGAGGAGATGCCAGGAGGAAGGGAGAGCATCCCTGAGCTCCGGGATTGAGTGAGGAGCATCCCCGAACCCCAGAATGAAGGGGGAAATATCCCCAAACCCCCAGAATGAAGGGAGAAATATCCCTGAACCCCCAGGATGAAGGGAGAAATATCCCCAAATCCCCAGAATGAAGGAAGAGCATCCTGAACCCCAGGATGAAGGGAAAAATGTCTCCAAACCCCCAGAATGAAGGGGGAAATATCCCCAAACCCCCAGAATGAAGGGAGAAATATCCCCAAACCCTCAGGATTAAGATAGAACATCCCTGACCCCCAGGATGAAGCAAGAAGCATCCCTGAACCCCAGGATGAAGGGAAAAATATCCCCAAATCCCCAGGATGAAGGGAGGAATATCCCCAAATCCCCAGGATCAAGGGGGAAATACCCCTGACTCCCAGGATGAAGGGAGAAATATCCCTGACCCTCAGGATTAAGATAGAACATCCCTGACCCCCAGGATGAAGCAAGAAGCATCCCTGAACCCCAGGATGAAGGGAAAAATATCCCCAAATCCCCAGGATGAAGGAAGAGCATCCTGACGCCCAGAATGAAGGGAAAAATGTCTCCAAACCCCCAGAATGAAGGGGAAAATATCCCCAAACCCCCAGGATTAAGATAGAACATCCCTGACCCCCAGGATGAAGGAAGAAGCACCCCTGAACCCCACAGAGCCCCTGGGCCTCCTCCTCCTCCTCCAGTCCCTGCAGGTTTTGCCATCACCCCCCAAACCCTTCCCTCCATCCCCGCCTGTTTTCACACCACGAGCATCCTCCCAGTTCTTGTCTTTCCCTGGGATTTTGTGGCTCAGAAGCTGCTCCGTGTTTTGTGCCGGTCCTGCTGGGACGGATCGATCTGGAGCCATGGAAGTGTCAACACCAAAAAGCCCTGAGGGCTCTTGGTCCCCACCCTGCCACAGGGCCAGGCACAGCTGCTCCAGCCCTGCAGCTCCCAAATCCCGAGCAGGGATTTCCTGGAAGTGGCTGAGGTAGGGAAGGGAGCTGGGGGTCAGAGGAAGGGGCTGCCATCACTCCCAGGTCACTGTTTCAGGGTTTCCAGCGGTGCAGGGACATTTCAGCTGGCACCTGGCCCCTTCTCCAGCCCTGCCCAGGGGGGTGTGAGGGTCCCAGCTCTCCTCTTCTGCCACCTCCTCCCAAATCCCTCATTCTCCCAAATGAGCTCATTCTCCTCATCCCAAACACGGCCCTGCCTTCCCACCCTGCCCTCACGAAAGCAGAGCTCCGAGGGGAATCTCCCCGCGCCTCCATCCCCTCCCGCAGCAGCCCCGGAGCCGCAGCCGGCCCAGAGATTCCAAACCAGATCAGCCTTGGCCGGGGTGAACTCTGAGAAATCACATTTGCCTGTCAGTCTCATGTTAAAGCATAACACAGACTCTCATTTTCCCACTCCTCTGGCTCCGAGGGCGTTTGGGTCCCTGCTGAGAAACACGGAGGTCGCGCCCTTCAGGTTTCCAGATCTGCCCTCGCACACCACGGGGAGATCTGACAACAGCCTCATTATTTATGTATCCAGCCGGGGGCCGCCTAATGAAACCCAGAGAGGTGGTTTTTTTTTATTATTGAGGGGGCTCTGGGCAAGGAGAGAAGCAATCTGGAGGGCTGCTCGCCACGAACACAGTGGCCATTCATGGAGGGTCAGTCCTCGGGGTGGACTTTCCGTGCCAGCTCTGACAGCGCTTAATTCGCGCCGGGGATCGCACTCCGAGCTCGGGAGCTGCTGACGGGGCTCAGCCGGGCCGGGAGCAGCCCCTGCCAGCAGGGCTGAGTTTTTTGCTGGGTGTTTGGGGAGGATGAGTGACAAGGAGAGAACCCCCCAATTCCCTGCTGGAAGTAAGGGGGGGAAAAAGTGGGTTTGGGAATGTGGCCGCGGGAGGAAAGCGGTCTTGAGAAATTTTCCAGGAGAGGAAAAAGAGATGCAATCTGTGATTTTTCTACCCAGAAAGATGTCACGGTTTCTCAGCGCAGAGCTGATCATTCTTACACCACCAATTGAGGTTTTTCAGTGGTATTTTGAGCGTTATTTTGGTATTTTTGCTCCTGCTTTGGGGTGCCCCGCACAGCCCAGCTGCGAGGTCTCACCCCTCCTGACCTGACCCCTGACTCTGCCCAGAGCCTGCCTGGGTCTAGCCCGGGTTCAGGAGGAAAGAGAAGCTTTTCTTGGCAAGGAAATGCCTCCTCAGCAGCCTCCTCACAAACCAGGAGCGTGCAGGAAAGTTGTCCATCGGAGCCTGGCGTTTAAAGGGCTGAAAAATGATTGCAGCTTCCTCTGGAGGTAGCGGTGGGAGCCCGAGGAGGTGACCTTTGGGGAGATTCTGTTTACTGCAGCCCCGGGCTTTGCGTGAGCCGGGCAGAGCTCTGTTCCCTGCCTTGGCTCTGACCCCTCCCGGGCTGCTCCCAGCTCGGAGAACAATGGAGAGGATACCTCGTAACTGCTGGGGAGGGGGAAATAAATCACTGCCGGCCTTCCCCGGAGGATCCCGGCAGATGAGAATCCCACATGGCCGCACATCCTCTCTGCCCGGCGTCAGGTGCGAGGCGAGAGCTGCGGTTTGGGTGATGCCACCTTTGATTTTCTGAGATAAAGATGCCAAAAAACACCCCCAAAAGCCAGGGTTTGTTCGGAAAGTGTTGATGACAGGAGTCTTCCCTGCTCCGGGTTGAAGCCACTGTGGTTTTAGCAGCTTGTTGAGTCGCCCTAATTTCATTAAATACCTGGAAAAGCATCTTTTAGGNCAAAAAAACCCCCAAAAGCCAGGTTTTGTTCTGAAAGTCTTGATGACAGGAGTCTTCCCTGCTCCGGGCTGAAGCCGCTGTGGTTTTAGCTGCTCGTTGAGTCACCCTAATTCCATTAAATACCTGGAAAAGCATCTTTTAGGGTCGTCACAAGCACCCACCCCGCTGTCTTCCAGCACTTCCAGCTCCATCCAGGAGCCCGGCAGCAAAAATCTCCCACCTCCTCCCCCTTTCTAAGAGCTTGTGGCTTTTGGGGGTCTCAGACATCTGGATCCAGGGGGTTTGTGTCCTTTTGGGGGTCTTCAATCCCCTTTTCCTGGAATTTCGTGTCCCTTTAGGGATTCCTAATCCTTTTTTCCAGGATTTTTCTGTCCCTTGAGGTGAAAATGAGGAATCCTGAGGGGTCCCCAATCCCTTTTCCCAGTTTTTTAGGGGTCCCCAATCCCTTTTCCCAGGAATTTCATATCTCTTGGGGGATCCTGAAGGTCCTCAATCCCTTTTCCCAGGTTTTCTGAGTCCTTTTCCAGGCCCCTCGGGAGCTTCCACATCCCTTTTTATGTCCCCCAATTCCTGTCATTGGGAATTTTTTCTCCTTTGGGGTGTCCCCAACCCATTTTCCCAGTTTTTGGTGGGGTTTTTTTGTGTTGTCTTTTCCATGCTTAAAAGAACATTTCAATTGCTGATCACACAACACCCAGATCCCCTTTCTTCCTCCCTCCCTCCAGAAACGTCCTAATTCTCAAAGGTATAAAAAAATTAATAAAATCAATAAAATCTGGCTGAAAGGAGCATGTGAAAGATGTCATCCCTGATTATCCCAGTGCCAAATCCTCCTGGATTTCACAGGGGATGAGNCATGCCCCTCGGGAGCTCCCACATCCCTTTTTATGTCCCCCAATTCCTGTCATTGGGATTTTTTTCTCATTTTGGGGTGTCCCCAACCCCATTTCCCAGTTTTTGGTGGCTTTTTTTGTGTCTATTCCACGCTTAAAAAGAACATTTCAACTGCTGATCACACAACACCCAGATCNGAGTCCTTTTCCAGGCATTTTGCGTCCCCCCAATCCCTTTTCCATGCCCCTCGGGAGCTCCCACATCCCTTTTTATGTCCCCCAATTCCTGTCATTGGGATTTTTTTCTCATTTTGGGGTGTCCCCAACCCCATTTCCCAGTTTTTGGTGGCTTTTTTTGTGTCTATTCCACGCTTAAAAAGAACATTTCAACTGCTGATCACACAACACCCAGATCCCCTTTCTTCCTCCCTCCCTCCAGAAACGTCCTAATTCTCAAAGGTATAAAAAAATTAATAAAATCAATAAAATCTGGCTGAAAGGAGCATGTGAAAGATGTCATCCCTGATTATCCNTCTTTTCCATGCTTAAAAGAACATTTCAATTGCTGATCACACAACACCCAGATCCCCTTTCTTCCTCCCTCCCTCCAGAAACGTCCTAATTCTCAAAGGTATAAAAAAATTAATAAAATCAATAAAATCTGGCTGAAAGGAGCATGTGAAAGATGTCATCCCTGATTATCCCAGTGCCAAATCCTCCTGGATTTCACAGGGGATGAGCTGCCGGAGTTTGGATCGCTGGGATCCGTTTGTAATTCCCGAGGAAATCTCCAGACCTGCTTTTCCTGCTGGGGACTCAATAGAGCCGGGGCTGGAACAATGCTGAGAGGGCTCCCGCTGCAAAAAGCACTTTCTAATAAACGGGACATGGAAATTCAGATCCGCTGCTGCTTTTTTTGNATTAATAAAATCAATAAAATCTGGCTGAAAGGAGCATGTGAAAGATGTCATCCCTGATTATCCCAGTGCCAAATCCTCCTGGATTTCACAGGGGATGAGCTGCCGGGAGTTTGGACCTCTGGGATCCGTTTGTAATTCCCGAGGAAATCTTCAGCCCTGCTTTTCCTGCTGGAGACTCAATAGAGCCGGGGCTGGAACAATGCTGAGAGGGCTCCCGCTGCAAAAAGCACTTTCTAATAAACGGGACATGGAAATTCAGATCCGCTGCTGCTTTTTTTGGGTCGTGGCTGGAGGCATCCCTTGTTCCTATTCCAGTTTGGTAACAATTCCAGACCCAGCGCTTCGGGCTGAAAAGTGGCCAAAGCTGCTGCAGCTTCTTTTTCTCTTCCCAATTTCCTCGTCTCGTGGTGCCCGGCGCTGTCCCCTGCGTGTCCCCAGTGTCTCTGTGTGTGGTTGGGACTGGGGACAGGCAGTCTGCTCCAACTTCCTCTCCCTGCTGGCTCGCAGCTGCCTTGCAATGGAAATTTGGGTCGGTTTCCTGAATTTCGCAGGAAAAATATATTAAAAAAAATTTAATTTTTGATTTCCTTTTTTGTCTTCTGAGCTGTGGAGTCCCAGCCCAGCCACCTGCAGCAGCACACGTACACATCAATTCCCCTGAGTCTTTGATGCTCACCCAAAAGGAGGAGCCCCAAACCCCCTGAGCCGAATCCTTGTGGATCCCCAAGAGCCTGGCATGGGTTGCAATGAATCCCTGGGGATTCACAGTGGATTTCCCTGCTGTCACCCCGGGATGAGATGGGGTGACCTCCCCTGTCCCATTCCGTGCCACCTCCGTGCTCCAGGGCGGGATTTGGGATGTTCTGAGGATGTTGAGTGGTACCTGCAGGGCATCATTCCCCTTTGGCCAAACTCCAAACTGCCTCTGGAATACAGACACCTCCAGGGAGGGCTGCTGTCACCCCCTGTGCATGAGGATGGCCAGTAAGAAGGAATATTTTAATTTTTGCTGCTTTCCCCCCATGGATAGAGAATTATAATTGTAGGAGAGGTTTGTTCCCGGGAATTTGTGAGAGCCCTGCAAAGTCTGGACCTCCAAAAATTCCCCCTTTTACCTCAGATGATGCTCTCAAGTTCTACTGAGGTTTTAGGGAGGTTTTTGTAAACATTTTATAACATTTTTTAACATTTTTGGGATACTTTTCACCAAGACCTGGAAACTCCGTGGCACAATCGATGCCAGAGGAGTCACCTCCTCCCTCCCATCCCCTCATCCCTCCCGTGCAAACCCAAACAGGAGGAAAAGCTTTTTAGCCCCAGGTCTTTGCTGATAACTCGGTGTATCCATAACATGGAATTACTCTCGGTGTCTCCCGGCTGAGCCTGGACACCCAACCAGGGCTGGGATCTGGGATGGGTTTCCTGGCAATTACAGCACGAGATTGAGTTTGCAGTTGATTTGGGAGTGGATAAACCTCGGGTTTATTCATTTCCTTTCTGCTGCAAATCAAGAGCTGAGGGAGGAATGTGGGCTGGGATCGCTCTCCAAACCCAGGTATTCCAAACTCATCCGATGTACCTCCAGGGCCCAGAGTGAATTTTGGGAAAGTGGAAGCTGGGATTCTTTAATTTGGGGCTGCAAACACAGAATTAACTCTTTCCCTGCTTTGCCACACATCAAAAATCTTCAGCTTGTGTTGATGGAAGTGGAAAATGTCCCTGCCCACAGCGGGGCAGATGCTCTTCAAGGTCCCTTCCAACCCAAACCATTCCAAAATCTTGGTTTTTATCATTCCAAAACCTTTGTGTTTGGCGAGCAGGGAGTGAAATTAAATTAAAATTAAAGATTTATTCGCAAAACATCCCAAGCAACCGTGACAAAACTTGTAATTATTACACTTCACCTTCTGTGTGATGATTGTTGAGGGTGATAACAACAAATTTGTATGACAATAACTGGTGTGGCCTCGCTGTACCTCAGCTGGGTGATAAGAGCGTGATAAGAGTGATTTGTGTTCACTTCGGAGCTGGGAAGGTTCCAGAGGCGCTGCCGTTTGCCCCAAAACCCCAAATTTTCAATCCCTGCCCTGCTGGTGGAGGCACTCCCATCCTCGGAGCCGAGCGCTCGGGGCGGCCGGGATGGAAATCCCGGGAGTCTCGGGGCTGCCTGCGCTAATAAATGAGGCATCCTCTGGAAAAAAGCAGGGGAATTTGGACGGGACCCGCCTTGGCTCAGCCCGGGCTCCTCGCATTCCACGGGAGATTGATGCGTTCCACCAGGAGGAGAAGAACCTCCCGCGTATTTATGAACGCGCGGCTCGGGGAGAGCCGGGGCTTCCTTCCCCTCCACGCCCTCGCTGAGCCCGGCCGACCTCCCTGCCCCAAAATCCCCCTTTTAATGCGCTTTTCCTTCACCCAGGGAAACGCTGGTTTGGTGTCTCTTGGAATTGATTTGCTCCCAGCAATCCCAGATTTGGATGGGATGTTTCTTCTCCTCGTGGCATCTCTGCTGATCGCAGGGATCTGCAGCTTAATTTCTTTAAAAATAATAAATATTAGCGGTCCTATTAATAATAATAATGAGCTGAGTGCTGAAATTCAAGAGAAAGAGTGAGTTTCTGTGCAGTTTGAGGGGTGATGTCACAGCAGCAGATCCCTCTGCCCCAGGAATGGGAAGATTTGTTCTTTAAATTACTGGACCTTGACCAAGCTCGAGGGAAACGAAGGAGAATCCTCGATTTCCATGTGTTTGGAACAGCGTCCTGATCAAGCTTTCTTCTTAATTAATTGGAAAAAAAACCTCTAAATGAGCTGTCAGTGTCCTGCATCTGCTTGAAAGTCCTTTTATTAATTTCCACTCTGGATTCATCTGTCTAACTCAGCCTTGATTGCAAACTTAAGAACAATTTGTCTTTTCGATCCCCCCCCTGACAGGACATTTGCTTCCTGCCAGGATTACAAGGAATTTCAGAGCGACTTTCACACCCAGGTTGTGTTTTACCCTTTACAGAGTCCAGCTTTGACCTTTATTTATGGAGTTTTTCACCGAGGAAACGTCATTTTTTTGAGTTTCATCTCTGAAACTCTGCTGTGTTTGATGCTGCAGATATTCCTTAGGAAAAAAAAAAATAGGAATTTTAGAATTATGGCAGCATGATTAAGGAAGATCATATGGATAACAGGAAAAGAAAAAGATATTTAAAAAAAAAAAAGAAGAAGATAAATTCTTAAGATAAATACAAAATTAAGAGATCAAGAAATATCTTGGTAGCTCTTCCTCCTTACTTTCCTCCTTGGAATATATTTTCCAGACCGAGCAAAACGGTTTCTTTGGAGGAAATTAGAGATACATTTAGGGCTGCTGGGTTATTTCAGTTTTGATTTGCAGGGAGACACGATCTGAGGGAGAAATTGCTGCTTTTCGAGTGGAAAAAGGCTGAGCTGCAGCACGGAGCTGTAAAGGAAGGATTGGGCAGCCAAGGGGAGTTTGTCCTGTTTTTACAGGACATTTAGGGCACAGAGGAGAAAATTCCCGGTTCCTCAGGCAGAGAATAAGCAAGGAATGAGACCTGGATTTTCCTTAACAGCAGTGCCAGTGTGCAGCCAAATTTTCATTATTTGCCTGAATTTGAATTTATGAATTCTTATTTATTCCACCACAGTGCTCTAATAAATTAATAAATTGGCCTGTACCTGCATTTAGATGTGTCCTTCCATAGGTTTTTATTTTTTCCATGGATTTTTATATTTTCTAGAAAATAGTGGTGAATTAAACATTTATTATTTAGTAGCACCAAGAGGATTTTGGAGTGTGCAAACAGAGTTTAGCTCTCTTTCTAGAGGTCTCCTTTAAATTCTAGGCAGGAATCTGCCACCTCCCTCTCCCAAATCCCATTTTAAAGGTTCAAATCCTCCCTCCGTGCTCCATCTCCCGTGACGAGGATAAACTTTCCCTGAAAATGAAGCAGGAGAAGCCGCGCCTGGCCTGGGGCTGCAGTCCCTGGGATCCACAGCCCGGCTCCAGGAGCATCCCTCACCCTGCAGGACTCAGCTCCAGATGTGTCCCTTGTCCCCACAGCTGTGGGCGCTGATAAGGGACAGAGCCTGGTGGATTCCAGGTCGGAATTTCACCCCTCCTTATCTCCCTCTGCTGCAGCTCTGCTTTTGCTGAGGTTTTGCACAACGCAGGGGTTGTTCCTGCAGCAATATTAATTAATAATTACAGCCGCTTATTATCTGATTTCATCCCGGGGTTATATAAATAACAATCCGTGCATTAAACGTTGTGATCCTTTCAATAAAATTAAACCAAATTATTCCTTATTTTTCCCTCCTCTCTCCAGAGCAATTAAAGACGTAGAGATTTTTTTTTGGGGGGGCCAGTCTTGGAAGTTCAGCTTGGAGTTTATTAAATCAGCCCCAACCTTATCTAAACCTCCCTGGAATTGCGTGATAAGAAAATCTTATCACTGCGAGTTTACAGCCCAGCCAGAGGAGCCTCTTATTTTCTTCTCCATTTCCTGCTGCTCCTGCTGCCCTGAGAGCAGCAACGCCCCGAAAAGTTTGATCCCCTTTTCCAGAGGGCAATTGCAACCACCAAAAAAAAAAAAAAAAAAAAACAAAAAACCCAAACCAAACCAAACCAAAACAAAAAACAAAAAAACCCAAACAACAAAAGAAACAAATAACAACAACAAAAAAACCCCAAATAACCACAAAACAACAAAACCAAAACAAAACCTCACCAAAACAAAACTAAAAGGGGGTTAATTGAAGTCCTTCAGGCTTGAGAAAAAAAATATCTGGTTTTGGGGTCGTCTGCTGGTAAAAGAGGTTGATGCTTTTATTTGATCTCAACAGGTTTTTCCCATCTGGTGAGACAGGGTTCAACCGAAAACCCCCGGACACTTGGAATATGAAATGTTTGGTAAAATCCAGACGTTGGAACATCTGTTTCAACCTGATTTGAGTCCTGCTCTCCCCTCCCCGAACCCGCCGCATCTGGGATTGCTTTCTCCCTTATCTCCCCGACCCCAATTCCAACACCCTCCCGTCCTTGCTTTCCCTCTTCGTTGGGAAATCCAGTTTTATTTTCCAAACTCAGGGAAAACACCACAAAATAAAGGTACCAGAGAAGGGCTTTGCCCCTGCTTTACCCAGCGCTGTGAGAGAAGTTAATTTATTGCAAAATATGAGGCGCTGAAAGCAAAATATGAGGTTTTTTGGGGGTTGTTTTACTTCTCGCTGTTATCATTTTATCTCCAGCTTTTATCCTAGAGGGGAAAAAACCCTCTTTTCTCTTAGAAAATACAAAATCTCCTTCTCCAGAAGGGAGCAGTGGTGCGCGCCGGCTGCATCCCGGTTCATCCCGAGCACCCCGGGAATGCCGCGCCCGCTGGGATCGCACCGGGGAGGGAACGGGAGGCTGCGGGTGGTTTTTGGGGTGGAGAGCCAGCACGGGAGGACTGGGAGCCACAAATGCCCGCAGGACGCTGATAAACGACCCGATTGCTGCTCCCTGCGGTTTGGAGGGGAAGGGAAAGGGCAGAGGGAGAGAGATAAGGGAGGGGGATGAGGAGGAGAAGAGGCCAACAGCAGGTCCGAGCCCGCTGTGATTTTGCAATCAGCTTCGCTGAGCGCTACTTTCTTTCTGCCTTTTTTTTTAAATTTATTTTTTAATTCCTGCTGGATTTGTTCTCAGTGCTGAAGCTGAGGGAGTAAAGGCTTCAAAATCCCTCTGAAATTCTTATTGCACTGGGGCTGGGGAGGAGAGAAAACCCTTTACAAGGGTGAGTTGCTGCAGCCCTACATCAGGGAAAGTGGCTCCTAAACACGCCCCAGCAAAGCCAGACCCTTTTTGCTCCCGATTTACCCCGAATTTAAAATGGAAACCGGGAGCAGCCCAGGTCACTCCCTCTGTACCAGCTCTTCTCCAGCCCCACGACACGAAAACGCGGCTAACAAAGATCTTTTGAGGGCAGCAGATGGAGTTTGAACCTTGGAGCCGAACCTTAGTGAGGTCTAGAGGGGGTTTGCCTCAGTTTGAGCCTCATAACGGGGTCTTTCATCTGCTCCCCTGGATACACACGGGGCTCATCCCTGAAAGAACTCCCTGGGTATCTGAGATAACCAAAAACACCTCGCCTCGCTCTTCCCCTGGGAACACTTCAAACGCCGAGGGAGGGGCGTTTATTGACCTGAGGCAAACCACGGGGTGAGCACTGCGGAGAACAGCGGCGGCGTTTGTCGCCCCTCCGGCTCGCCAGAGATTTCTGAAGGTGAAAGGAGTTTAAAAGGACACGAATCCCTTAAAAAAAATGAGCTCCAAATCCCGCAGGCATGGTCTGAAGGGAGTCAGAGGTGTGTAGCTGGGAGCTGGATCTGATTAATGCACAGCCAGGAGGAAATGGGGGAAATGGTCTTCAGCTGGAGCAACCAGCGACGCTCAGCAGCTTCCTCTGGGCATGGGCTGTGGTTTTCAGGGATGCTGGTGGACATCCAGTGTCCTTTCTTTCAGCTTTTAATGCATATTCCTTCACACAGGGAAAAAAAAAAAATAATCCCTGCATTCCCAGTGTTTTGGGGTTTAACCAGAGGGAAGTGGGGTGGCGCAGGTTTCTCTTTGTCCCAGGGATGTGGAATGGAAACTTTGGGATGGAAATATTTGTCCTCAGGCATCCTGGAGATGCCCAGAGCTGCCAGAGGAAGGGGGATTTAAATCAATTCCCAATGTTGCTTGGGAATTGTCTCCACTGAAGGAACACCCAGGGAAAAGGCCACCTTGGCTGGGGGATCTCCAGAACTTGTAACCTGCTGTTCCATCCTGTCCTCACTCACATCCAAAGGAGGATGTTTGAGTGTTGCAGGTCCCTTTTCACCATCAGATGGGAGGAGAAATCCCATTCCCAGCTGTGACCTCTGTGTGGGATGGGGGACAAACACCCAGGGCCGTCCAAGGTCAGCACATTTGGGATTGAACCGTGTGTCCATCAGGGGATGTCAGACCAGTGCTGAGGCAAGAGACAAATACAAGACCAGGCACCTGCAGCAATCAGATCTACAGAAATGAGGAGAAAAACAAGAAAAAAACCCCACAAATAATCTTTTTTCCATGTTTTTATTAGGCTTTTCTTTTAATTTTTAGGTTTGTGATGCTTCCTCTTACCCATTCAGCTGAAATTCCCTGTTTTGCCTGGAAAGCAAAACCAGTGGAGAATGGGAGAGAAGCTAATTTTGTTATGAAAATAATCCTTTATCTGTGCACGACAGCAATATTTATTCAGGAAGGGTACACAGACAGCAGGAGGTCAGCACTCCCACTGCTTGGCTCAAAGGCTCCACCACACTTTATTTTGTTTTATTTCTCTTTTTATTTTTTTTTGACAATTCTTTCCCATAGATTTTTTTTTTTCCTGAAAAGCCTTGAGCTGATTTCACCCCTCCTCAATTCAAACCAGGAAACTCACGGTGGCTCCTTGGGTTGGGTGTTTCAGGTCACAATTTATGCTTGGACTTGATGGTCCCACACTGACCTATCTCCACAAATAACCTCCCTGAGCCTTTCCACAGCAGAAATACTTCATTCCTTCAATCCAAGCTCCTGGAATCTGTAGCTGTTCACACTTTCCTCGAATTAAAACCTGAGAACCTGAGATGTTGCAACTCTTTTTGATTTTTTTAATGCACAGCAGTGTTTTTTGTGCTTCTCCTTTTCCCCATTCCAGTCCTGGGAGGTGTTGGTGCCTCCTCCTCCTTCCCGAACACGCCACGAAAACAACGTCAGCTCAGAGCAACCTTTCTGTCAGCACAGAGATGCCAAAACCCAAACAAGAATTTGTCATCTCCTTGAGAAGGAAGAGAATTTGGTGTTGCTTCATTTCCCTTGACGCAGCTTCAGGCTGCTCCTCTTGGTGGGTGACGGGGACGAGCAGGGAGGAGATTCAAGGGATGGGAGACAAAAATTGGGTTGAAAACCTGAGGAAACCCTTCTGTTTCAGGTGAACAGCTCTAAATTTGAAGGCTGTGCTTCAATCTTATTAAAATACTGCCTGAGCTCTGCTGGAACAGGGATCTGTCAGTGGAGGAACCAAAGGAGGATGTTATTCCAATGTTCGCTGTCCCTCTCTATCCATTTTCATCCCACCTCGTGGTATAAGGCTTTAAAAAGCCTTGAAGCACCTGTAATAACATTCACCTTTTCATCAAAATCTCCTTGGAGCATAAGAAATGATGTTTATTTAAATTTTGCCACGGGCTCACGATAAAGTCCCAGTCTCTATTTTCCTGCTTCTGTGATTTGCACATGAAAAGTTTAGTGGGGCTGGGTTTAGTTTGGGCTCCTTTCTCCTTCCTAAAAACACTTTATTAGGGGGAACAGAGCCTCCCCTCAGACTGGAGTGATGTGCTCTAAAAAATGGTGCTAAACACAACAAAATAACCTTATTTTGGTTTTGTTTTGTTCCACTTAACCCAGGCAATGCAGGATAACTCCCACCTCCTGAAAGAGATAACACTGGGAGATTGTTTTAACTCTTTCTACCGTGGTTCTGAGGCAGCAAATTCTGCTTGTAGAAAGAAAATAAATCCCTGGGAGATTCACCAACCAGGAAAGCTTAAAATACAACCATTGAAATCCCTTGTTTGGGGTTTTTGGGGTTTTTTTTTTTGCCTCGCTGTGCTGCAAAGAACACCTCTGCTTGCTGATGGAACACGTCCTGAGCGCTGCTCGGTGGTGTCAGCAGAGAAAGGGGGAGTGAGAAGAAGGAGCAAAAGACGCGAGTTTGACAGATTTAATCTGAGCCCTGCTGAAAGACGGGGCTGCCTGAGCGCTCCCAGCGCTGCCCATCCGTCACCATCTCCTCGCCTTTCAAACCCCCGCGGGGCTCTTCCCTCCTGGGCTCCCTCCTGGGCTGAGGGACAGGCTCTGCTGAGCCTCCAGCCCTTCACTGCCCCAGGCAGGCACCAAGGTTCTCCTGTGCTGTACAAATTTGGGGTAAAAAATCCCATTTTGCTTCATTTTAGAGTGGCACTGCTCCGATCCCTCGGAGCAGCTCCAAGCAAGGTGCTTCCCTCCTGCAGGGAGGGATTTTTTTGGTGAGTGCCAGAGGCTGAGCAGCCCTTGGATTTCCCCTCAGCTGAGCCTGCCAGGGTGGTGGAGCACGGGGAGACGTTGGGGATGGCTGGAGACAGACGGCGACAGTGGGAGGAAGCGCTCGGTTGACATTAGCGCGATGGGAACAACAACAATTCCGGCTGCTGTCATGTTTTGTTTGGTCTTCAAGGCACCACGGTGCTGGAGAGCTCTGCAGAGGGGCCTGAGGAGCCTGGAGATGCTTTGCAGATGTTCAAAGGGGGACCCCCTCACAGCCAGAGGAGGAGCCTGGCAGGGAACGAGGAGGTCCCGATGGGAATTGCGAGGCAGGGATGGAGGTGGGATCGTGGTGGGGCCTGAGGCCAGGACATAAATCTGAGGGGCAGAGGAGGGTGAGGGTGGGGATGGGCTGGAGGTGAGGACAGGAAGGGAACATCCAGTGCCACAGAGAAGAGCCAGAGCAGGAGCTGCTCACAGAAGGGAGATGCAGCCAAAGGGGCAAGCTGGAAAAACATCCTTGGCAGGGATACCCTGGAGGTGAAGCAGCTGGAAGTGCAGGGATGATCCCTGACCAGAGAGGAGAGCCTTGGCACAGCTTCTAAACATGTCTTACCAGAGAGCCTGGTGCCCCAGCTCATGTGTTGGTTTAAAACTGAAGGACAGCAGGTTTAGATTGGATTTTAGGGAGAAATCCTTCCCTGTGAGGGTGCCCAGAGAAGCTGTGGCTGCCCCTGGGTTCCTGAAGTGTCCAAGGCCAGGTTGGACAGGGCTTGGAGCCACCTGGGATAGTGGGAGGTGTCCCTTGCCCATGGCAGGGGTGGCACTGGAAGGGCTTTAAGGTCCTTTCCAACTCGAACCATTCCATGTTCAAATAGACACAGGAGCATTTTCAGGAATTCTTTGTGGAAACAGATATATTTACCTCCCCACAATTAATTCTGTGTGTGCAGGCAGAGGGGAAACAAACCCAGTTTTAGGTTTGCCTCCTCCTTCCACGCACACATTTTGGTTTCTTTGAGTTTTCTCCAGGCTTAACCTCCCTCTTTCATCACCATTTTTGCCCGTTCCCCACAAAGCACCCAACTGGGAGCCATCAGAACTGCAAGGACAGAGAACTGAGGAGGAAACGCCGTTGAAACAAATTCGTCTGCAGCTTCTGACTTCTTTTTGTGGCTGAACAAAAGGTTGTCAGCACGCTGGGACATTGATACTTCCAGTGGGGAAATCTGGGTTTAGGAGAGAAAATTGCCTGTGGCATTATTATTGTTATTATTACTATTATTTTTTGCCAATATTAATATTATTGGTATGATCGTTATCATTATGGCTTTACCGTATCATTACTGGTTTTCATTACGATCATGATTATCACGCCGATTACGATTATTTTTATTATTATAATTATTAATGCTATTCTTTGCTTCGGTTGCTTTGCTCTCGGTGGTCCCGGAAACTTTCTCCTTCAGGATTTCTCCCTGGAAATCCCCGAGGGCTGGGAACCAGGAGGAGCTGGTGGGGCCATCCCTCACTTCCCTGAGCCAGGGGAGTGTCACCAAACCCTCCCCAAGAAACCAGGATTGTAACGGAGCCCTCCAGCAAAATTTCACCAGGGCTTTCTTCCCCAGCAGGATAAAATTAGCCCAGCTCTCCTGAGATGACAGCTAAGAACTCCAGCTTCCCTCGGATGACCTCAATGGAGTCATTTGTTGCTCAAATGACAGACAAACGCAGTAATTAGGTCTATTTAGTAAAGGGGAGGTGAGAGGTCAAACTACTGGGCAAACTGTCTCCAGCGCTTGGCTTGGGGACCACGCCGGGGCTTGGCGGGGGGTGATGTTTGTACAACAACCTGACACGGGCAGCAGCAGGTCCCTGCTCAGCCCCAGGGGCCGCCAGGCGTGTCCCCAGCCTGAAATCCCCTTTTTTCTGCTCCTAAATCCCTGAGCTGGCTCGTTTGTGTGGTCAGGGATGAGGGGCGGAAGGAAGGAAGGAAGGGCTGGTGAAAAGATGGGAGGTTGTGTTGTGGGTTTGGGGTGGGTGATCCACAGAGAGAAAGGGCTGAGTTAAGTGGGAAATCTCCAACATTTCCCACTTCATTTCCCTCTTTCTCCCTGGCAGTTCTCCCTTCTGCTCTCTCTGCTGTGTTTCCTGAGCTTGGTTGTGTTTTGTGTCACCAAACCAACACAGACAAGCCACACCTGGATTTCCCTCTGATGTTTTTTTGGTTGGGATGCCACAAAACATCATTCCTGCATGGAAGCATCGCTTGCCACGCATCCCAAATCTCCAGAACATCCCTGAACCAAAATGTTTAGCACAAGAGGCTGTTTTTGGCAGTTGAGCTCCTGCTGGCTGCCCACCCTCAGGGCCCACAGCAAACCCAGCACACTTTTACCCACGGAGCATTTGCAGCATTTCCCTCAACCGTTTCACAAAGGAGGGAAAATCTGTAGCATTTTAAAGTAGTGGAAACTCTAAATGAAGAGTTCCAGTTTGCAAAGAGAGGTGGTAGAAGGTGACCGAGATTTTGGTTCTGAACGCCACGAGCTCGGAGTGCCCCTCACCAAAAGAAGCGCCACATTTCTGGATTTTTCTCGGATTTTCCTTCAGATTCCCCTGTCACGATTTTATTTTGTACCTGTGTGGGTACAGAAGAATTCTTTCTGTGTAGGGCTGGTGCTTAGAAATGCTGGAGGTCACCAGGACCTCTCCCGGGGTCCATCCCCGCGGTGGTCGCTGCTCTGAAACACTTTTGGGTGTCCTGGCATTTCCCTCCCCCCGCATCCCATCCACCTGAGCCCCTGCCCGTCTGCTCCAGATCCCACCGAGGAATTCCCTTCCCTCGGGAGGCCTTTTCACCCCTGTCCGCGGGGCAGAGGTGCCGCTGATGCCGCTGAGCGAGGGGGTCACCGAGAGCCTGACGGGAGAGTGAAGAGAAAATCAGAAAACAAACAGAGGGGAGGTGGGAACGCGCCCGCCCTTGAAGTGCAAAGACCTCCCCGTCCCCTCCTCCCCCGAGAAGGGGCTTATCTTCAAAAAAAAAAAAAAGAAAAAAAAAAAAAAAAAAAGAGCTTTGCGATGATACAAGAAAGAACAGACTTCTCACACCTTGTCTTCACTTCCCGCAGATCCTATCTGCCCGCGAGTGCCTCTGATCTCGGGCAGACCTCTCTACCTTGCCCCTCGCCTTTCAAGTCTGCAGCAGCTGTTTTGCTAAGCCCGGGGACCTTCCCACTTCATCCTTTTCTCTCCCCGGCTGACGGGCGCGGGAGGAGACGGGCGGCGTTTGTGACGGGCTCGGGGAGAGCGAAATGTCATTCCAGAGACTTTCTTTTGTGTGTTTTCTCCTGGATGGATTAGTTTGTTTGAAGAGCATCTCCTATTTAACACCTCATTGAGCACAAGAACACGTAGGGACAAGAGGTTTTTTGTTTTTGTTTTTTTTTATTTAACGGGCTGCATGTGAGGAGCTCAAAGCGCACACTGAATGCTTAAATAATTTACTCCGTTTTCAGAAGCCCTGATCACACACGAGTTAGAGTGAGTCATGAAACTTATATGTTTTATAATGATATAATCCATGTTTTTCCACCGTTTCTCGGTTCCAAAAACCAGGCAAACCATGACAACCTGGATGAACACGCAGGGTGTGAGTGAAGAGCCCCGGACTGGAAGTAGGATTTGTTCTGCTGGTTTCTTCACCTCAGGGTCTGGTTGGAGTCCCAGGGCTCCTGTGCTGGCGTCAGAGGGAGGGGATGTCCCTCAGCCAAGAGCAAGGAGTAGCCCGTGTCCTCATGGATTGAGTCATTCCTGCAGGGAAATGGCAACACGCTGCTTTTGCACTTCTCCATCGAGAGAAGTGCACTTCTCCCACCCCCCAAAAAATGCCGAGGTTCTCTCAGGAGACCTCCCTTAGCCTGTTCCCTATCTCCATCTGACACCAACCATCCCGCGGGTCCCCTGTAATGGGATTACACGGGTGAAATCCACTTTATCAGGAGATCTGTGAGTGTTTATCGCTCCTCTGTGACACTCCCGGGAGAGAATTCCCCGATTCAGGTTGTTAAGGTTCCTCCTAAAGGAGCCTTTCCCCGGCTGCACAAGGACTGCCCATGGGATGAAGCCCAAATCCCTTCCCATGGAGCAGGTTTCTGTCTCAAAGCAGCCAAAGCTGTTCCTTCCTCGGGGAAAAATTAGCTCCAACAGCCGTCCCAGACCCTTCCAGCCCAATCAGCTCTTACTCTGAGCTTTGTAGGTCACTGCAATTTCCTATGAACTTGAGGGGAGATTTTCTTGGGAAAAGCTCTTTTTTTTTTTTTTTTTTTTGTAAATATTCCAGCTGTTGATTTTCCCCGAGGAAAGTCAAATTATACTGGAGCGTTGTATCAGCAGGAGGATTAAAAAGCTGATCTGTCACACAAGAAAAACCTGAACAGAACAGCTTCCTGCATTTCCTGGGCTGGGAGAACCTTAGGAAATAAGACCCAGACTATTTTTCTTCTAGCACAAAACATCCAGGATGAAATCAAACCGTGACCTCCCGGGACTTTGGAGGACATTTGGGATTTGGTGACCTTGAATGTGCACAACCTACGAGGGGAGGGGAAGCCACTGGCCAAAATGTGAGCATTTCAGGGAGCAGAGTAAATTGTAACCACGTTCCAGGGAGCTTGCCAGGGAGGCCAAGAGACTGATCTCATCCACCTTGATGTCAATCCAGCCCAGCTCCAGGAGAGCCAGCAGCGTTATCCTGGCTCCGTGTGGAGGCACCGCTGAGATCACAAATGACACAGCTCTAATTAAGACAAAGTGAAGGGAACACGTGCCCTGCGTGGAAATGAGAGGGTGTAGCCATGTCCTTTGAGGGATTTGGATCTCAGAGGAAGTGGAGCTGGATCAAGAATGAAGGGTTTTGGAGGTGTTCTTCCCTTGGTTTGCTGTGTGTGTGTGTGAGCCCTTTGGGACCTGCTGCTGCTCCTTGCTGAACCTTCCCTCTGGAGATCTCTGAGGATGTCTCCAGGTGCCCTCCCACAACCTGATTAAACAGAGGCAAGGATTTATCTGAAGTGTCTTGCCTGAGTCCAAAGAGAATGGCAGAAGCAAGGAAGGAGCAGTGCCACAAACTCATTTTCCAAAATTTTAGTTGAACGTGGCTAAAAAAAAAATCTGTGAGAAGCCTGGACAGGCTCCTTGCTTGGATGCACAGAAAAACTTCACTGTGAGCTCCCCAAGGATGCTGCTGCCTCTCTGGTTGGGAATCTCACGCGGGAGAGAATAAATAGAGACCCCTTCCCCCTCCTCCCCTGACATTTCTGTTGTGATTAAGGCACCATTCATCGCCCCTCGTCTCCCAAAGCCTTTTACTATTTATGGGCCTGCTGTTTTTCCAGGGGTTGACACTAGCGTGCATTCAGCTCCCTTCTCCTCTCCCCATCCCATCCTGTCCCCCCTCCCTC
>VWYE01013974.1:71152-98330 GCA_013398995.1 Alaudala cheleensis
GGCATTTCTCCATTTCAGTAGAGAAACCACGAGTGACTGGAGTGTCTGTGACCCCTGGGCTGTCAAACTCCCACTGACTAAATAAAAGCAGCCCGAGAGGGAGAGAGTTCCCATAAATCACCTCCCGTGACAGAGACCACCTGGGATTTGCTCACTGCTCCGAGGTACCCGGCCCATTCCAGCTGCTGAGCTTGCACTTTCCTGCGTTTTTATGGACACCCTTGCAGAGATAGGCCGGTGTTTACACAAGGAATGGAAATTTCGGGGTTTTTACTGCGCTGATCTGCTGGGCTCGAGGTGGGCAGGGCTGAGGTGTGGGGAGAGCCAGCTCCCAGGTGGGATGGGGTGAGGGGTTCCAGCTTTTGGGCTGTTCATCCACATGAAAGCTGTTTTTCCACACTGGGGGAAGGTGAGGATGTTCATGTCAGGGGAAAGCGGGGTCAGAGCCAGGTCTAGACAGGTTTGGTTGTGGCCAAGGGTGGCATCTGCAGCTTCTGGATCAACTTGAGGGTCCCCAGGTCATCATTTGCTGTGTCAGGGTGCCCAGACCCTTCAAAGTCACCCTGAACCACCAGGGAGCCTTCAGCCAACCCGAACATCAGCTGAAGGGGATCATGGAATCATGGAAAGGTTTGGGTTGGAGGAGACCTTAAAGCTCACCCAGTTCCTCCCCCTGCCATGGCAGTGACACCTCCCACCATCCCAGCCCTGTCCAACCTGGCCTTGGGCACTTCCAGGGACCCAGGGGGAGCCACAGCTGCTCTGGGCACCCTGTGCCAGGGCCTCCCCACCCTCCCAGGGAAATATTCCTCCCCAAAATCCCATCTCAACCTCTTTTCTCTCAGTTTCAATCCATTTCCCCAAGGTGATGTGAAGATCACCTGAGGATCTGCCCCTGCTGAGTGAGGAGCCCTTTCTTAGGTCAGATTTGGCCATTTCCAATGACTTCACTTAATCCATGTGGCTGTGACAAAGTGAATTTGGGATTTTCCCCTGCCCTGCACATCTGGCAATGTTGCTTTAAATTATTTCCAGCTAGGATTGCACTGCTCATCTGCTGAGGCCTCAGCATTTGTTATTAAGTAGCATCACCATTTTTAAACAGAAAGATGTATATTCCAAGCAATGTTTATCGAAAAAAAAAGGACTTTCACTAACAAGAAAGGAATTTTGTTGACAGTCTTCCCCCAACAAAGAGATTGGGGGCAGGGAGGTGAACAACCAGAAGGGCCAGGAACATTAATCCTGTGAAATGAAGTTTTAAGAGGAGAAATTAGGCTTAGATGAAGGTGATCCAGAAAGGAAGAGCATTTCCCAGTGGTTTCTGAAATGTTAAAATGAATAAACAAATAAACAGACAAATAAATAAATAAATAGTATTTGAAAATAGTTGTGTGAACTTTCTTCTGATCGCCATTTTTCCTGACAGTACAAATGTCAAAGTAACTTTATTTCAATTTTTTTTATTCAATGGGAAGAGTTCTTCCCATCAGCATCTTGAATGAACAAGAAGCTGTGACAGATTTCAGGACAGGAGCACAGTTTTCCATCTCAGAGGTCATTGGGAAACTCTGGAGCCGGCTGATAAAGTGAAACCCCAGGATTTGGTGCACAAATAATTTTTTTTTCAGAGTCCAAACCCAAGTAACTCAGAGGAAAAGCAGTTTGGAAATCACTGAGGTGAGATCAGCCAGCAATGATATTTTGCTCTGCACGGATAAGCAAAGCCAGAAATCAGAGTTGCAGTGAATGAACCCATTCGTGGAGGATCTGCTCATGGTGGAACCTCCCCTTCCAACCCAGCCCTGCTTCCCACCTCATGCTGTGCCTGACTTGGTTTTCCCATAAAGCTGAGGATGATGTCCAAGGTAGATCATGAATGACTCAGTTTGAAGAGCAATGGCACTCCCAGATTGTCCCTCCACTCTTTTCCAGCCCAGCCTTGTCCCTGCTACTGTGGAGTTTCCAAGCTCCCTGCACTTCTGGATCTCAGAGGAGGAGAAGCTGGAGAGGAGCCTGAAGAGGGCTGGGAACTGCCCAGTTGGAAGTTGGGCAGTTGGAAGCTGGTCTGAAGTTCCTTGATATTTAAAAGGATCTAATTTTTGTGCCCCTTTCCCCCTTTAAAAGAACCAAGGTCTTGCCATGGGACACTCCACGGGGTCACCAAAATGATGGAGACCTAAGAGAGCCCCCAGCTTGAGGAAGATCTCCTGTGGGTTTTTTTTTTTGTATTTATTGGAGATGTTCAAACATCTGGATTTCCTACTGGGATATCCTCTGGATCAGCTGAGCTCACGCTGGCACTTGGAGTGAGCCCATGGGCACCGTGGTGGTCCCACAATTTTGGGCCCAGCCCCTTTTCCCTGTGCCAGGACAGCGAGTTTGCTTTTCCCTGGAGCCCCTTCAGCCGTGGGATGCCAGAGAACGTGCCAGGAGGAGGAAATTCCTTGTGGATGGGAATGCAGGAACAGCCCTGGTGAGTGGTGTGTGTGCTCCCTGCCAGGCTGAGAGGGACTGGGGGTTACACCCAGCGCCTCTGTGTCCCTTTCACACACAAAAAACCAACCCCTGAACCCTTCCCACCAACTCCACAAATTCAATTTAGGAGAATTGCACGTTCCCAGATAAGGGTTTGGTCCTCTCAAGGTTTACAGAGTTACATTTAATTGGAGAACTCAGCAAAATCTGAGAGGTCTTCATAAAGACTTGGGCAGCCGGGACATTAATTGCATTATTTTCTTTATAGATAAATCTTACGTGGTGGAGCCGCCATAATCAGATAAAGAACAGATAAGATCAAACCTTGCCTTTAAATTCCAGATCTCCTGGCTTGAGAAAATATGGAGCTCAGATTACGGTGAAACTTTTAATGGGCTTCAGAGATTTCTGCCCAAGCGGGATGGGGAAAAAAAAAAAAAGCAGATCCTTGGTTATCCTGGAAGGAGCAGATATCCTGGGTTTGGGAGTAGTCAGCAGATAAGGAACAGAGGATTTTCAGGTCTGATTGCTGATGTTTTCCACATAAAAGCTGTGTTCTCCTCCAGGAAAGGGACCCGAGTCTCCCCAGCAATCACAAAAGCCAGCCCTGACACCCGGCCTAATTCTCCTTGTCGGCTTTGATCCAAAACATTCTCCTGGGCAGGAGAAGCCTGGGGAAGGGAGAGGGGAAGGGACCAGGGGGGAGGCTGAATAAGGGAGCCAAGAGGCTGCTCTGGAAAATCACGGCTGAAGTTGCAGGAGGGGAATTAATCTTGAGAGGCTGCATGCAGCAGTCCCATCCATCAGCATGACACAGGTACAGTTATTAGAGGAGATGGAAAATTAAATTGCAAAATTATCTGTTCTGTTTCATTGACTTTTTTTTTTTTTTTGGTGTCTTTCTTTCGTCCCCCCTTTCTCATTCCAGGCATCACTTGCAGCAATACCACTGGAAGTTGGCAATGGGTTATTAAAAGCACCTGGCCATGAAAGGAAATCAAATCCCAGGGCTGCCATTGCCATCGCAGAGCTCCTGGTCCAAACGTGGCAGGAGAGGGGGGACCCAGCTGGGCGGAGCAAGGACGAGGGGCCCTGTGTGGGATGCCCTGATGTGCCAAGCTCCTGGGCATCGTTTCCCTCAGGATGGTGGCTGGCTGCCAGGCTCCAAGTCCTGCCCGTCTCTAAACATGGGAGAGGTGCTGGAGATGAGAAATCTTGGTGCTGACCAGAGGGCACCCGTGTTATTATTCTCCTCTTCTTCTCCCTGGTGTTCCCTACCTCCATTTCTTACTTTTTGGGGTTTTGCTTTCCCTCTCCTCACATTTCATCCTAAATTCCCCACTCCTTCATCTTCCACAACCTCTCCCCTGCAGCTTCCAAACCCAATGGGAATAAAATAATTTAAAACCAAGAAAAAAGGAATCCCCATTGGAACATCCCATCCCAACAACCTTTCCTTTGGCATTCCTGTGTCAAGGGCAGGGTGGGCAGGGCTTGGAGCAACCTGGGATAGTGGAAGGTGTCCCTGCCCATGGCAGAGGGGCTGGAACAAGATGACTTTGAAGGCCTCTTCTGAGCCAAACCATTCCATGAGTCTGTGGATTCTATGGACAAAGGATGGATGGATGGATGGATGGATGGATGGATGATGGATGGATGGATGGATGGATGGTTGATAGATGGATGGATGGATGGATGGATGGATGATGGATGGATGAATATATGGATGGGACTCACTCACAGCTAAGCTGGAAGAAAAGAGCAAAACTCCAGCAACAAAAACTCTACCAAGAGAAAGTACTTCCCATTTTCCCATTTTTCCCCAGACCTGCACATAACCCCGACCCAGCAATGATGGTCTGGTGTTAAAAACCCAGCAGGCCCAGAACAGGAGACACAAGGACAGGCTGGTGGTCAGTAGCTGCCCCTGGGGCCACTTATCTGTGTCTGCCTGGCTCCCTCAAGTGCCTCCATCACCATAAAGAAGTCAGAAATGCCCCTGTGCCCTCACCCCAACCTCTGGCAATAAATCCAGGGGATTGCAAAGTGGAGCACAGCGAGGGCCTGTGCCAGAAGTGTCTCTGGAGCAGCACGGCCGGGCCGCCAGTACCAGGGAGAACATAAATTTCAGCCTGCTCTGCCTTATACCACGGAGGCTGAGGGAGAGAAATGTAACACAAGCCTCTCCCAGGCCATTCCCGTGCCAAACAGCAGCCTCTCTATCATTTGGTGGTTTATTATAAACAGGCTCCCACTGCAGTTTTGAAGCAGAAATTTTTTTATGAATAAACGTGGGGCTTTTTTATTTTCTTCCCCTTTCCTTCCCCCTGCAGAGCCACTGCTTGAAACCTTCACATGTCACTGTGAGAGCCCCTGCAAACCTTGGCTGTTTGACTTCTGGAGGGGTTATTTTGGGGTATAAAACCCCACTCTGAGATTGTCACCATTTGCCTTCCCAGGGAATGTTCCTTTCCAGGAATGATCGGCAGCAGTGTCTGTGCTCAGCCCCAGATTCCCTGTTTACTACTGATGCAAAGGGGCTGCTTTTTTATTTTTTATTTTTTTTTTCCCTCAGTGTAAACACAGTTGATCACTTTATATCCTCTGTATATTGTTTCTTAATATGAATGAAGTGAGGCAGCCTTGCAGCCGTCATCCAGATCAGGGCCTAAAATAAACTTACAGCAACTCGGGGAGTGTTTGGCTTTGCAAACTGTGAAAACGGCCTCAGCTCTGCTCAGTGAGAACATGGGCATATTTTTAGCACTTAGCATTTGCTATTTTATATAAAAAAAAAAAAATAGGGCAAAGATATCTCAGATTTGATCTGTTTACCTTGCTTTTGTTGGGTTTTTAGTTCTTTTTAAACAACTCTCACTGGACAAATGTTTTATCTGCTACTGCATAATCCAAGACAAACAAACCTGCTGGGAGTGCATTAAGAGAAGCAGGTCCTTGCATTCAAATGAATTAAAGAGAAAGAAATATTTGACCTTTTTTTTGCCAAAAATATTATGGCTTACATTTGTTTTATATTTTCCTTTTATTAAATCACTCTTCTGAACCACTCCGGGGTCTCCGTTCGCTCGGTGACAATTCGTTTATGGTGTTTCTGAAGTGGATTTAGATTGGAGTGATAAAATTACAGGCCAAAATTGCAACCATGATGGAAAATACTGGTTCATGTTTGGCTTTGCATACCACAACTGAAAGATTACCAGGCATTGCCAATAAGCAGGAGGAAGTCGAGATAATAACTCGTGCGTTTATAGACACGAGCTGGGCTCCAGGACAGGCCACAGTAGATTTGGGGAAGGTGAGCTGGAATATTTAACTGTGTCTCATTAATGGGGAAAAAGCTGGCAGGTTGTAGAGAGGTAACTAGAGTTCAGACACTGTATTTGTAGGATCTTTCCAGGAAAAATGCAGGACTTGCAAGCCCTGAGATTAAGCACTTTCTGAATTGCAGTTGATGACATCATGGACTAATTCCCTCTTTTCTCTGTGTTTTCACAAGTAACCCCTGAGGTGGTTGGGGTGTTTTCTTGGGATGGACCTTGTTTTTCAGGGGAATGCTTGGAAAATGTTTTGCTTTACGTGATCACATGGAAGTGCAGAGCCAAGAAAATAAAGGAAAACCCCAAACCAGAATATTAATCCTCCATGAGAACCCATGAGAATTCAGCCTTAAAATCCCAAACTTTCCAATATCACAGAATCATTTAGGCTGGAAAAGACCTCCAAGATCATCAATTTTTCACCAATCAACCACAGCAGAGCTCTGAGTGCCACGTTCAGTCATTCCCTGAACATCCCCAGGGATGGGGACTCCATCACCTCCCCTGGGCAGCCCCTTCCAGTGTTTAACAATTTAACCTTGAACATACTGGATGCTCACAGGCCATTTTCTGGGTCTGAAACTTCCTGCATTTTGTTTACTCAAAGTACATCCACGATGAAATTGAGCCCAGCTGAGCTCTTCAGTCTTCCAAGAGTTTCCAAAGTTGTTGTAATACAGGAATTATTACACGGAACTCAATGATCTTATGGGTCTTTTCCAACCTCAATGATTGTGCGATTTCTAGGAATTAGCAGAGCCCTTGGGCAAAAAGGCAAGGCAAACAAGTTACTGGGGCCATGAGAAAGTTCTGGGGAAGAAATTCACATTTAATGGTCCCAGGTAAGTGTGCTTTGATGGATGCAGATGGCTCAGAACCAGCACAGCATCCAATTAGCCCTGGGAAGGGGGTTTAATCTGATTATCCATGTGAAATCATCGCTGCTGCCATCAGCATTGGTTAAAAATCGTTCTTGGAGGACTTTGAGGAGGTTTTCTCTTAAAAAAAATGTTAAAAAAATCAGTCCATGCTGTTGAGAAACTGCAAACATTAGTGGTCTGAAAGAGTGTCATAATTTCTGCTGTAAAAACGTCCGGGGTAGTTTGGCATCCCTGGCTGACATCTGCTCCTCATTGTCTCGTGCCAACGCAAACTCATCAAGTCGGAGAGGATGAAATATTCCCCTCTGCTCCCAAACCCACCTCTCCTCTGGCTGGCTCTGCAGCTGTCAGCAGCTCAGCCACCTTGGTTTCATTACAGAGCCATTCCCCTCCAGGCAGCCACTTCTGCTGCTGACAGTTCTGCTCAGAGTCCTGCTGAGCCTCCTCGAGACGCGGCTTCCCCACAGCCCTCCTCGTGTCCTTCCCTTCCAGCCTGAGGAACAAACCTCCTGAGGAAATCATGCAAACCCCTGCTGGGGAAGGTGTAAGTGCAGAGTTTGGACTCCTCTCCTCACTGGGGAAAACTGAGAAATGTCAAACGTAAAAATATGCCCAGAAAGATGGACAGCGTAGGAATCTAGCCATGAAAGAAAGTCAGAGAATCCAAAGTCTAAAGGAGAAGAGGGGGGGAAAAAAAAAGCAAATATTGCCAATTAAAATTCATCCAAGGCTCTGAGATTTGACACAGCTCATTGTCTTAGTTTTGCTTGAGAGGGTGTTTTGTTGCCAAATGAATTAACAGCCTTGCAGTGATCAAAAGGGGGAAAGGTTGGAGGGGGAGGAAGGCCCTCAGGAGATGCTGGAGGGTTGTGTAGAAATCCTAAAGCACCAGGAGCTGCCAGGAGAAGAGTTTGGGGGAAGCAGACGAGCTCAGGAAGTC
Source organism: Alaudala cheleensis (assembly GCA_013398995.1). Taxonomy (NCBI): domain Eukaryota; kingdom Metazoa; phylum Chordata; class Aves; order Passeriformes; family Alaudidae; genus Alaudala; species Alaudala cheleensis. The sequence continues at coordinate 78,790 of VWYE01013974.1, forward strand.
AATTTGTGCTGAAGAGCCGGGGCTGTGTTTGCAAATCCAAAATAAACTCTCTCTAAAACAACCCCAAAGACCCAGTGGATCCAGGCTTCTGGATAGAGAGTTTGAAAATGGATTGTAAATCCCTGGGATTGCACACACACACACACAGAGCCGTGCTCACCCTCACGGGGAGGCCCATAAAACCCAGCTTTGTGGGAGCTGAGCCTGAGCTCAGGGGGTGAAGGAAGCAGGGAGTCTCCCTGGGCCCATCTGCACGGCCCAGCCGGCGGCTGCCGCTGCACCAGCACAATGCAGCTGCAAAGCAGCTGTGCTGAGCCCAGCCTGGGCTGTCTGCAGGGAATTTGGGATACCTGCTGGGCTGGGAGCTGCATCAGCCTGGCTGAAACCCCACTAATCCAGGAGCTCTTCATCCCCTGAGCCCTGCAGAGGCATCCAAGTCCAGCACCTGAGCCCAGCGATCTACTGAGGAGCTCAGGGCTCTCAGTAGCTGGTGGCTCCTTCTCCCCATTGGAGAAGTGACCCAAACTCATCACTGCTGCATTCCTGGGGTCTGTTNCAGTGATTGTGCGATTTCTAGGAATTAGCAGAGCCCTTGGGCAAAAAGGCAAGGCAAACAAGTTACTGGGGCCATGAGAAAGTTCTGGGGAAGAAATTCACATTTAATGGTCCCAGGTAAGTGTGCTTTGATGGATGCAGATGGCTCAGAACCAGCACAGCATCCAATTAGCCCTGGGAAGGGGGTTTAATCTGATTATCCATGTGAAATCATCGCTGCTGCCATCAGCATTGGTTAAAAATCGTTCTTGGAGGACTTTGAGGAGGTTTTCTCTTAAAAAAAATGTTAAAAAAATCAGTCCATGCTGTTGAGAAACTGCAAACATTAGTGGTCTGAAAGAGTGTCATAATTTCTGCTGTAAAAACGTCCGGGGTAGTTTGGCATCCCTGGCTGACATCTGCTCCTCATTGTCTCGTGCCAACGCAAACTCATCAAGTCGGAGAGGATGAAATATTCCCCTCTGCTCCCAAACCCACCTCTCCTCTGGCTGGCTCTGCAGCTGTCAGCAGCTCAGCCACCTTGGTTTCATTACAGAGCCATTCCCCTCCAGGCAGCCACTTCTGCTGCTGACAGTTCTGCTCAGAGTCCTGCTGAGCCTCCTCGAGACGCGGCTTCCCCACAGCCCTCCTCGTGTCCTTCCCTTCCAGCCTGAGGAACAAACCTCCTGAGGAAATCATGCAAACTCCTGCTGGGGAAGGTGTAAGTGCAGAGTTTGGACTCCCCCCATCACTGGGGAAAACTGAGAAATGTCAAACGTAAAAATATGCCCAGAAAGATGGACAGCGTAGGAATCTAGCCATGAAAGAAAGTCAGAGAATCCAAAGTCTAAAGGAGAAGAGGGGGAAAAAAAAAAGCAAATATTGCCAATTAAAATTCATCCAAGGCTCTGAGATTTGACACAGCTCATTGTCTTAGTTTTGCTTGAGAGGGTGTTTTGTTGCCAAATGAATTAACAGCCTTGCAGTGATCAAAAGGGGGAAAGGTTGGAGGGGGAGGAAGGCCCTCAGGAGATGCTGGAGGGTTGTGTAGAAATCCTAAAGCACCAGGAGCTGCCAGGAGAAGAGTTTGGAGGGAGCAGACGAGCTCAGGAAGTCAATTTGTGCTGAAGAGCCGGGGCTGTGTTTGCAAATCCAAAATAAACTCTCTCTAAAACAACCCCAAAGACCCAGTGGATCCAGGCTTCTGGATAGAGAGTTTGAAAATGGATTGTAAATCCCTGGGATTGCACACACACACACACAGAGCCGTGCTCACCCTCACGGGGAGGCCCATAAAACCCAGCTTTGTGGGAGCTGAGCCTGAGCTCAGGGGGTGAAGGAAGCAGGGAGTCTCCCTGGGCCCATCTGCACGGCCCAGCCGGCGGCTGCCGCTGCACCAGCACAATGCAGCTGCAAAGCAGCTGTGCTGAGCCCAGCCTGGGCTGTCTGCAGGGAATTCGGGATACCTGCTGGGCTGGGAGCTGCATCAGCCTGGCTGAAACCCCACTAATCCAGGAGCTCTTCATCCCCTGAGCCCTGCAGAGGCATCCAAGTCCAGCACCTGAGCCCAGCGATCTACTGAGGAGCTCAGGGCTCTCAGTAGCTGGTGGCTCCTTCTCCCCATTGGAGAAGTGACCCAAACTCATCACTGCTGCATTCCTGGGGTCTGTTTTTAACAGCTCAGGCCTGAGTGCCCTTATTCCCCTGGGAATGGACACTGGGATGGTGCCCAGCTCACACAGGCACTGCTGGCTCCTCGTCCGGGTTGGGCTCCCGGCTCTGCTTCCAGCCCAAGTCACGGATGAGTAACACCTTTGATTGCTTCAATCCTTCACTTTTGTTATCTCTGCTGTTGGCACCTGGATTTAAACATGGCTCAGTCTGCTGAGCTTGGCTCTTGCCTTGGTCAAGATCCTCCCGTGGGCTCCGTTCCCAGGGCGCTGTGAAAGCCGGGCTGGGCATGCCCAGCACGTGGAAATGTGTGCCCAAAAGGTGAGCCTGGCCCTGAGTGTGGGTTCATGCCACAGCTGAGGGCTCAGCAGGGCTTGCAGAGCTTCATTCAGCCCCACTGAATGTTTGTTTTGGAAGGAAGGAGGCAAGGCTCAAGGCGCCTCTATCAGGATCAATCTGATTTTTTTTGCACACCCAGGCCACGTGTGCACACAGCAGCCTGGGGTTAGGAATGTGCAGCCATGGAGCCCTGAGATATATTTTAAGACCTGAGCTTTGGGGAGCCAAACTATGGAGCTCCTCTCTTGGCAGAGAGCTCTTTCATTTCAGATTTTTCACGGCTGCGAGCATTTATCCTGGTTTGGACTTCTCCATGTTCGTATTTCCATGGAGCCAGTACCATTTCTGGATCGCAGCTGAGAAGTGCAGTCTTCCCCCAAGATTTGCAAGCAGACCAGCAAAGTGCCTCTTACTCCAAACTGGAACATGTCCCAAACCTTTCACCACTCAGCGCAGGGTATTGACAGCTCCAAGTGTTTTCTCTAAACTGTTGATGTTGTTGGGATGGTTGTGATATTTTCTCCTCAGTCTCCAGCTCTCGTGCCTCGTTCCTTTGTTTATACAAAACCTCACTGTGTCCTTTAGGAAAGCGTGGGCTGGAACAAAACCTCTCGTGCCTAAAGGGGTTTGTTGGAGGAAGGAAAAGCAAATGGAAGGCTCCACACTGGTGGACCTGTAGGGTGGGATTTGTCCCACAGCAGTTTTTTGGGATGCTGATGGAAGGATAAGCTCGGAGTCAGCGCTGAATGAGTGGGGGCACAGCTCTCCTGCCCCTGGGAGTGCAGATGGAGATGGAGATGATCCCCAGCATCTGGAATTGGGCTGAGGACTGGAAATCCTGGAAGGCTTTGCAGGGACTCTAAATGTGTCCAGATCCTGCCTGGGAAGGCTGATTCCACGGTCTGTGTTTGTTACCTCATGGAATCCATACAGGACAACTGGACAGAGATTCCAGATGAAGCTCTCTCAGCTGTCAGCAGTCCCAAACCCCCTCTGGAATGGTTTTCCAGGCCTGGGCTTGCAGGTGGCTCCCTGATGTTGGGCTGACAGAGGGGAGGTGCAATGCCCAAGCTGATGCTCACCTGAATCCATCCACGGAGGTGGGAGAGGGGGATCTGTGCCTTGTAGATGTTCCCAGAGTAACTTTGGATGTCCCACCAGATCTAAACCCCTTTTCCAGGCTTTTATGTGGCAGAGTTTGCCATAACCCTGTAAAGAGTTCTGATGTTTTCTGAGACTTTTGTGTGTCAAAGCCAGCTGGGTATTTCCTTTCTGCTCCAGCAGGGCTGGAAGGTCTCTGGAGGGGTTAAATTCCCTGTGGGAGATGCTGATTTCATTACAACCCCGGGCTATAAACACTGCCTTGCTGCGGCACTGACAAATTGCTGGGTGTTATTGGCAGATGGAAAAGCCTCCCTGGGCCAGGAGATCAATTCAGCCCCACTCCCTGCCAGAAAGTGAGTTATCTCCAGCTCAAGTGATTTTTATTTCGCTCCTTAATCTCATTTGTAGCTGTGATCCCCGATGACACACGTCTGAAACCTTGGCTTGGAGTGCAGCATTGCTGAGATGGAGCTGGAAGGAGCTCCAAAATCCATAAGCTGTTTTAGACAAGGACTTAAAACCCTTCTTTGATTTCTCCCCGTTTGGACTTATTTGGGCTGAGTGGGTGAATGAAAAGGGGAGATGTTACCTTGGGCTTTAAAGGGGTTGGGGAAGAGGGGAACAAAATGAGGAACAAAATGTGCCCAAATGAGGAACCAGAATCTTGGTGGGAGCTCATTTCTTCTGCCAGTTCTGTTGTTTCCCCAAGTGCAACTGAGTGGGTCACTCCTCACCTGTTGCAGATCTGCCCTTGAGCAGTTGAAAGGGTGATAGGGAGGATGATTTTAGCTAAAAACTGTTAAAACTCTGGTTCAGCTTGGTACTGAAATACTCACCTGTAGCTTGGAGTGATTACATGGGGAGGAAGGATTCTGTGGAGCCTTTCCTTAGCTTCAAGCAGGGATGTATTTAATTACAGAAGCTTATATCTAATTGTACAGGGGTAAATGGGTATTGAAAGTGCTACTTCCATCTTCAGACATGTCTAGGAAATGCTTTGATTCCAGAGGGAGCTATGAACACAGATTAAATGTGGTTTCACCTCACCTGCAGTCCTGGGCTTGTCTTTGCTCAGGTGAGCTTTTTTTTTTTTTTTAAATCAGAGGAGTCAGGTCAGGGGGTTTTGTTCTGGAGATGCTGCTGTTGGACACCAAGGCTAAATGACAGCCATGGAATCACCAGAGAATCCCAGAACAGCTTGGATTGAAAGGATGATTAAGATAACCCAGTTCCAACCCCCCTGCCATGAACAGGGACACCTCCCCCTCTCCCAGGTTGCTCCAAACCCCATCCAACCTGGCCTTGGACACTTCCAAGCATCACCCATGAGCATGATCTGCTCTGGGATCTGTTGGGAATGGCGTGCAGAGAGGATCCTGCCTTGCCACGAGGAAGAGGGGCTGGGGGCAGCATTGCAATTTCCTGGGAAATCCCTCCCAGCCTTTCTCTGAATTCATGTCCAGATAGGGCTGGGACACAACTCCCTGCACCATCCAACAGCTAGGATTTCCTCAGAGCATGAGAAACAGCCTCTGCATCCCTCTGACCTCGCTCTAAATTTGTTTCCTTTTAAGCTGCTATTTAAAGGGAGGAGGGGGGGGGGTTGCAAGAGCAAGGAGCAAAGTTTGATTTCTTTAATGCTCATGGAAGCAGGCGATTGATAACACTTGCAAGGGCCAGGCAGGGAGCCAGAGGGATCCTGCTTAAGGCAGCTCTGCCAGCAAAGCTCGGCCTTGCTGGCTGGGGATGCAAAGCTCTGCTTGTTTCCAGCCCCAGGCCACCCTTTGAGATGCTGCTGCCAGTCCCTGCAGGCTGGAGGGGGTGCACTGAGCTGGGGGATGTGAACAAACACTCCCCTGGAACCGTGGCAGGACCACCAGCTCCAGGGTCCTTCCCAAGGGCTGCAGGCAGATGCTTTCCCAGCTGGGAGGTGCAGGGATTTACTCCTTCCACCTTGGCTGCTGCTCTCATGACAGCTCTGGCTGCAGGCTCATTGGTTTGGTTCATTGTTTTTGAGAAAAGAGGATAAATGCATGGGGATAAAGAAAAAAAAAATCAGTGTTGGGTTTTTATTTGTGAGCAGAGAATAGTTCTTATCACAGCTCTGGGAAACTATTGTTCTGATTTTTATAAATATGCTTGTGTTCCCCTTGACTTTTTTGCTCTCCCTTCCCACTCGCTATCTCCTCTGCTGTGTGCCCTTGGCTGCTTCCCAGACACCTCCTGATGCAAAAGGAGATAAACTCTTACAAGTTATAAACCTCAGAGGTGCTGCACATCTCACACTCCCCTCAGTCAGATCCTGGATACTCCCACACTGAGTTCAGAGTAAAGCCCCCCACGATTCCCACTGGGACAAAAATGATCCCAGCCACCTTCTCTCCTGGCTGGGGAGTTGTGGATGAAGCTGGAGTTGGGAATCTGGTGTTCCCTGCCAGGGAACAAAGGCTGGGTGACCTCCCTGACATCTGCTCTTGGCCTGGTGCCCTTTCCAGCCTTCACAGTGCTGGGCCAGGCCTGGAGGCTGGAGGGGAACAGGGATCCAGAGCCCCCAGGAATAACAAGATTTTCAACAGTGATAAGGAATTTGGGGGGAGCAGGTAGATTCCCAGTAGCTTGGCAAGTGCAAACCCTTCATGATGTTTTGAAGGCACTTTTTTCTGTAATGATGGACCAGTGATAAGGGAGGGGGGAGAAACTTTAAAAAAAGTATTTGAGAAACAGGAGGGGAAAATCCCTGGCCAGGCTGTTTTCAAGCTTTGGCCCCAAGGATTCAGTTCTACTCTTCCGGTGACTCACAGCGTGACATTGGCTCTGCTCTCCTTCCTTGGAAAGGAAGTGAGGAAGGCTAGCAATCCATCTTCAGAGGATTTTAGCAGCACAGATCGTGTTCCCTTTTGCAAAGTGCAAGAGCTGGAAGGTGCTGTGCACAAGCCAGGCAGATTCAGGGGGGTGGAAATCTCTGCCATGGCAGGAGGTTTCTAATAATCCCTGGATTCTTATGGATCTGTGATTCCCTCTGCAGCTCAACAAGGCTTGAGCCAGTTCCTCTTTATCACCCTTATCACCTAAGGGAGGATGGGGAGCACCTTCAGGGCAGCTTTGGGGCACTTTGCAGGCGGTGTCGGAAGCATTTGGGCTCCCAAAAAATCTCGCGCTCCGTTTGCAGCGTGTGGAGAGTCCCAGGACACGGGGGAAGGAGGCAGAGCAGGCAGGGATGGGGTGGGAGGGATGGGCAGGAGGGTCTGATCCCTTCCCGTGCGAGGAGGAGGGGATGAGGAGAGGAGAGGAGGAGGAGGAGGCGGAGGGCGGCCCCGGTGTCACCCCGCGGTGCCTGCTCTGTGTTACGGGAGGCGAGCAGCGCTCCCGTCGCCGCTCGCCTCTCCCGCGGGGCTCTGCCTTGCCTTAAAAGAGGCACGAATCTAAATCCCTGCGTAACTTCAAAGTGACTCCGGGAAGATTAGGCTCTCCCAGAGTCAGGCAGCAGACGAGCGAGAGGGAGGAGGGATTTTGAGGTTCAGATGCTGCTGAGGACCCTTCAAGCTCGCTCTCTTGGGGGAGGAAAGGAGGATTTGACCCCTCCACTTTGGAGATGCTCGTAGCAGAGCAGGACCTTGTTATTCCCTGTTTCCCGAGCTGCTGGCTCTGGTTTCCTTTCTAGCTGCTCCCTGCTCCTCTTCATTAGCAGCTCTCAGCAGCGCAAAGGAACCGTACTCAGAAGTATGAGTTCATCTCCTAAAACTTTGTACTGGTGCCAGCGGGTCAGTCACTTTGCAAAAAGAAACTTCCCTTGGAGAAACTCTATCCCTTTGGAGAAAAGGCCAACAAAGCCAGAAAAACAAACTCTCAGAAACGCTGCCTTCAGAAACACTCCTTAGTTTGAGTCTTTTTTCTGGTGTCATCCAGTGGGATGGGACGAGCAGAGCCTCCTCTGCCCTGGCAGCTCTGCCAGTGACCTACAAACCTGCTTCTGGTGGGTGGCTGAACCTGGCCAGCCCTTCAAAGGATGGGCAGAGGTCTCTGGGAGAGGTAAATCAAAGTTTTGCACAGTCCTTGTCCTGTTGGAGAAGCACAAGTGCTGTGTAAGTGATTGATCACCTCCATCCACGTCTCAGCTCCCCTTGGCTTCAGGCTTTGGGCTGCCTGGAGAGGCTGGTGGCTGCCACGGGATTGTCACCACTAGAAGGGTATTCCATGTGGGATTCTGGCCATTGCCCTTGTTCCCAGGAGCAGGACACTCCAAGGTGTGTCACTCAGCACATCCACGTCTCACAGCAGTTCCAGGTGGAGCTTTCAAGATTTCCCTTGGATTGTGCCACGCTGATGTCCAGAGGAGTTGTGTTGTCAGCTTCCTCCTCCTGCAGCCACTGAACCCTCTGGGGAACAGCACAGCCTGGCTAACCCCGAGTTTCAAATGTTATCCAGTGCCTCCATGCCTCAAACCACTCAGATCCCAAATCCCAGTTTCTTCTGGTGTGTGTCCCTTCATTTCCTCACAAAGTCCTCTTTCTGCTGGAAAAGGTTTTTTTTTTCCCACTGAGCAGCAGCGAAGGCAGCTGAAATGTGTTACTCCTGCAGTGAAATAATGTTTTCCTAATCTCAACATCTTTTTTAAAAGCATGTCCACATGTAGTGCACTTCCAGAGCAACTCGAGTTCCAGGCACAGCTGCAGAGAGGGCTGAGAAAGGTTTCACTCCATGATCCTGGAGGTCTTTTCCAACCTTAATGATTCTGTAACTGCTGGCATGCTCCAGCCCTGCTCCTCTCTCTGCTGGACACTCTAAGGAACTAAAACAACTTTTATTGATGGTTTTTGCTTGTTTCCTTCTTGTTCTCTTGAACATAAACCAAGGTGGGTGGGTGGAGGGAGGAACAAAATAACAACAACAAAAAAAAGGTGTAATTAGAATGGCAGCACTTTCCTTTGGGTTGATCATTCTGGCTGCATCAGAAACTCCCTGGCTGGGAAGTGCAGGAGATCCAGAGCAGCTGCAGGTCAGGGGGGCTCAGGCAGGGAGATGTCCCTTGGATTTCCCACTGTTGGATGAGGCTTTGGGCAAAAGTGGAGATGCATTTTCTGCTTTTAAGGCTGCTGACTTTCAGCCAAGTCTCCTTTGAGTTTCTCCCCTCAATCCTTTCTCTCCTCCAAACACACTGCTCTGAATCAAAGAATCGCTCTGGGCTGGGCAGCAAGGAGGGGACTCCTGATTTTGGGCTTGTGACCAGAGCCTGTCCATAGCCAAGGTGGAAATCCAGGGTTCGGGAGTTCAGTCTGCATCCCTGCTGATGTTCTTTCCTTGTTTCCTTTGGTGGGTAACCTGGGGATAATCCTCTGTGGAATCTGGAATGGCCCCTGATTTTCACCCCTAACAAAACCTGGCCATTGCTGTGGCACAGGGCTGGGACATGAGGCCACATCTTGGGGCTGTGTCATTATTAGATGGTCACTCTGCCAATGACAGATCCAATTCAGCACCAACAGATTTGTCTGATACATTCCCAGCAAGAAATAACTCCCTTTGATTCCTCAGCTGCTTCTGAACCGCAGAATCACCCTGATGCCACTGCCAGCTGCCCTGGGCTCTGGATAAAGGAGGATAAATCCCAACAGATCCAACCTCAAGCTGTGAAAATGAGTCCTTTACTGTGCTCAATACATTAAATAACCCAGTGTTTTCCTTCCAGATAACCACTCCAGATCAGCCTTATCTACTCACTGGTGAATTGCAGCCTGTAAAGCAGCCATAAAAAAACAACAGGGACCACGGATTTGATCCAACATGTCCATTTATTTTCCCCCACAGGCAGAGATGAAGATGCAGCAATCTGGGAAGTGCACGGCCCATGCTGCTGTTCTGAGCCCAAGCTGACTTTTGGTGTCAGCCCTTATCCCCAGCTCGGTGCAGGCTCTGAGGCTGATGCTGTACATCACAATCACACTTGGATCCATAGGGTACCACCTCATTTGTCAGCTGCCACAGAGCGTTTTTTGCTGTCAGCCAGCACAGGGTCCACAAATTCAAGCCGTGATCAAACCTTGGACAGAGCCTGAGCAACGGCTCCAGTGAATATTCCTGTCAGGACATGGATTAGAATCTTCTCTAAAGCACCTCCTGCCAAGGGGCTGATGTCATCTGTCTTCTCGGAGCAGGGAAATGGTGTGAATTCAATTTTTGTGATGAACAAATCCCTTTCTGTGAGCGCACTCAGGCCTGAGACCAAGAATTCAGCTGATTCCTTTTTTCCCTTGTCCCCTTCCCCCATCCCCACCCTGATGAGGTCGGTGCTGGCCCTTGCTGGGGCTGTTGGACACAGGAGGAGATGTTGGTTTATGTCATGACAGCCTCTCCATGGGCAAAACGCACAGGAACAGCAAGGACTGGGCTCCAAATTGAAATTTTGAGTGCTGAAAGTTCAGAACAGCTGGAGGATGTTGTGGATCCCATCGCTCTCATCCAGCTGTGGGCACCAAGCACCAAGTCTGGATTGACACCAAGAACTGAGGGCAAAGAATTCTGCTCAGGTGAGGCTGCACCTCAAGGCTTTGCTCTAAAACGACCTGGCAGAAGTGTGGGTGTTGTTTTCCTTAAAAACTTGTACCAGTGCCTCCAGCCCTGTGTCTCAGGACCTGCACTGACACCAGAAACCACAGAGAAAATCCTCCAGTCCCAACCAAAGTTCATTGCTTGGCCTCAAGCTCCCAGAATTATGGGCCAAGTCAAAGACAGAATTGGAGATTTAATTTAAATCACACCCAGCTCTTTGTATCAAGGAGTGCAGGTTGATGATGACCTTCCTAAGATCCCATTGCCAGGCACCAAAGCAGATTCCTCTGCGTCCTCACATCTTCACAGCCCCCTGAAAGATTTTCCCAGGAGCTTGTGCATGACTTTCCTGTAAAACTCATCAGCTTTATGGGTTTTATTCTTCTTTGGGAATGACATGTTGGATTAATGCATGTTGCTTTAATATTGTTTGTCACCTTTTATCCCCTTTTATCTCTCATGAATTTTTGGGTGTGAATGAGGCAGAATTTCCAGCTGACAAATTTCTCGTGAGCTTTCTTCTTGTCCCATCCAAGAGGGTTTAAACCCTGTGGTTCCAGCAGAGCTGGAGTGTGAGCTCCTGTAAGGATCTCCCCAGCTCCTGGGAAGGGATTTGCAGCTCATTTGTGTTTCTGCACGGAGCTCTCCTGATTTATGTCCATCCTGGACATGCTGGACATGAACTGCAGCATCAGGAGATGCCCAGAGTTGGTTTTTTCCAAGGAAAACCTGGCTCACAACAGCACAGCCCCTGGCACAGCCTGGCTCAGGTGGCAGGCACAGCCTCCCCCAGAGCTCAGGGCTCTAAACCCCAGCTCGCCTAAGGGTTTGATGACAAACCCTTGAGGATGGATTTAAGATCTCCTCTGAAGGGCTGTTGCCAAATATTAAGAACCAATTTTCAGTGTTTGGTCCCTTCTCCTCACTGCAGAAGTTTAACAGGAACTGGGATTGCTGCTGAACTCTCAGTGAGAGCTGCTGAGACACAACCAAAAGAACCTTTTATAAAACAATCCCTGTCTTTATTTTATCACTGCTACCAAGCTGAATAAAGCCAGGAATTTAGGCCTTGATTCAGCAAAGCACTTAAATGAGTGCTCAGGTTTTAGTGAGCACACTTGCCATGGGCAGAGTCTCTTCCAATGTGGCCTTTCCAAAGGATTATTAGGTATTTTTTTAGGATACACCTTTGAAAAGAAACTCCTCCTCCTCCCACAGTGTTTAGCCATCAATCTGTGCCTTCTGCAATAGAGTGAGGTCCATAAATGCATTGTAAGGAAAGATAAGTGGATTTTGGGAAAGCCTTTACTGAAAATGGATTATCTTTTTAATGGGAAACTGAGTATTTTGCTCTACAGACTGAAATTTGAGCGGTGGTTTGACTACAATAACCAAGATATTGCAGGGAATTGAAAGCATCTTTGCCAAACTTTCAGCTGGGATAATGTTAATCTAGAAATGGATGAATTAAATAAGAGTAGAGGAATAGAAATAGAATTAAGGAAAAAGAGGCAGTGCCAGAATGGAGTATTTCATCTCCTGAGTGCCCAGCCCATGACTCTCCAAACTCTGCTCACAGGTGGTGGCTGCTCCAGCAGCTCAGTGCAGTGTGAGGTCTGAGGGAGCAGCTCACCAGGAACTGCAGAGTGGCTGGGGGTGAAGCAATGTTATTTGTCATAATAATTCCTAATCCCTTAAGAAAGCAGAACAATGTTTGGGTTGGATGTAGGGAGAGATTAAAACTTCAGCCCGCGCTTGAGCTTAATTCTTCTGATTCCGAGTTGAGGAGCCCAGAGGACACCCAAAACCTGTCCTTCAGCAGACCCTTCCCCAGCTGAGCACCCACCCAGCCCTCGGAGGGAATGCCCTCATCGGAAACAGATAATCCTTGCCCAAACAAACCCTTCATTTCCCTCTTTCCCCTCTCTTTCCCGGCCTGGCTCTGCGCTCTCCTGCCCCATTGTGTGACGTTATCACATCAAGTCGTGGCACGGCACGAAGCAGATTAAACGTGCTGCAGGAATGCAGCTCTGTCTGCAGTAATCCCTGTCAGCTTTGCTTCCCGGAGCCTCTTCCATGGATTTTGGGAGAGGTGAGATCCGTCAAAGCTTCTCATTTTCGTATCTACCTGGTGTCGTGTTACCTGAACGCGCCAAAAAAACAAAAAACCCCCGTGTGTGCCATATCAAAGAGCAGCCCCGCTTGGCAGAGGTGTTTGTGTTGGATCAGCAGTGCCTGCCTTGAGCCAGGGGAATGGCTTAGCCCCACTTTTCCCTTTCCAGAGATCTGAAACGTGTCAAAGAGCTGCAGGGCCTAAATCCTCATCCTGTCCCCATTGTCTCTGTTAATGGAAACGGGATCCTTCACAGAAACCTGCGTGGTTTGCAAAAGCTTCACCCACATCAGCACAGGGGTTTCAATCCCTGTGAAGAGCTGGGAAAGAGGCACCCGTGAGGTTTTTGTTTTTTTCCCTTCAGACCAGTTTCTCCCATAAACATTTCTGCTTTAATCGCACAGGAATTCCAGTGACATCTTTACTTCCCAGCAAAGTGCATGGGGAGGAATTCCTTATGTAACTTCCCTGCCCGAGTTGCATAAAAATTCACCCTGCCAAGAAAGTGAGTGCATTTTGCATGCATTTAGACCAGTTTATGTGGCTTTTATTTCCCTCGCTGGACCTGTTATCACATTTCATCCTCAAAAGTGGTTGGACTTCTCCTCATTTCTCCCCTCGGTGGTGGGGATGGTAACAGGAGAAGAGTACATTCTATTCTGGGTTATTTTTAGGTCTAAAATCAGAACATTTGAGGTTGTAGCCCAAGTGGATTAAAACAGCTCAGGGTAAAGGAGGTCCCGTTTCTGTGTTGTTTGCACAGCGTCAGGGTCCTGGCAGATAACTGCAGGCATTGTGTTAATGAAGATGATGACAAAAGGGGCTTGCTCTGCCCACTTTCAAACATCTCAAAGCTTTGCCAAAATCCCCATTTCGAAGAAAGCTGGGATATCAGATTTACAGCTTCTAGAGGGGGAATGCTGGGGCTGGAGGAGGTAAATTAAGGTCAGCTCAGAGAAGGGAGAAAGCCTCGAGCTGCTGAGCTGTGTGTGAACATCCAATCCCAGATTCCTGCCTGGATAACCACCCTGCCCTAGGAACAGACTCCTCTGAATTAATCCCACAGGATGCTCTGAATTATTCCCAAGCAGTGCCTCATCCCAGAGTGGATCTGTGGGTGGAACATTCAACCTGTGCTGTCAGAAGAGCAGGAGGTGCTTCTTTCCAGGGGCAGGGAGACTCTCCTCTGTCTTTGGGCTTAAATTCAGTTTTTCAACAGTGGAATCATTGATTAAACCCCATCAACAGCTCTATCCACCCCTTCAGGATGGGTTCTGCAGAGCCACTCTGGTCCTTCCAGTGGGAAGTTGACAAATTCTCCCTCTTTGGCTCTGTTTATCCACAGGATAAACGGGTCCAGTGCCACTGAGCCAAAGTGGTGACGGGGACTGGAGGAGAACTGGGTGTGGAAAGGATCTCAGATCCCACCTGCTGCACAGCCAGATGGGATTTCCACCTCCTGGAGCCAGGCTCAGAGAGAAAGCCACCTGCAGAAAGCCAGGATCTGCTGCTCCTGGGCCCCAGTTCAACAAGGGAAACTCCAACAGGATTCCTCTGGTCGCTTTACGGACATTTCTTGGCAACCCCATGACATCAAACACCCGGATTTATTATTTTTTTCCCCCACCCCACCGGAATAATTCCCCCTGGAATAACATCAGCTTGAGACTTTCAAGCCTTCAAGACAATTTAGGCTGCAGTTGCCCACAGAGCAACAAACACTCAGCTCTCCCCTTCCTGCAGCAGCTTTTCCCTGGACGGGGAGCGGGGTGAGGCCAATCCCACGCACGTGGGAACGTGTGGGACAGGGGCACAGAGGTGTGCAGGGCTTGGCTGCTGAGCTTCCAACAGCTGAAGTCATGCCTGTGGTATCACAAATATGAGAGCCCAAAGCTGCTTCAAGGGTTTCCAAGCCAAACACTCGAAGCACATTTCGTAGCCTTTGAAATCCATCTGGCCAAAAGCTCCTGACAGTGTGATCTATGAGGCTGTGGAATAGTTTCCCCAGGGAAGTGTTGGAAGGGCTATCAATTGAGTCATTTAGTGCTGAGGGGAATATACCACGGGGAACAATCCCTCATTAGCTGGACTAATGGAGCTTTCTGCTTCAAACTCTGGTGTTCCTACAAAAAAAAATCCCTTGACTTCTCCTTGCTCTTCCATATGCTCAAATTGGCAGGGATGTGGGGCCATTGGCTACATTTTGTAGCTTTTGTTTATAAGGCACATAAATTTGTCAGAGGAGGGGGGTTTCATGTGTCAGGGGAAGTGTGGAGTGTCAAGAGCAATCTGAAGGAAAGAGTCCCGGGGATAAATGAAAGGCACATCCATTATTTGCTAAAAAGCAGGGAGACGTGTGGGTCCTTCCTGAGGAGCTCAGAGCAAGTTTCAGGGGGTGAAGATGGGGAATCTGAGTGGAACTGAGCCTTGAGTTCACCAGCCACTCATGGATAGCACCTGTCTGTGTTTGGCTGCTGGATTTCTGGGACATCTCATCCTCCATTCGGATTTTTCCTGGGATAACACAATTTCCAACAACACAGTTTCCAACAACACAATCCCAACCCGTCCTTTTCATCATGTGTTGTTCCAATCACTCATTTTTATGCCCTGGATGTGGAAGGATCCCAGGTCTGGTCCTCTGGGAACATCAACACAGTGACTTTGAGGATCAGGCACCTGCTTTTTTGGATGACACATGATCTTCCTGAGTACCCTTGGGAATGGCACGTGGATTTTTGGGATCAGCCACTCTGAGGTGTGATTTAACATCTCTGATGAGTGAATCACAATCCCAGCAGGCTGGATCCTCACCAGCTTTGCCTTATCTATGGAGAACATGGAGACAACCATCCCAAATTTTATTATTAAGACTTAGGATGGGTATTATGGCCTGGGAATGGATAAATTTTCCAAGATCTGGTCACTCCAGAGAGCACCAACTCCCTCATTGCTCCCCTGACTTTGCCTGTCACAGGTACCTCAGTGGCCTTTCAGAGGAGAGCAGGTAACACTGACATCACCCCAGGATTTGCAGGGGATTTTTTGGTGGCCTAATTTTTTTGCTTCCCAAAGTTCCTGAACATTTTCCCAGCCATGATGATTTTCCCTTCCGTGCTTCTTTTTTTAACAGCGGATTTTCCAAGTGGACAATCCCAAAGGTGGCGGGGGGAAAAAAGAAAAGAGTCATCGGGATATTCTAAATGCGACGCGAATTTTATGCCAAAAAGTGTCTTTTCCATATTTATAAGCCCCTGTCATCCCCTCTCCCTCCGCCTCCCCCTGCTTAAAAGGAAACTCCATTACAAAGGCAGGAAAGAACATCAAACGAGCCTCGCTTGGCAGCCATGTCTAGATGTGAAATTACTGTCAGAGTACAAAGGAAGACTCAAGATTTAGAAGGTAACATGTGACAAGAGAATGCCGTCCTTCTCAATGTCTTTACCTTTTGTTGGTGAGAACTGGGAAGGGGTTGGTGGTGGTGCTTTAATTATTTTTTTGTTGTTGTTTTGAGAAGGGTTGTGCCAATTATAGAAAGACACAAATCACCGCCAAAGCCGCGCGGGCCGGGGGCGATTTGGCTCGGTGGGAGCCCCTGAGCCCGGCAGTGGCTCCAGCCAGGGCTGTGCAGGCACGTGCTCACCCTCAGCTCCATCCTCCAGGGCCACCCCAGGAGCAGCCGTGGCCGTTTGATCCCGCAAAGCTTTGATGGAGCCACTTTGGAGCTGCTGGGGGGGCTCTGGATGCCCTCGGCTCCCCTCGGGTGTGTTTGGCTGAAGTGACCACATCTGCTCTCCGTGCAGCCTTCCAGCAAATGGCTTCTAGCAAATATGCTTCCTTGCACTAGGGGAGCAAATTCCTGCTCTGGAATGGGAGTTATTCCTGCTCTGTGACTGGAAATTAATTAATGGGTCAGCGTAGCCGCGGTCTTGACGTAGATCTTTGTCTCATCTTTCTCTTCATCTTGGAGAGTGTCTTTATTAGCTCTATTATTATCCCTGCTCTCGCAATCCTGCTTTTTTTCTGCCAAAACGATGCTCCTTTTCCACGTTTCCCAAAGGCTGCAGGAGAGCAGGGCAGAGGAAGCAGGGAAAGCTGCAGGTCCCCAGTGCTGACACAGGGGACGTGGAACCTGCTGCCCTCACCAGCCTTGGCTGCTTGGGCTCTGCCCACAGATTCAGGTGTTCAGTTGAGAACTGAATATTCAGGTGTTTATAATTAAAAAAAAAACCAGGATTTTTATTAAAAACCACAGGGTTTATAATTAAAAAAAAAACTCAAATCATGGAGTTGGCCCCCTCGTTTGGGTGTCACCCTGTGGATTGGAGCATCTGCTCTGTTCCTCCTCTACCCCACAGTCTCCAGTGAAAGTTAAGGTGAGAACAATTCCCAGGCCCAACCCTAAACTTGTTTCCCACTTCAGAATTTATGAAATGTTTGCATCTTTATTCTGCTTCTTGCCCTGTGTGGTCCCATGGTCTGTCCCTTCCTGGTCCCCTGTGCCAGGATTTCTGCAGGAGAAGCGGGCTCGTACCGGGTGTGGCTTGTTAAGGTGCGAATCTCTCCCCTTTGTTCTCTGAAGGAACATTTCTTTCCTAAAAGCAAGGCTTAATTCAAGAGACACTTTTAATCCCTTTTAGTTTTGAGGTCTATTGAATTTACCTGCTGTAATCCAAATGTGAGTTTAACTTTTCAAACAACAGGAGCTTTTTTTTTTCTGGGTGTTGAAGTGTGGGTGCTACAAGGCCTTTCCTCCTTTATTTTAGGGATGGAGGCATCGTTTCCTTGGTTTGTTTTTTTTTTAATACAGAGTTTTGTATTTTTTTTTAATACAGAGTTGACCTGCAAGTGACATTTGTTGACCCCAGGCCAGACATTCAGAAGCACCACACCGACGGTGTCTTGCACCTTTGGGAAGAATCCCTGTCCTTCCTCCTCCTCTGAGAACAATAAAATTGAGCCTTTTTTATTTTCCCTCATAGGGAAAAAAAATAAAAAACCTTTAAAAATCTGTGTTGGGAGGCACGTCTGCAAACCTGGTTCACAGCCCCTTTTCAGCCTCATCTGAGGTTTTTTTGAATGAGGTGCAAAAAAAGTGACTGAGAGCAGGGGGAAGGGAGGAAAACTCATTTCTGTGCACACACACACAAGATGGAGAGACACTGGTTAGCAACATAAACAAAAGGTGGGTGGTAACCCCCGAGCTTTTTTTTTTTTTTTTTTTTTTGACAGCCAGTGGTGGCAGTGATGAATTTGTGAAGTTATCTAATTTTCCACTGTTTTAATTAGAGGCCTGGGCTATGAGACCTAACAGCTGGGTTCTTTGTACTGCTTTCTGTTGGCCTGACAGAGAAAAATTTCTGCTGTATCTTCAGCCAAGCTTTCAGCCTGACCTGAGCAAATGAAACTTCTGGGACTCATAAACTGTGGTTTCTGGGCAGATCGCTTTTTGAACTGCTCCTCAGCCCTCCTAACATGCAAAGAACACAAAGGCTCGCGGAGTGAACTCCCTTTGTACTCCCGAGCTAATGGGGATGCTCATTAAAGAGGTGGGAGGGGAGCGGGAGGGGAGGGAGGGACTCTCCCTGCCATATTACGGGACTTATCAAGTGTAAAGTTTCTCCTGATCGGCCGCAGCAGAGTCGGGGCCGGTTGGGAAGCGGTGAAGCTCAAGCCCTTGGAAGACAATGCCTTTGGTTGCAGAGCACGGCCGGTCGAGCAACTTAATTTATGACTCGGTTCCTGCCAAGTGATTTTTAAGGCTTTGCATTAGACTGGATGTGCATCACAGTTCATCACCCCCCTGCTTCTCGAGTCGTGCACTATAACCACTTTCTTTCACTGTAATCCAGAAGGGGGGAAAAAAAATGCCAGAGGAATTTTTAGACCTGAATTCAGCTCAGTCTAAAGCCTTTGCTCAAATCCCATCGGAGTCAAAGGAATTAAGCAAGGCTTTGACTTAAAGCATATACTTAATTGCTTTGCTGAATCGGAGCCCATATTCTGATTTTCTTCCTCAGGAGCTCCTCAGAGTCAGAAATGTGTTTTCATCCTCCAGAGGCCATTGCTCCCTCTTTCCCCACCTGCTCAGCTGTGGCAGATTTCCTTGGGGCTGCTTTGCTGCAGGAGTCGAAGGCACTCGGTGATGACAAGGCCACTCAAGCCAACGCAATTTCAATAAACCAGAAAGTCATTTGATTTCCAAGGAACTCACTGAAAATAGATTTTTTTTTTTTCCTGTGGAGGCAGCTGAGTAATGACCCATCACTCAAGCAGCTGTGAAAGGAGAGCCCTTTACAACTCAGGGGTGAAGAATGGTGCCTTTAATTGCCACGACTGCAGGGCCCCGGCTTGGACAAAAATTCCAGGCATGTCCAAGTGCTGCAGCAGATGGATTGTGCAGCACTGGGAAGGGTGTCAGGCTTTCCATCCTCCTCACCAGGGCTGGGACCACGGGCTGCTGCAGCCCCAGCAGCTCCAGGGGCAAGGGAAGGAGGCTGAGGGGGCAGCTCCTGCTCAGATCCATGGCCAGAGAGCAGCAAGGGGAGCACCCAAATGAATTTGGGAGCTGGGAGAGATTTCCCTCCTTGGATGGAGTCGTGTCTGAATTTCATCCAACCATTCTCCTTCACCCTTGAGACAGGTAACCAAAAATGAGGGTGAACTTGGTCAGAGAGTACGGATGAGCACGGTTTTGGCCAGAAATAGCAGTTCAAAATTCCTACCAAATCCCAGCTACTTCCAATAAAAACCCCTGTTCCGTTCTGATAGGAAGTGGGTCTTTGTGACAACATGGTCACGTTCCTATGTGATGCCTTCCCAGTGGTTTGCTCCAGAAGTTTGGATCTGGTTCTATTGGATGAATCCAGCACTGCAGAAGGGAATTCAGGGCCTGCAGGGTGTGAGGAGTGAGAAGGGAGACCACGGTGCTGCTCTGTTGGGGAGAATCTCCATCTCCACCTCCCTGATGGGCAGTGANATCTCCATCTCCACCTCCCTGATGGGCAGTGACAGCTCCTTGCACACTCACTGACTGCTGCTTTCCCTCAGAGCAAAAAGAGAGGATGGCAGAAATCTTCTTCTCTTTGTCCTTGTGTGGATTCTCCCATGCAAAAGTGGGAATTTCATCTCCCTCCAGTTCAGAAAGGTCACAGCTCCCTCTCTATTAACTCTGCTGGGTAAAACTCCTTGTATTTTGCCCCTGTGATTCTGGGTTTGTCCCTCGTGTGTTGGG
>VWYE01013975.1:0-28251 GCA_013398995.1 Alaudala cheleensis
GTGAGCTTTTATAATTCCATCTCTCTTGTCTGTCTCTTGTTCTCCCCCTCCCCAGCTCTACAACTTTGGGGTGGCAGCATCTCCTTTGTTAGATTTATGTAACTGCACAGGGAGGAGCAGAACTTGCATAGGGAAAATCTCATTTATCACTGGCACTGCTTCTAAACTTGGGCTTCTAAGACAGATGTGAGGAGGATGAACAAGACTCCAGGGAGGCTGAGATGTGTTTTCTTAGGGATAATGGCAAGCCTTCCTAGAGAACTCTCTTGTTTCTGTAGACTGGATGCCCCCAAGCTGCTGTCCTGACACCTCTCTCCATATTTCTGTCTTCATGGTAATCAAAGCTGAAATGATTCCCAGAATTACCACATTTAAATGAACTGCTTGCTGCTACTGTGACTCAAGGATGATTTTTTTTAAAACATAGTAATTTTGAGGTTGGAGTCTATTCTGGGCTGGAGTGTAATACAGAATAATCTGCTGGCTATCCAAGTAAATTCTTATTCATTATTTAAACATTTACTTGGCTTTGGTACTCTGGCTAGAACTAAGATAATCAGGTTTTGAAATCTGAATTAGAAAAGGCAAAATAATTTTTTTATTGGTATCATTTGAAAGCAGACAGAACATGAGCAGACCCCTTTTATCAGGGATCTGCACCAAAGCAAAAAACTCAGAAGCTGGTTTTCAATTCTGCTGCCATAAAAAGCAAATGTCACTGCTTGTTTAATGTTTTCTTGCTAATGAACCCAAATGTTGTGACCTGGGTCTGTGAATGTGCTTGATTTGTAATCAACTTCATCTGACAAGCTCTACTGCTGCCTTTTTTCTTGTTTGTTTTTGAGGGGATGTGATGCTTGAAATGGTTCTTTTCATCTTTGAGATGCTCCCAGCGACTGTGTGTGCTCTGCTAACGAGCCACGCTGCCCCTGCCTTGGTGTGCTCACTGGCAGCTCCAGGTATGGAATAAAACACCTAATTCCAAGCAGTGTCCTGGGCCCAAATCCTGCCTGGGGTGGGTTGAATGGATGAGATGTGATAAATAAGCAGGATAACAAAGATGCTGAAGTGATGCCATGTGGTGTGGAAAGGGGATCACGATAATTTTTACATTTGTAATGTGATCAAAAGCCCAATGGAGCTGCTGGTAATGAGGAAAACCCAGCCTTGGGAAAATCCTGATCCTAGTGTGGGTTGGTTTCCAGGAGTGGGCAGTCACCTGCTGCTTTATTCTCAGGCTGCTACAGAAGGAAATAACGAAAACAGAAAGGAGCTTTTCCTCAGTAGGTCTGGCAATAAAAGCTGTTCCCTCTTCACAAGTGCAGCAACCCCAGAAATCAGGAGATGAAAGTGCAGACCTGGGAAGGATCTTGAGAGCAGTGCCTGACAGAGAGGCTGCACTGGGGGATGTTTCAAGTTTGGGTTCAGGTGGGGAGGCTCAGGGGGACTGAGGCTCTGTGTGCAGGGGGGTTTATTTAAAAAGTGGCAGCACAAATCTCATTGTCGGGTGTGCTGCAGGATAGACCCATCTGTGGCATTAATAATGAAAATTCGGAGGTGATTGCTGGCAGAAAGCAACTTTGTGCCACCAGAACTGCAAAAATTCACAGCAGCAGAAGCCAAAGAATCTCTTGCAAGGCTAATGAATAGACAGCAAGAATTTAATAAGCTAAAAGTGTCCCTTAAAAGATGCTCGAGTTCCTAAGGGGAGTTTGCAGTGTCACAAGGTTTTAGTGATCACCTTCCACCAACCTGTAAAGCTGTAAGTGGCCTGGTGCCATAAATACCTCAAAATTGGACACTTGTAAAAGCCAAAACTTTGCATTTTCAAATTCATGCAAATAAGCTGGAAGTGAAAAGAAAACAAGGCAGTTTGCCTTGGAAGAAGGTGGACTCCTGTAAAGGGGGAGTTACAAAGTGTTGATATGGAGACTTCCCTTGTTGAAATGAAGTCATGCCCATTGCAGGGCTGCAGAGCAAAGCTCAACACCCTGGTGAGTGCAGCACTGTGTGTGCCAGCAGAGGATAAGACACAGCTGGTCCCTGGTGAGGGGATTTAGGAACAACAAAAGAAACAAATTGCTGAGTCTGATGGTCCTGGGCCAACGACAGAGTCTGGTAACAAGAAACTAAAACTACTTTTGGGGAAAGCTTTACAAACAGGTTGTAGCCAAATGCCAGGGCTTTAGGAATCCTTGACTTCCAGCCAGGCATTTATAAAGCAAGTTTGCTGTATTTAGCAACCACTTCATGGCTGAGATACAGATCCACAGGGGGTTTTCAAGGTAAAATCCTAGAAAGGAGCACAATTCCATATCTGCAGAGAACGCTGAGTTAAAGATGTCTGGAACTGAGGACAGTGTGTCTTAGCAGAAGAGTTTGCTGAATGAATCAGCATGGATGATTGATAGATATGACCTGGCATGTAGGGATGGTAGAAGTATGAATGAGTTTTCCATGTGAGGTGGTTCCTGTGCTGTGTGCAGACATGACTTGCTGTTTGTGCTGTGCATTAGTGTCTGTGTGGCTGCAGGATGGAGCTGATGGATGCTGAACAGCAGCGCAGGGACAATCAAGGTTAAATGCTGTAAATAAGGTGGTTTATCCCAGGGGAAGCCTGGACTTCTCTGAGATGAACAAAATTTGTTGAAAGACACGTTTTTGTAGTGAGGATTGACAGGCTTTCCATGCTGGAGGAGATAACCTGAACACTTATCAGTGTTGGAAAAGGTGCTTCAAATATGACAGTGAGAAGGTTTTGGCTCCCTCTTTTCCTCCTGGAGCCAGCTGTGAAATGTTTGAGATGAGGAAGGATGTGTTTGGTAAGAGAATGATGGTTTAATGGTTTGTAGGCCAGTGTCCTGCAGCTTTGTCAGGCACAGCTGTGCTGTTAGTGCAGATTTCTACTCCATTTTCAACATCTTCAACACCCACTGCTGGCTGGGTTGAGCAGATAGGATTTGCCCAAAATATGAAATTAAGGTCCCTGGAACTGTTGGGGAATTTTGTCAGCATCCAAATGATGCCAACCAAGGTCTCAGGTGAAGCAGGTTCCTTTTTCTCCCAGAAAGTAAAATTAATTAATTAATCAGCTTGCTACAAATCCATCAAGGTCAGCCCCCACAGAGGAATGAGGTGTCTACTAGTTCTAACAATAAACAATTCTGTCTTTTGTTTTAATTTGTATGCCAATAATAATCATTTGGAAAGGTTTTTATTCTTCTGTCAGAAAAGATGCAGATAACAAAGAACAGCTTCAACAACTTCATTTCTTAAAAAGCTTAAAAAGCATAAAAAACAAAGCTTTTTTCTTTTTTAATTAAAAGAAAACAAACATGAAAATAAAAATGGAAGAATCAAATGGCCTGTGAAATTAAATAAATGAGAGGAAGTTTGGGAGGAGGAGGTGCCTGGCCAAGGAGCATAACCAACATAGCATTTCTCAATATTTTTAATGTTGTGCAGATTTCCCACAAATAACTTGGAGGAGGTGTCACTGAGGTTTTTCTGTCGCTCCACCCTTTGAAAAAGGGCTGTACTGAGAGGTTTTGTTGTGTTTGGGAAGGGCACTGACCCTCCACACACAGCTCTGTCCTTGCTGTGTGCTCCTTGTGACACAGCATTGCTCTGATGTGGAGGAGGCTTTGTCCTGTCCATTCCCTTCCTTTAGCACAATGATTGGAAAAGATCTGTGCATTGATTGATTTCTCTGCTCTGAGATATTGATTGGGTTTGTGGAAAATGGTCAAATAAAATCAAGTAGTGTTTGGTGCAGACTGAAAATCATCTTTTCCAGGCTCTTGGTGATCAGATCACACTGGGCTTTTTACTTTGCACATTCTGCTCAGCCTGGCACTAAAAGCCCTTGTGAAAGTTTGGCTGCAAGGCCTCAGTAAATGGCTCAGTTGTGTTTCTGAAGGTCTTTAGGACAAACAAAATCTTCCTGTTCAACAAATAAGGACTGATGCAGTGACCTGACCCTTTGTTCATCCAATCCCTAAGAAGTGAGGCTGGTATTTTTTAGGCAAATTTAACTTCCAGTGTCTTCTATCATAATGTCTGTGAATTTATTTTTTGCCTTCTACCAATAAAACCCCCAAACCAACCAATGCACAACACAAACCCCCTCATCCTCCAAAAAAAAAAAACACCCAAACCCTGAAAAAAGCCAACCACCTCTCCCCTCAAGAGACCTCTTGTATTTTTATCTGTGAAGCCTGTTACTGTCGTCACTGGAGAGTAGGATTTTGATAAACATTGCTGAACAGTCAGATGAATTATATTAATGCCTTTAATACTAATATTAATAATAATATTAAATTGATTTTGGTAACTTAAAGAATTCCACAAAAGCTGAAGAAGTCAAACTGAAACTCAACCCCTGTACAGCCTGAAAGAGGGGAAATTTAGATTTGATGCACAGAAGGGGAATTGTTCCCTGTGAGGGTGGGCAGGCCCTGGCACAGGGTGCCCAGAGCAGCTGTGGCTGCCCCTGGATCCCTGGCAGTGTCCAAGGCCAGGTGGGACATTGGGGCTTGGAGCAGCCTGGGACAGTGGAAGGTGTCCCTGTTCCGGGCAGGAGGTGGAATGAGGTTGATTTTAATGTCTCTTCTACCCCAAACCATCCCATGGTTCTGTGATTCTGACTCTGTCACACCTTAGTTTAAAATGCTTGTAGCCCTCAGAGGTGTTCAAAGTTTTCTTGCCCAGGAACATGGACACGCACCCCCTCCTGACAGAGATCCATGGACACTCACCCCCTCCTGACAGAGATGCACCAAGAGCCTCTTGGGACCCAACTGCTGGGGTCAGTGGGCCCCAGGAGAAGCTGGGCAGTGACACACAGGGGGGGAGGGAGGGCTGGCAGCTCCAGCTGACACGGGGTGAGGCACTTGGGGCTCATCTGAGAGCACCAGGTGAGGGTTGGAGCAGCACTTGGCTCCTGAAGGGCACTGCAGGGCAAGGCAGAAATGGAGAATGATGGAGAACATTTATCTGGGGGTCAAAGCACTGAGGGGAGCAAGAGTTCACACTGGGGGCCTCTTTTGCCTCTGAGGGGTGAAGGGAAGGTTCAAACAACTTTGTGGACAGCAGCAGAGTGGCAGCTGTGCCCTCTGTGCTGGGTGCCACCTCCTCAGAGCAGAGCACACGGAGTGCCCTGAGCAGCCCCGGGCCCTGCTCCTCACACCTCAGGGGCTCTGCAGAGCCCCTCAGCCCCCTCAGTGCTGTTCCACAGGAGCCTTGGACAGAGAGTGCTCTTAACCTTGTGTCACCTGGGGGCTGCAGGTGCTGTTCCTGCCTCTACAGCCCCATTTGTTCAGTGCCTGCCCATTTGGAGTGAGGAGTTGCAGTCATTGTGTCAGATGTGAATGGTTCAGCTGAACCACTCGAGCTCTGCTGCTTCCCTGCTTCAGTGTGCTGCTCTTGTAAGAGAACGTTTTCAGGGGATTAAAGATTTATTATAGGAGCAGTTGATTTGGCTCTTGCTATAACATTAAATGCTCTTATTCTGTTTTCTGTGAAATAATTTGTTTCCTTTTGTTGTCTCTGTTTAAAAGTATTTCAACAACTTGGCAGAAGAATAAACAGACACAGCTTCAAAATAACTAAAAGTAGCAAGAATTTTTTTTAAATTAAAAGAGGAGAAAACAGGTATGAGGGAAGCTTATTATTTAACACTTTGCTGCAATGATGAATTGCATGGTTCTGATGTTTTTATTGCTGTTCATGTGACATCAGCTTGCATCCTGAAATCATCAGGTGAAAGAAAAAATGAGGGTTTCTTGTGACTCACATTGTAATCTCTGCTTCATATAATATAAACAACTTTGGTTAATGTATTAGCTTAGGAAAAACTAATGGATTTAAAGCAAGGCTATGTTTTATTTGGAAGTTTTAGTCCTGAATGCTTCTGTGTGGAGCAGAGCTATTTCTCAGTTGTAAGCACAAATGTCAGTGTTCTGGTGTGTGGGTTAGCAGCACATTGTGCTGCCTCAACTCTGACAGAAAACAATCATTTTACTCAGCACTCTTGTAGGAATGCTGGAGTTTCTGTGGGTGAAAGGTGGAGGGAGGCAGATGGAATCATATGGAGACTCTTTGCTAAATGAGGTTGTTCAGCTCTGTCCTAACAACAGGAAAGCTGCTAATGCCAGTGTCCTTGGTGCTGCAATCACTCTGCAGATCCTGGGAGCCCTTGGAAAGAGAAACAGGAGTTATTACATCAGAAAAGTATTGATGGTGGGAGAAACCCCTGGTGAGCTGTTGGGCTGGATGGGCTGGAAAAAGAGTTGTGTGCTTGCCTCCTGTGCCCCATCAAGGCAAAAAGGAGCACAGGAATAACCATGTTCAACTGGTTATTCCCAACTCCAAACATTCCAAATGCTGCCTCTGAACAGCCATAAATGCTGAGATGTTTTCTGGATGTTGGTTCTGCTCTGGCTCCCTATGGCTGCACTTTGATCTGCTCCTGGATCAGGTGTGGTCTGTTAGGAGGCAACTTCCCAGCCCTGAGTTTTCAGGGTTACCATTCTGTGGTTTGTTCTGTTGGGTTTTTCAAGTTGGTGTCTGCAGGAGCAGGACTTTAAGGTTGTCACAGCAGTTTGTGGGTGAAACCACATTTGCAGAGCATGCTTAGGATTTTTTTCAACTTAATTATTTTTTTTTAATTACTTATCATCACAGCTTCCCTAAGGCAGAATGCAAGGTAGATTGCAGAACCACCAGGCTGGAAAATCCAAAATTGAGTCCAACCCAGGCTTAACCCCTCAACTAAACCATGGCATGGGTGCCACATCCAGTTGTTTTTTTTTTCTCTCTCTTTTTTTTTAGCTACTTCATATGTGGATTAAAGTACCTTGGCTGCTGCAGGTTTGGCAGGAGCTCCTCACTACATTTCAGCATCTGCTGCCACTTTGCACTTCTTGTGTGTGAGGTGCAAGTACTGTGCATGAGGAACTCCTGTGGCACATGCAATCAGGTGCTCTGCAGTGCCTTGTGACTTTACCTGGTGACCCATTTCCTCCTGAATCCTTTGCCTCAGCCCAGGCTGTGTAATTAAATGGCTTTGATGGGTGCCAGCAGATTGGGCTGTCCACACCTGTGCTGGAAAACAGGGACAGGTAGAGAACACCTGAAAATCCAGGTGGCAGAGCACTAAATAAGCAATGTGAGTGCTTCTGATAGGGCTGTTGAGATAGATAAAGCTGTACTTTGTGCAAGTATCTCTTGGTGTATTTTCTCATCGTAGGGCTCTTCTAAGTATTGCTAAAGTGCTGTTTCCCTGCTATAAATTCCTGCAGTGAAAACCAGAGAAGCAGGCAGAGCCACCTCTCCAAGAGACCCTGTAATTACATTTTTGACGACTCAAGGCTGGTGTTTGTCTTTTTGTTTGATGCTGGCAGGAGCTGTGTAGCAAAAAGCCTTTTGAAGTTAATACCTAATTAAGATGGATGGGGAAGGTCAGAGCCCCTGGTAGTGCTGCTGGTTCAGGCTGTTGGCTGCCTCAGGAAGGCAGCAGCAGGAAGATTTACTGGGAGTCATTCTGTGCATCCAGGTTGGGAAATGTTATTTAAAAATCAATGGGTGAACAGGAGTCCTGAGCTCTGCACACAGACAGGGAGGGACATTTGCCAGATGGGGGAGCCAAGGCACTTAACTCACTTTCCTGTCAGAACATCCTTGTTTCTGTTCTCCTCTGGTTAAATACAACATGAGAGGGGTTTGATTCACATGGAGAGACTGGAAAGGGCTCCAGCCCCTGAGGTGGGATGTGAATGCACCCAGGGTTTGGCTGATGTGAGATTTGTACCACAGCTGCAGCACTGCTGGTCCTCATGGCAGGAGCACACTGGGTCTATGTAAAGATCTGAGCACTAAAATAGGGACTGGGACCTGTTCCTAAGCATGGTCCCATTCCTGAGCTGATGGTGGTGTTTCAATGTAGGAGCACACCATGAAAAACAAGTGAAACCCAGGAAAAAGTGCACCCCAGACCCCATGGCCCAGGGGAAAGGGAAACAAGGCTGAGTTTTGGATGACACTAAATTAACTCCCAGTTCTCAGAGCCCAGCTCTGTTCATCAGGATTCAGGACACTGAGATACTGAGCTCATTTGACCTATCTTACAATAACAACCATGAACAAGACAGCCAGGCCGTTTCCTAAAGGGGTGATGTGTTTTGTGGGACTAAAGCAGACATGGACTAATGAGTGCCTGGGTTAAGGGAATTCCCACTGCTGCTAGATGGGATGTAGAAAAACAAATTAAAATGTAGCCTGTCTAGGTCTGCTGTGTGCACTTCTGAGTTTTGGAGAGCAAAAGTCTACCCTGTCTTCTTTCTGAATTGAGTCCCACCTTGGTTATATTTGCAAGGAGGAAGCTCTTTATTTGCTGCCTCTGCTCAGCCAGCTGAAAGCTTTTCAAGCCTTACATGAGGTGTTATTGCTAAATTACAGAATTCTGGCCTGAAGGTGGGAAGCTAGGAGGAGGTGGTGCTGTTAGGTAAGCCATAATTTAGTGTATTCACACAGGCCCCAGTAAATGTTTTGCACCACTTGAAAATTCAGGATGTCTAGTGAGAAAGCACCGTTGGATAATGACAATACAGAAACCAGCTTCATCCTGGGTAATTTCTGCCAGCTGGAAATGAGGTCTTGTGGGTGCTTGCTGAAGAACAGAAACACTTTTCAGCAGGGCTCTGGTAACCCAGATTCAGGCCTCCTTAGCACAGGATGGCTTGGTCATGCCAGAGGGATGGGAGGCAGATCTGGGTCTAGTGGTGGGTGGGTGGCACGTGAGATCAGAGAGAAACCCCCCAAACTTCTCCACAGAGCTCCATTTGTTCCAGCTACAGCCTTATCCCTTCATGTCAGTTTGTTATTGCTGCCTCCTACACGTTCCTTAGCACATTGGCCCTGCCATGGGCTCTCCTGCTGCTTCAGAGAGTTGGAAAAATATCTCCTCGTGCCTGCAGTCAGAGGATGAGGCTGAACAGGGGGAGCCTTTAGAGGTGTGTTTAGGAGAAATGGCTGGTTTAACTGTGTGAAGGTGTGTGAGGATTATAATTGGGCTTTATGCCAGCTCAGGTAGCTCAGAATGGGTGTTTTCTGCAGATAATGTCAAAATTAAATTTGCTTTGCCTCACTGTCCAAGAAAATGGTTGCCACAGCAAAAAGCCAAGATTTGTTTATTATATATATTTCTAGTTATAAGCTAATGAAGAAGCACTTCAGTAGCACTGAAAGGAAAAAAAATAGGAAAAAATTGTAATAATAATGGTTCAACAATGTTGTAAGTATGCTATTACTAATTTTGGAGGAATTTCAGATAAGATGACATTAGTCCCTTTGTTTTACTTAGTCCAGCAGCACCTTGGATTAATTATGGGGAGAGAAATTGCAATTTCTATGCTAGAAGAGATTGTTAAATATCTAGATCAGTAGACCACCAGAGCAGAGATAAGTGGAGAATAAAAATCTGAGTGTTTCAATGTTCATTAGGGATGCACCTTTTCTTTAGTTTTCTGAGGCTCTATCGAGGAATGGAAGCTCAGCCTTAAGTGACATGGGGAAAAGATCTGTGGTCTAATGGTGTTAATGGCTTGATGTGTTTAAAGTCTGTGCCACAGGGCAGTGGCACCTTGGAAATATTGTAAAGGAAGTATTTACAGTAGATCTGAGGATTTCCTCCTGTTTGAAGTCCTGGAAAACAGTGCTGAGGCTCTCTGTGCACGCCTGAGTTTTGCTGAGCAGACCACCTTGCCTTGCCTCAGCACTGCAGATGAGTGGGAGAGGATGCCTGCAGGGGCTTGGGGAGTTCATTGCCCTGTGAATTCAGCATGGGGATGCTGCCAGGAGGGAGGAGGAGGAACACCTTTGGGATCAGCACCCAGGGAGTGTGTTGATTTGCCAATAGCTGCTTTGGGGGATGGATCATTGTTGCCTCCATCTGCTGCACTGAATGCTCAGCTATTGCCCTGGGTTTTCTCCTTCCTTTACCCACGAGTGCTGCTGATTCATTTGGAGAGCAGGAAGACACACACACTTAGAAAAGGCAGTGGGAGAGTTTGTGCTGAGATTGCTTTGGACATTGAGCCTTCCAGGTGAAGCCTTTGGCAGCTTTCAGAGGAGTGACAGCACCTCCTCTGGCCCATCAACCTCCTCCTTCTCCATCTTCCATGGCACACACTGCCCCTGTGTTTAATCACCCAGTGCATTCCTTGGGTCCTGAGACAATTGCTCTGCCCCTGCTGTGTTAGTTCATATTGGAGATGAATCTCAGAAGAGCAATGGTTATTGGAAGTGGATGTTAAATATTTGGTGATGAGCTCTGGAGTGCTGCAGAGGAGTGATGTCTGTCAGGGTGTTGTGCTGTGAGCTTTGCAGGATGTAGCTGAGTGAATGCTGAGCTGGGGAGAATTCTTTGTTTATTCTGAAGTGAGTCAGGATGTGGCAGGGTCAGGCCACCAGAGAAATGTCTGGGGGTGACTGAGAATGTGTAGGAATAAAGTAGGCTATGAAGAAGAAACAGAACAAGGAGGTTCTTAAGGGCTAAGGAACAGAAAAATTTAAGGGAGAAGACAGAACAGGAGTTTAAAAGTATGTGAGGAAGAAGAGTGGAGAGAAATGTTTTGGAACAAAAATAATTCTTAAACAATTTAGGAAATGTTAAAATTAGATGGAGTGACTGGAGAAGTTACTATAAAACTAAGAAGTCAGGACATTGAGAAAGTAGTTACCACCAAATATCACACAAAGACAGGCATGGAGGGCTTTGAGGACTTGGGAAGATGTTATCTGGCAAGAATTTTCCTTAAATTTAATCATGTGTGTAATATTTCCCACAGGAGTGATGAAATCTTTATGTTCCCAGGCTGAGGAGTCTCTTGAGGACTTTGGCATTGTAGTCCCTGGTGAGGGATGAGGCAAAGCTCTGTCTCACAGCTCCCCAGAGCCTGCATGTGTCAGAGATTCCCGGGGAGCTGGGGCTTGGGGACAGGAGGAGCTGCATGGCTGAGGCTCTCTGTGTCTCCTCCTGCTGCCATGGCCTCTGGGGTGGCTGGAGGAGAGTCCCTCAAGTGTTCAGCCTGCTGTAAAACAAGTTATTAGTGGTCCAAGGCCTCGTGCTGAGCAATGGGATAACATGAGATCATCATTCACGAGACTAACCTGCCCCTCAGAGCCCTTCCCCTGGCTGTTCAGCCCTGGTCTAAATTGTTATTATTAATCAGGTTATTCCTTAGGATATTTGTCACCTCTGTGTGGTCTTTTGCTTTGCAGTGTACAGTTTAAGCAGCAATGCTGTTTCTGCATGTGGTCAGAGGACAGCACATTGTCACCATCCTCTGCCTAACACCTCCACAACCAGGCATAAATGAGATGTGAATTGCTGGTATTTATTAGTGTGCTGCACTACAAGTACTGTAGAGCCTTTCTGTCACATGTTTCAGATGGTTCCACTTCAACCAAACAAATTGTCCCAGCTTAATTTCCAAGAAATCATTGTCAAAATCGCTGAACCAGTTGAATTCCAAGGCACATATTTCTACTGAGCTGCACAAAGCACACCAAGTGAGGTTACAAATGGCAGAGAGGAAAGTTTAATCAGAAATGAGATGAAATTTGAAAATGTAGAGTGTTAGTGATTGCTGCTGAGGCTCAGACAGGGTGTCAAGTCATGGATTTTTCTTAGCAGGGCTGAGAATAGCACACTTGAGGAAGCTGAGGAGCACATATGCCCTGGTGCTGACAGCGGGAGAACGCGGGGCTGGCCCCGAGCAGGAGGCTGGGATCTGCAGCAGGGGCTGCAATGCTGTGCTGTGCAGGACAGGGAAGCAGGAGGAAGGAAACCATTCAAAAGTCTTGTCCTTGCCTCAAAGGGAGATGGGGGACAGGAAATAAATAAATTGCTGTGAGCTGGTGTGACCTGCCTGGCCCCAGCACCTCTGAGGGGGCTGGGAGCCCAAACCCTGTGAGGAACCACTGAGGGAGCTGGGGTTGTTCAGCCTGGAGACTCAGGGGTGACCTCATCACTCTCTACAAACCCCTGAAAGGTGGCTGTGCTCAGCTGGGGTTGGGCTCTTTCTCCAGGCTGCACTGACAGAAGGAGAGGACACAGTTTTAAGCTGCACTAAGGGAAATATGGGATGGATATTAGGAAAAAGCCTTTTACTGAAAGGATGATAAAGTACTGGAAAGATCTGCCCAGGGAGCTGGTGGAGTCACCATCCCTGGATGTGTCTAAAAACAGACAGGATGTGGCACTCAGTGCCAGGTTTAGTTGAGGTGTTGGGGCTGGGTTGGACTCCATTATCTTGGAGGTCTCTTCCATCCTGGTAATTCTGTTCTGGTGTGTGAGGGCAGCTGCTTTGTCTGGAGTTTTTGGGCAAGCTCTGTGTATTTAAGTGGACACTTTTGCCAGCTGAAGTTGGAGAGGAGGTTTCACATTTCCCCATGTGTCTCCACTGCTCTGGCAGTGCAACAACACCACAGTCAGTGCTTCCTGATACCAGGGGTCAGTTTTAAATGCTGCCCACCCTCAGCCTGCTCCAAGATTGGCCTTTTTGTGCCATTCCTTGTTCCATAACAGGTGGATGGAGTGTCCCTGATCTGAACTATGAAACACTTGTATAAAGGTGTTCTGTTTGTATCCAGAGCTGTTGTCCTGCACATCCAAGCTCTGGCTCTGTGTGAAGGAGCATTGGTTGGGTGTGTGGAGGAGCAGGAGGAGACACAGTGTTGTCTGAATCTGTTTGTCAGGTAAATGTACACTTGGCACAACTTCCCTCTTTTTGTACTGCAGGATGAACATTTCATGCTGATCATTTCAGCTGTAGGAGGAATTCTGAACCTCAAAATTGGGATGTTTTGCCTTGGGGAAAGTCTTTTTTTATTTGAACATTTTGGTGGTTGGTTTGCTTTTTTTTTTTTTTTTCCCCAAGTCATCTCTTGAACACGAATAAATAGGAAAGAATTAGTACAAACCTGCTCTTGTTGCCACATTCCCCCAACAGAAATCTGCAAAAACTCCCCTAACTGAGACCTGAGCAGATCCCTGTCCCTAACACTTGGAGATTATGTGCTGGTTTATAATCACCACAGGGAGAAGCAAAGCATAACAGCAGCTTCTTTTATTACAGATGAGCCAGGGTGTGCTCAGTGATCTCCCAGGCCTGTGTTATATCTGGGACACCTCTCCAAACTGCAGGTTGATGAGAAGTGCAGCCCAGGAGCAGCGTGAATGTTTTGCTGTGTAACACAGATGACAGCAGCAGCTGCTAAAATGCTTCTGTTCCCTGCACTCTGAAGTTCGCATCTTCAGGCCACCAAGGGGGTCCTGATTGTCCTTATTTATTTTTTATTAAGCATTAATGAGACAATTTAAGCCCTGCACTTCTGTGACCAGTTATTTCTCAGCTCTGTCCATACTACCTTCTGTTTTTTTCTTGCAGCTCTTTAATGTTTCCTTCTGAAATTTATTCACTGGATAATGCTTTGTTGCTCATCCATATTTTAGTGTACAACAGGGTTTAAATTAGAAGTGGTGTTTGGGTTTAAAAGCTTATGAGCCTTGCTTAAGGGATCTAAGTGCCAAGTACTGCTGATGGTTTGTGGTGTGTGATGCTTTGAGGGGAGAATGGAGAGGGATCTATTCTTTGGTGGACAAAGTTTTCCTCATGGAAAGCCGACCCATAAGAGCAAATGGGATCAGTACAGAAATGGAATAAATCACAGAAGAGACCTTGATCACTTACCTGCATTAACACAGCAGGGATGGCAAATTGTGTCTGTGTAAGGAGTGATGGTGAATAATCCACCCAAGGAACACACCCTACCTGAAGTTCTGGCATTCAAAGCTGTGCTGCTTTTGAATTATCTGTAAAGTTGACTGAATATATGTTGTGTAAAGGTTTTTGTCCTGGGAAAGGGGTGGAACATCCTAGGAACTGGGGAAAAAAGCTTTAGCTCCTCTTCATGCCTGTTTGGTATCTTGAAGGATGTGGTGTTGCTGTTCATGTTGCTGGGTCTGTGGCTGCAGCTGGGATTTCATGGTCAGTTCCTGTGGCTGTGTTTAAAGAACCAGAGGCTGGAAGCCAGGTTCCCAACAGATCTGGCTGCTTGTGCTGCAGAGGTGCCCATAATGGTGTGCTTAATTGGCTAAGAAAAGGTCAGGAATGTGTTATAATCCAAGAATCTCAATGTTTTGTATGGAGGTAGGACCAGTTTTCTGAAATGTCTCTCTTTTGCAAGTACTGTGACAGCTGATAGTCATAATTTTTTAAAAACCACAAAGCAAAAACTTCCTCACATGCCAACACCTGACTAACTCATTTCATATTCTGATTTTACTTTCATTAGTTCTATTTCAATCAGCCACAAATTAGGTTGTACAGCTGCTATTAGGATCAAGTGTTGTGTTTTGGCCTTTAAGATGCTGGACAAGCCTTAAAAACCTTTACTGAATTTCAAATACAGCAATAGTAAAATTGGACCAAGGGTTATATTGTAACTTCTCCCTAATATAGAATTATTAAAGCACATAAAGAGAGGAGCAGAGCTGCAGGCCAATGCCTCATGTGACAGGCTTTGTGTCAGGCCCCTGAGGGAATGCTGCTCACGGAGGACAGGGCAGAAGTGTTCCCTCACCAGGAAACAAATGGGACAAAGTGGCAGAAAACTGGGCAGGCAGCAAAGAGTGGCCTCCAATGAGGGCAGAGGTTTGGTGAGTGCAGCAAAGGGAGCTGGCAGGCACAGCACAGGCCATGGCAAAGGGAGGGCTGTGCTGATGAAATGAAAACTTTGTGCTGTGGAGAAATCCAGGAGCATCCCAGAGGGACCCATTAGGCAGCAAACACTGGATGTGGTCCTGCACTGGGATGAAGTGGGGGATGGATAACACAGGGGGTATTAAGCTGCTTGATACCATGGCCTTACATGTAATGATTGCTGCAATGCCAAAGTGCCATGCATCAAATGGGCTCTGATTTACTGGATACATTTTCTGTGTAGCTCTAAAGAGGTGGCTTTGTCTGTGTATAACCAAAACATGAAAGTGTCAAGAAAAATTTCAAGTGCCATTGCTTCTTAGGGAAATTATTAACTTTGCATTGACTGAGAGTTCCTCACCTGCCTGAGCCTGGATCCTCTTTGGGCTCATGTGGTGCCTTCCAGGAGCTGCAGAGCAGCAAGGTACACATGAATCTGTAACCTGAGCTGGGGCTTTCACCCCAGGAGTGAGCCTGAGTCACTGAGATTGTGCAGTGCCAGTGGAGACTGAAGGGTCTGAAATAGCTGGGCTGCACGTGGGTGAGCAGAGCCATTAAAGCACAGCTTTGTTGTGCTGCAAGCATCTTTGGAAGGACACTTATTCAATTATTTTCTTTGCCTCCGCTCTCCCCAGGAGCACAGATACAAAGGGAAACAAAGGCTGAAGAGTGAGACTGTAATTTTGTGGCATTACAAGGACACTTACTTTGTTCAGTTCTTTGCTTCTTTCTCCTCAGTATTGTTTCACGCTACTTTTATTTCGAGTTGGTGCTTTAGCTCCTTGCAGATTGCAGCCCTGAAAGGGTGACCTGGGTGAGTGGAGTGCAGTATGAGTTAAATGTGGCAATCAGCAAGCAGCAAACTCTGCAAAAAGATGAAAAACTTTGCCTGTGTGTGCACCAAGTTTATGAAGTCTTCACATGAATAAAATAGCACTTGGATCTCAAGAGCTTTATCAAGTATTGGAGAAATTATCCTTTTTCCATGCATCAGGAACTGGTGACAGAGACAACAGCAGCCTGACAGCTGCTGGGGAGGCTGTGTGTGACCAATCCAAGCTTCCTGGAGTCAGGAAACCAAATGTGTGGGGACTAATTTGAAGCCCCAGAGGAAGCTGTTACGATTTTTAGCCTATAAAACAGTGTGGCACTGGGTTATTCTGCCTTTAAAGGAAATGGTGCCAAGCAGATCCTGTTGAGTTTTGAACTTGTAGCCCCACCAAGGGTGCTATTTAAAAATGAGTCCATCTGANTGGTTGGGTTTCCTGTTCTGTGTGAAATCCTCACAGCCACACTGAGTGTGCACATGGGCCTGATCTCCCAGAGGTTTGAGCAGTGATGTCTCCTGCCTCCACATCTCAGACACTATGGAGTAAGGTTTGGTTGAGCCCTGCAAGGACCCTGCTTGCCCTGGCTGCTGGGACTGTGTGAATCCATCACTGGATTAAATCAGATTAGCCTCATCTCCAGTGGGAGTTCAGGAAGTCAGCAAAAGTTAGGGTGGCTGGGCTTTATCTGAGAATAATTNGGCCTGATCTCCCAGAGGTTTGAGCAGTGATGTCTCCTGCCTCCATATCTCAGACACTGGTTGTATCTGGAGCTGGGTTTGGTGTTTATGGGCACCCACAGTCCAGGCAAGCCATGGCCAGTGTGCATCCACAAAAGCCACACAGTTGGTCTAAAAACCAAGTTATTGCTTGTTTGCAAATGCCTGATGCATTTTGCATATGCAAAGTGTTTTTGAAGACATTCTGTCCTGCTAAAGAACAGCTTGGGTGCTGAAATGCAGCTACTACTTCATTGGCAGAGTTGTCTGATGTATGAGGAAAACTTCAGATGAGCTGGGAAAACATCATTTTCCTCCTGTGATCCTCCCCCTGTGCTTGCTTTTCATGGAGTTGTTCTGTCTTGTAGGAAGCTGAGCATTTTGGGGAAGGAAGTGGCACTTGGCACAGAGAAGCCCTTTAACCCTTCAGTGGCCCTTGTGACCTCAGCAGGGATGGGGATTTCACTGCTGCAGGAGGGATGGTGCTGCTTGGCTGGGTTACTGTGGTACTCATGGAGCCAAACCTGTAGATTTGTACTCTTTTAAAGCCATCAGTTGCTCTCCTTTGCCAATGGATAAGTTGTTTGACTTTTTAGGCCATTAAAAAATGATCTTAGTGTCATTTGTCACAGTTTCAAAAGAGCACTGCTAATCAACTCCTTCAAAATTAACCTGTCTAAACAGCAGGAGGGATGAGCAAGGGGTGACCTTGGCCCCATTACCATATATCATATCATTTCTTCCTCCCCTTCCTAGAAAGCAGGATTGCTGTTCACAAGCAGAATTTGGGGTTGTTTCACTGGAACATGCTCAGATTTCTATGACAATCCTTTCACTACTGTTGTTGTTGCTGCTGTGGGTGGGATTAGAGGAGCTCAGGTGTAAATGTGCCCATCTGTGTGTGTCTGCTCTCCATCCCTCCTCATGTTCCTCTGGTGGCAGAAGAAAAGGGGAAGGGTAATGTATAAATTTGCCAGAGCAGGCTGATCTGATGAATGTCATCAGGCTGACAGAGCTCTTTATGACAATTCAATAAATGAGAGACAGTCAGTACACGTTCCCAGCCCTGTAGCTGGGAATCCATTCCACCCTCCTCTGTGGCTGGACACTGTGGCACTGCCAGCTGGGGAAGCCTGTGCAGCTCTGTGACCATTGTCATTCCATGGTGCTGGGATTTACATTCCCAGGTGTAAGTGGTGCTAGCTGTTAGAAACACTGCAATTTTTTGCTTTTATGCTGTAATAGGAATAAATCTAACCCTCATAAAGACTTCTGTATTACACAGAGCCTGTTTTCTATAATGCCTGCATGCACACTGGTGTGTGTTTTCCCTTTGCACTGCAGGATGCAACAGGACCCTGCCTTATTTAATTCTCCAGCAGTAGAAAACCACCCCAGGTTCATTAAGAAAGGCCATAATTTTTTTTTTTGAGTGGGGTACAAAGAGGATGAGGAGGAATGGGAGGGTGAAACAACATTGACATTTATTAGTGAATGGTGGCAATAAATGCTGTAGCAAGAGACAGAGTGAAACTTTTCTTACTGACATTCAGTGATGCTTTGAAGACAGCAGGAAGCTTTGCTTTGAATCCCGAGCATATCAAAATGGGATAATTTAATTTTTTTTTTTTTGCCTCCAAATATACCTTATCCTCGAGCAGTTTTTATTAAAGATGCTAATTGCCCAGACCCTGACTAATGCAGGCTGCACTGTGCTGCTGGATTATTCTCCTCTGTGCCTTCTGAAATTAGGCAAGGCAAAAATTAAAGCAGGAGATGTAAATACTCTGTTAGTGCTTTAATACTGCAAATGCCATTGCCAGTGTCATTTAGCCTGAAGCCAGGGCACTGATGGGCAGCTTGCACACAGCTCTATTCCCCATTAGAACATCTGAACCAGTGTCAGGGACACAATATCCTGCATCAAGGAGCTGCCCACAAGTTTTTGTTCTGTCTCTGACATACCTGGGGTTGCACACGGAATTTTAGAGATGTGTATCTGTGTGAACTGGGTCACAATATCCTGGTGTCATGGATAGATCAGCTTTATTAATGGAATAATTAAATGGCAGAATATGGAGTGGAGCAGCTGCCCTGCAGTTGGTGGCTCTGTGTTTGTGCCCTTCAGATTTGTGGGGGATGTGCCTCCACCCCATCCCACAGGCAGCAGCTGCTTGGCTGAGTTAGTGCTGCATCTGGGATAAAAGGGACTTTAAAGTCTCAGTGACAGCCTGCTGCACGCTCCTCCTTTGTTGCTTTAAGGCAGCCTTCAGTTTTTCCTTTTAATTTTCTTGCATAAATCTAATGTCTTAAAATATCAACACTTTGTAATGACTTTCTCTCAAACTGAGCCTTATTTCCCTCTAACCATTTAAAAAAAACCCTCATACTTGTCAGATTTATCTGTTTCAAGTATTTAGATGCCTCTTTATTAGATTAACTGTTTGACCATTTTCTTTTATGCTTCCTTCATTGGTGAGGAAAGAAACTATGGATTTTTTCCCAGGCAAAAATAAGTCTATGGGGCAGCACTGTTTATGCTGGATAAGAGCCTGGGAATCTTAACTGCTTTCTTCACAGACTGTAAGCACAACTAACTTAATGTCTCTTTATGGATTACATTGAATTGTAACTCTTCAGTGTTCCTGATGCTTATTTAGATGACTTTTTTTAAGGATGCTGAATGATTCCCTGTACCACGCACAATATATTTTCATTGTCCTTATAATTTATATTTTAATGTACTTTTGCTTTTTATAAGCTCTGCCAGATTAACTGATGACTTATCTTGCTACTTTTTATATGGGGAGAACCATTAAAGACACAGCAGCTCTGGTGGAGCCCAGAGTCTCGTCCACACTCCAGAGTTTTCTCTGCCTGGATTCACTCCAGCATTGCCCTTTTCCTGT
Source organism: Alaudala cheleensis (assembly GCA_013398995.1). Taxonomy (NCBI): domain Eukaryota; kingdom Metazoa; phylum Chordata; class Aves; order Passeriformes; family Alaudidae; genus Alaudala; species Alaudala cheleensis. The sequence goes on from VWYE01013975.1 coordinate 19,221, forward strand.
TGTACCCCTGCACTTGCTGACTGTTTCTTTGTTGGCAAAGGGGTGACCTGGGAGGAGCAGATTGAGTGCAGAGCCCACTGCTGGCTTTTCCACAGCAGCTGGCCCTGCAAGGACCCTGCTGGCCCTGGCTGCTGGGACTGTGTGAATCCATCACTGGATTAAATCAGATTAGCCTCATCTCCAGTGGGAGTTCAGGAAGTCAGCAAAAGTTAGGGTGGCTGGGCTTTATCTGAGAATAATTACCTGTCTTATCCTCCTCTAATTCAATAGTTTACAGAACATCTTTCAAGTTTCAGGGCAAGATAAGCTGTTTTAAAGCAGTGTCCCTCAGCTTGCTGACCTCGGAAGGTTTGAAAGGAGTATTTCACTCACAGCACCTTTGCTCTGGGTGCAGCGAGTGGTGAGCGTGTCTGAAATGCAAATTTACAGAGGAAATGGGATCAGTCAAGTACTGACCAAGGTGTAAATTTGCTTCCTAGAGCAATTGGAAATGTAAATTGGCTCTTCTAAGTCAATTACTGTTAATTTGGGTGGCTTAAATGGCTAATGGCAAGCAGAACTCCTGGTACCCCTGGTGAGGTGGGTAGCTGTTGAAAGAGTAGTGGATTTTTATGGGGTTCTAAAAAGAATTCAGAAATACTATTTTTTTTCTTGACTGTGCACTGAAGTGTATCGTATTCAAGTCTAAATGGCTGAGCTGCCACAGGGACTATTCTCATATTTGTCACTGATTTGTCATTTATTTTAACTTATACACCCTGTAACCTCTTGCAGTAGCAGTGCCTGTGATAACAGGCATGTTAAACTGTGTTTTAGAGGTGCATCTGAAATACTCCTTGGGTCTGGGGAGCTCTACAAAGCAGCTGGAAACCAAATTGTTCATCACTGGTGATTCCAGCTCTGTTGAAAGCAGGGGCCTTACAGGTGCAGGCTCAGGTGTTCTCACACTGTTTTTAGCGAGTCTTTAGGAACAAATGAAGTCTCTGCAGGTCAGTGCTGCCATTGTGGGAACTTTCTCCAGCACTGCCAACAGTAGGAACGTGCTGACATTGACCACTTGCTCCTGCCTGGAGCTTGGTTTGCACAACATCCCAGCTGAGGGCTGAGAGAGGAAGGAATGATTGCTCAGGGCTCAGTTCTGGTGAGAGCAGCTTGGATCCTACCAAAATGTATTCCCAGAATTGCAATCCGTTCCCTCAGTCCCGGTTTGAATAGAAGGAATTTGGAGCACAAAGCTACATGAATAGCGATCTCTGTGCTTATGCAGGGCTTGCAATTTATCTTGAGCCTCTCAGATGAGTGATGCTATGAAAGACTCAAAATACACTATAAAATCAAACAAGACCTGCCTGGAAGGTGTAACAGACCTAAGTGAGTCAACATCTGCTCCATGGGCTCAGCTGGAGCCTTCAGGACAGATCCTCAGCCCCAGAAAGCTGGGCTGGCTCTGGGGGAGGTGGGTGAGGGGAAGCAGAGCAGTGCAGGCTCAGCAGCGAGCCAGGTGAGTGCTGAGGAGTGAGCTTTTATCTTCTGAGCGCTCTTTATCACCTGCCATTTCAGGGGAGCCTTCCTGCTGGGTCGGGATTAGCTGGATAAAAGACGTCTTCAGGAAGGTGTAGAAACGTCAGGGGCTGCTTCTGGTTTTGCTTCTGAGAAAGCAGCATGCTGGGCAAAGGAAGACAAAGATCTGTTTACAAACGGCGAGAGAAGAGAATAAACCCATATACAGAATTAAAAGATCCTGTTTAGCTTCTGAAGAGAAGCTTATCTGGAAGTGATTTTTGTTAATCAAGGTGTACCCCCCGTGCTGTCATTTTTGTGGCAGTGTTTCAGTAGACAGGTATCTTTATAAATTCAGCAATGTGCCATATTCAAGAGCTCAGCCATGTGAGTTTGGTCTTCAGCATCCTCAATTATTATTTCGCTGCTTCAGGTGGTGTAACATTTTTATTAAGGGTGGTGGAGGTGGAAATAATGTTGCTGAGGTTTTGTGGTTTGCTTCATTTGTTTTTTTTTCCCCTCATTGTGGTTGGGCAGAGGAGAAAACTTGCCAAGTTTTTCGACTGGTCTGATTTAGCCTTGCAGACATTGCTCCTTGTTATGTTCTTCTCTATTACATTAAGAAGCTCTTTAGGAGCTGGTATCTCATCCCCAAGGACACAATTGTAATCAAGTCCCTTTCAATCTTTTTGATAAAATAACCAGAGTCATCTCTTGCCTACTCTCTGTTGTGAGACACTTTGTGGTCCTAAAACAAATATCCTGATGCTTTCCATAGCATCTTGACTTTTTATTGTGTTTTTTCAATATTGTCAGTGACTGTGACCATTGGTTTTAAATGTACCAGTCTCTGTCAGATGCAGTGATGGGAAGAGCTGCTGCTCCTGTTTCACAAATCCAGGAAAGCCTCACAACTGCACAGGTCATTAGTGCTTTATTCCTGGTTGTGTACTTCATTACTGGTGTTGTTACTGAGAGTATGAACCATTAATCCCTGTCCACTTCTCTCCTATCCAAAATTTGCCATTCCACGAGTCCTCCTGCCCTTTCTAGAACAGCCCAGCCTGGAACTGCACTGAAATGCCTGTGGTGGGAGTGGGTGTGTCCCTGTGGAAGCCCCCCAGGCTGGTGGCTGGGACAGACCCCCCAGCTCAGCAAACCCTGCTAGTGGAGGTGCTGAGCTGTACCCCAGACTGCTGATAAATGGGATATCTGACACACTGAGCTGCTGTTCCCTGCTGGAGAGCTCCTGACAAATTCCTGATCACAGCTCCTGACAGCCACTGTGGAGCCATCAGCTCCCTATTCCTAACCCTGCTTTAATTTCCTCATAGCTCACAGTATCTATTAGGGAATTGTGTGCATTATTAAACCAAACACCTTGAAGCACCCAAAACCTCACATCTGTCAAGGTCAGCCTGATGAAGGGATATCAACCCAAACGTCTATAAATTCCTGTCCCATCACTTTCCCTCAGTTACATAGCTAGACACATTTTTTTTCCTTTTTTGCCTAAGATTTAGCCCAGAACAAACCAGTTTTTGTGCAGCTGAGTCACTTCCCTTGCCTTACATGGATATTGGTATGATATTATCAGTCTTCAGAGATGTATTAAAATTAGCACCAGCATGTCAACCATGTCCCAGGGTGCTTTCAGCAAGTTCCTGTTGTTATCCTTTGAGTTGCTCTTGATTGCAGCTGCAGCATGAAGTACTTTGTCTTTCTCAAGTGATACAAGTGTATCCTCCTCCTTCACTCAAAATGCAAACCAGAAACATTTATTGAACTTTTCTGTCATTATTAATAATTTTGCCCTTCTTCTGCAGCAAGGGGCCCATGCCAATGACAAATCTCATTGCACTTTAAAACAACAACTCTTTGTCATACTTAGCCCTTCTGCTGTGGGTTTTCCCTGGTGCCTTTTAATTGTTTTATCAGTTATTCTCCATTTTACAGTTTTGTGTCCATTGAGTGTTTGTAATAATCTCAGTTTGCCATTTCCTGCTGTGGGGAATGCTGGCTCCATGTTAACCCTATCAGAGGTGATAAGGAAAACCTCCTCAGACACCTGAGCATTGGTGCAACTCTGTGACTGAGCCATTGCATGTGAGCCACCTGTGATTTCACCAGATTTCATTTAGCCAATGAAATCTAATGCTTATTTTAGAGCAAATCAAATTCTAATTTTTTTTCTAGTGTCACCTAAGGGAATTAATTTTAAATTCACTGGGATTTATTGGAAGATAATGCTACCTTTGAGTCTCTTTAAACTCCCATCCTGATTTCTTTATTCTAAGCGTCATGAATATATATGTAAGTGCTCTTGACTTTGCAGGAGAAACTGCCTTTGGTATTTCTAACAGAATTGCAACAATCTGCTTCTAGAAATGGTTGGGTTTTGGTGTTGAAGTGGAATTGTGCATCACCCAACACCATGGAGCACAATGTGTGTGCCAGACAGATCTGGACTGTGTTCTAGGCTGATGCTGTGTGCTTCTTGTTTTCAGGTTATTTAGGATTTTAGGGGGACAGACAGCAGATATTGCAGAGAGCTCAGGCTGCAGCAGCTTGTGATCACTGGCAGTGCTTCATTTGATGTTCTTGCTGAGTGAACTGGATTTTTATAAACTTTGCTGTGGTTGTGCCCTCAAGTTCAGAGGAAATCTTGTCTGTTGATCTGCAGAGGGAAGCAGAGCTGAAGACTCTGCCTTGTATGAGCTGTGTTGTTGCTGTATGACATGGACAGTGAAATTCAATCTTTGCCTTGCCCAAGCTTTCAGGCTAAAATGAGTTCACCTGTCATGTAAGGGAAACTTCAAGAGCATTAAGCAGTGCTTTGGGAAGGCTCTGAGAGAATGAAATGTGGGTGCAGTACATGAAAGTGCTGCACTGCATAACCTGCACTTTATTTTCCCCCATTTCCCCAGAGGCAGCTCTGCTTTGAGGGCTGAAGGAGGGGGAAACCCAGCCCTGCCCAAGCAATGAGGGGGAGGTGAAACACTTCCTAACTGGAAGCCTTTTACTCATGTCTTGCAATTAGTAAACCCTTCCCATGTGAGATTTCCCTGATTACACAGATTTTGGAAGTTGTGCTTTTACAATTTCACTTGTTAAGATATTGCTTTTACTGCAGACTGAACAGGTTTATTTCTGGCTCCAGCAGAAAGCAATTACTGCAGCTACAAAAACATTGAGTATTGAACTAGAATTCTCAGCCTGAGAATTTCTGGACCAATTTTTTTCTTCTGGTGAAGCAGAATTTGGTGGTGCTGTACCAGGACAAATTGGATATATGCTGTTTTGATTTTATAACAACAGAAAAGTACCCCTAAATTCCTTAACCCTATAAAAATCTGAACTGGTTTGAGACTTAAAGCATATCAAGCTGGGTTTTGTTATGGTGTGGAATAGGCTGGGTTTGTGGGGGTTTTTTGGGGTGGGTTTTTGTGATCTTGATTTTAGTACAATGGTGTCTTACATTGATTTTTTTTTTTTTTAATGTATGAGGGTTGGTTGGAGGTTTGGTGGTAGCCTGGTTCTTTTTAATTTAAAAGTGATGTGAAATCTTAGCTGAAGATACATTTCCTGTTTAGATGCCCAGTCTGAATTCAGTCCTGCACCCACCCAAACTGTGGCAATCCTGTGCCAGCTTCCTGGCCTCAGAACTTGGTGGTTTCAAACCTCAGCAGAGCCTTTGGTTACTTACAGGAATAGAAAAAGTGCAACAAACACTGACTGAATTCTCAAACCTTTGTGCAAACACTGATTTCTATGTGTATTTATGGGGTTCTTGCCTCCATTTAGCTCCTCATGTGACTCTGGTTCTGTGGAGTTTTCATGGATGTTGCTCAGTGAGATATTCCAGCTGGGCATGGCTATTTGAGCAGATAAACCTGCAATAGCTGGTTTGATGCAATTAGCTCAGGGCTAATGGAAGGCCAGTTTTGGCACTGCAGTCTGGGGGGTTGGAGGCCAGGCTGAGCACTCAGCTCTGCAATGAGCTGCCCTTGGGAGGTGGCAGGAACTGCTGCACAAACCCACTGCTGGACCAGGTGAATCTGGCACGTGGGAAACCTCTCTGAGCCTGGTTTAAACAAATACTTGAAACTTTTCCATAGACTTCTACTAAAAACTGAGTTTTTGGAAGGAAACTCTGATTATTCACTAAGTTCCCCACCCATGGGTTTTGTCTGAGTGCTATGAGCCATAAGGACACTGATAACATGGTATTAATTACATGCCTCAGTTCTAAAACTAGTTCTGCTCTGCACCTCTTCAGTGTGTTGGCAGGACCTGACCCCTCTGTCTGTTCTCCTGTCTGTAAAATGAAGATAATGACTCTGCTCTGCAGCACAGTTATCTAAAGGTACCTGAATATGTACACAAAGATGGCAGCTGAAAAAGCAGCTTTACAAAGTCGAGGTGTGCCTGTATGTCATGTGGATAACCAGGAGGATTTGTGCACTTGGTTTGAGGGGGGTGTGACAGCCACACTCTGCTGTGGCAGGAGGGCTGCAGATGAGGGGTGGTGCTTTCAGAGAACTCTCTCAAATGCTGTTTTCTATCAGGTGGTAAAGCTGATGTGTTTGGGCACAGAGAGCCTTGCCAGCTTCCCAGTAGGGGACTGATTCTTCACACACCTTTGAGTGCACAGCCACTTAGGAACTTCCCAGGCTAAAATGCTTTCTCCCATCAAAAGCTTAGAGCTTTGTGTTATTGGTTGTTTAGGGGGTTTTTTTATATTTTATTTTTATTCTTTTTTTACAAGAGACTTTGTGTAAGTGAGCTGGAAATATCACCAGTAAATGTGATTCAAGTGAAATTCCTGCTGCTAATTACACAGGCTTTTTGCTAAAGGTAGTAAATAGAAATCATTCATGGGTCCTTAGAGGCCTCAAAATCATTCAGTATTCAGGGTAAATATATCAGGGAGCTTCATAAGAGAGTAATTTTAAAACAAAGCCTGGTCAGCTCTTTAATAATTTACTGATTGTGATAGGAAGGAGAATATCTAATAACTAGCAAGATTGGCTTTCAAGTAGAAAATAAATTAGTGTTAGAGGAGTGTTTTTTCAAAGAATCATAATTACTATTAGAGAAACATTTGGTTATCATATCAGTTCTTGATTGCTTTACAAGCACTTACCCAGGCAAAGGCACTTTGTGTGATTGTTTAGGAAGCTGCAAAGACAGATTTATTCACATGACACTTGTCTGAAACAGGGAGCTCTCAGCAGCCTGATCAAGTCCAGTCTTAAAATACTGCAAGTGGTCCATTAAAAGGTTTCTGTATCTGATGGCCACCCCTGGCCACTGGTCTGCCATGGGAAGGGACCCTCCTGGACTCAGAGATGCTCCAAGGACTGGGGCACCTCTCCTGTGAGGCCTGGGGTTACTCAGTCTGAAGAGAAGGTTCCACAAGACCTCAGAGCCCCTTTAGTGTCTAAGGGGGCTCCAAGAGAGCTGGAGATGGACTCTGGAGGGACTGGACAAGGGGGAATGGCTTTAAACTAAAAGAGAATTGATTTAGATTGAATATTGGGAAGGAATTGTTCCCTGTGAGGGTGGGCAGGCCCTGGCACAGGGTGCCCAGAGAAGCTGTGGCTGCCCCTGGATCCCTGGCAGTGCCAGGCTGGACAGGGCTTGGAGCACCCTGGGACAGTGGAAGGTGTCCCTGCCCTTGGCAGGATGGAATGAGATGAGCAGTTTCCTCCCAGCCCAAACCATTCTGGGATTCTGTGACTTTGGCCAGCTGTCAGCTATTGAGCTTTATTTCTAAAAGCTGGATTTGGGATGGCTGTAGGAATTCAGTGGGGAATACAGGCTTGCACAGAAAGGCAAGTCCTTGCTGTAGGATATCTCCCATCTGCTGATGGTGCTGACTGTGACAAACCCAAATTACAGCCTGCAGGAGAACATCAGTGGGAAAGGAGAAATGGGAGCAGTCCTTGCCTCCATCCCCAGGCTTTGGGTCACTTTTGCTCCAATGAGTTGGCCTGAAATGNATGACAAACCCAGATTACAGCCTGCAGGAGAACAGGGAAAGGAGAAATGGGAGCAGTCCTTGCCTCCATCCCCAGGCTTTGGGTCACTTTTGCTCCAAGAGGCCCAAGGAATTGGCCTGAAATGGCAGGACCAGGGGGATTTGGTGAACTTGGCTTTATGGGAGGTTTCAGGCTCCTGCATAAGGAAGATGAAAAACCATCATGTGGGAAATGTAGGGGTGCAAGACCTGAGGTGTCTGCAGATATTAATTGTTCACCTGGACACTCTGAGATGGACTGTGCCATGGGATGGGATGTCAAAGGAGGAGGGAAAGTTGAATTAAATAGGGAAGGAATGGGTGAGTGGGGTTTTGTTTCCTGCAGGCCCTTTGTCCCCAGCACCACGTTGGCCTGAGGAGGAGATTGTTCCTCTGCTCCCCAAGCTGCCAAAGCTCTGCTGTGTGACACTGTCTTCCTGCCTCTCTGCTAATGACTCTTAATGACACAGCACTGAAGAAAATGCAGCCTTAATGAACCCTGATGAATGGCTATGTCTTAAAAAGGAATTAAGTGATATTTTTTGAGGGGGGGAGAGTGAAGATACATTAATCCTTATTACTTTTATTTTATGGCACTCTGTATTTTCCGAATAACTGATAAAGTTTATGCCAGGCTGTAACACTGCAGTAAATTCATAACAAAAAATATTTGCTATCATTATGGTAGCTTATAAATTTCTCTGTAGATTTTATTAGATAAGCTTCATGAGCAATCCATTAAAAATGGGAGCTGTAGAATTTGCAAAATTTCCATGTAGTTTACTTGAAGACTTCCATGTTTTCCTGAATGAGTGCATAATGGATGTGACTCTTTAGTCACAATTCATTGGCACATTGCAGGGGCTGGTGCTCTGTGTGCTGTGCAGGAAGAAGAAAGGCTTCCACCTCCTGCCAATGCTCAGCTGCTTTCTTTATGTGGGCTCAAATCCCCTGGGTGCAGCTCATGAGCATAAGGGAACAATTTATGGTTTACTCTGAGCTAATGCACATCGTCATAAATTTTAGCAGAACTGGTTTACTTTTAAAGTAATTCCTAATGTTTTAGGCCCCTTGCACTTTCTAGAGAAGTTCCAATCATGGAATTGCTGAGGCTGGAAATGGCCTTTAAAGATCATTAAGTCCAACTGTCAACACAGCAGCACCACCAGGTTCAACTAATCCACACCCACAGGGTTTTTGGAACACCTGCAGGGATGGTGATTCCCCCACTTTCTGGGCAGCCCATTCCAATCCCTGGCTACCCAAGTGATGTAGGAATGTTTCCTGCTTATCTCTGCTCTGTACTTCTGGGGTACATCCACATAGTGACAGGTTCTGCTTTTGTGTCTGCTGTAGGTTTGTGTGTGTATGAAGTGCTGAATGTTTCTGGCTTGTCCTTTCTGACAGTGTGCTTTTCCAGGTTCCACAGGCTGGAGGGGTTGAGACAACTCTGTCTGCCATTTTTCATTTTTCATTGATTAAGCTTAATGGTTTATACTGTGGTGGTTT
>VWYE01013975.1:36211-136645 GCA_013398995.1 Alaudala cheleensis
GGGGATAGCGGCGGGGAGGCAGCGGCTCCGCGGCAGCGGGGAGGGCAGGTGAACTCCGGGGAAGGATGACCGGCGTCGCCGCGATCGTCTTTTTCCTGCAGCTCTTGCCCAGGGCGGACGGACAGCTCTTCCCAGGTGAGTGATGCCCGCCCGGCCGGTGCCCCGCTCTCCCATCCCCGGTGCCCCCGCCGCGGGCGGCTCTCCCGCAGCCCCAACTCCGCGCCTCGTCCGTGCCTCCGGCCCCGCGGCCTCGCAGGGAGCTCCCGGTGCCGCCCGGGGAGCGGCAGGGGATGGAGGCGCCTCGGAAGGCGCTGGCCAGCGGCGGCGAGCAGCCCCGGTACCCGCCGGTTCCGAAGGCACCGGGGATGCTGGGGCTCTGCCCGGCCGTGCGGGGCTCCGCGGGGTCCCGCCGGGGCTGGGGCCGGAGGGGATCGTTCCCGCAAAAGTTGCGTGTGGCGAGAGGTGACAGCATCGCCTTTATTGTGGGATTCGCGATACGCGAGGCGGTTTTTGGTACCAAAGAGCGTTTGCGAGCCCCAGGCAGGAGTTGGCACATCCTGCGGGATGTGCAGCGCGGGGGGAGCCGCTGCCTTTCCCCTGCGGTCAGGGGAAGGGTCTGGGCTTGCTCTGGGGAAGTTTGGTGGCAGCTGTGTCACCACTTGGATGTCACAGCTCCGGAAATTTTCTCGAGGGGCTCAGCCGCTGGGATCGGCTCCTTCCCAATTGTCACTCTCTATGTTAAGAGTGCTTTGCTCCCTGGCATGTGTACGGTAATAGTAGCCGGCTATTTTCCCACTCCTACGAGTTCCTTTAGGCATCGTTTGTATTACTTGAAGATGACAGGTGCTTATAGATCCGGCTTTCTCCTCCCGTGCTGTTGTGTTGGCAAGCCAAAGCTACACGGGTCTTGCTTTTCCCCTGGATCTTGCAATACAATCATTTCCTCACCGCAGTTTGTGCTTATGCTAAAAAATAAGCGGTTGTAGCTTTCTTTTCTCTTAGGAAAAAAAAGTATTTTAAAACTACCTGCGTACTGAAGACGAGTAAAATTTCCTAGTGTTATGTCGCTTAACATAGGGATGTATCTCATTGCTTGTCACTCAGCCAGGCTGGAGGCACGAAACTAAGTTGAGTTGGTCTCAAGCACAAGAAGGTTTTTGAAGCAGCCGGAGTGACTCTGTCTCGCTGTTTTCCAGCAGCAGTAGCGGCGTGTTGGGGACGCCGAGCACACCTTGCCCCGAGCCCTTGGGTGCAGGCTGGGCTCGGGCAGACCCTGCCGGGGGAGGAGGTGCTGTCATCACCCCCGGCTCGCTCTGACACCGCCGGGATCGTGTTTACATTGCTAGGCAACTGCACAAAGCACAGATTTATTAGAGAGGCTGGGAAATCTAACCTAGTTAAATAACTGCTTCCTTGAGTAAGCAATATGTGGAGCTATTTATTTCACCCCCCTTTTCCTTTCCCTTCCAACTGTTTTCGTGTTCTTGACACTTGTCATATCAATTGCGATTAGATCCTGGGCTTTTGATGAATCATTTAGCCAGATGCTTGGAAAGAAGAGTGTTCTGTGAAAATAGCAAAGTTTTAAGGGGGCAGAAGACACTTTGTATTTGCGGGAGATAGTGTAATATGAGCTCAACGCATGAAAATTTACCATGTTTCAGTTACTTCTAGGAAAGCTATGAAGTGTTTTAATTATCTGTTCAGTGGAAATAGTAACTGTGGGTTTTTTTCAATGATTAGTATCCCCTTCTCCCTCCTGTTGGAGTGTGAGTCCTACCATCCAAAGTAAGAGGCACTGATTTCAATAACCAATGTTTTATGAGCTGGTGGTAGTGCTGAAGTTAGGAGAAATTTTAAGTGTAAAAAACTATCTGCCGTGAAGTGCATCGCTCTGGACTGTGTCCTTATGGCTTTTTTTTTTTTTTTTAATGGTAAAAAGTGAAGTTTTCAGGTGCATTTTGTCCCTGAAAATTCGGTGAAGTTTGGAGTGGCTCCAGTTAATGCCATCGGTGCCTTTCCGCAGCTTCCATCAGGTGGTGCTCTCTCCATAACTTTTAGGATGCAAATACCTCCCGTCTCCGATTATTTTTCAAAGCGTACTGCGTTTATAGAGCAGCCTTTTGTTAAACATCCCGACAAATCACTGTGCAAGTTGTTGGCTGGGGTTTTTAAAAAATTTATTTTCTGAAGTGATCGCTGGACTAGGCAATAGGAAAGGCGCAAGTCGAGACCAAATGTAGTCAGTTCCTGCCCGATTTGCGCAGCTCCTGCTGTTGCTTGGTGTTATCCCCAAAGTAAAATTCGGAATACTACAAAGAGACAGCAGAATGCTCACGGCTTCTCCCTGGAATACCTCGTTTCATCCCGAGGGAGCTGGCTAACTCTCATTTCTTTATGTAATTCCTCTATCACTCTATTTATAACTCTTCTCCCCAGCCATTACTTCCCCTTCCCTGCAGTCTCTGTATTTATCTGTAACTCAACATGTGCTTTTCGAGGTTCTAAACTTTTTGTCACCTCTGGGGTCAGCTGCTGATTTAAGCGCTTTACTTCAGCGTGCACAGAAGTAGCTCCAGGTACTGATAGCGATTCCCAGTTCTTTTGGGATTTTGGAGCTGAAGGGACATTACTTACTGGGAAGTTCTTCTCCTGAAAGTCAGTGTGTGTTTTTTCTCCCCCCAAAACACTCGGGGTATTCCTGCAGCTGCCGCACACTTCACTGTTGTCTGTTTTGTGAGCGTTTTTAGCACAACAGGCGGATAAATAGAGAGATTAAAGTCATTTGCAGCTGTGAAAAAGCATCCGGGGTGGGAAAGTAGGACAGAGGGTTTACACGGGGGCTGTTGACCCGAACACCAGATTATTTAACACTTGTTTTCCTTCTGACGGCAGTGCTGGGTTGAATTTCCCCCCTGTCCTGCTCCTTGTGGTGCTGTGAACGCTCGGATGTGGCTGTTCCACACCGCAAAGTTACGGCAGCCGGGAGTTCATTACACTGGGCTCGGCCACGGAGGAGAGAAGATGGTCTGCTTGCAAAGTGCAGGGGAATTTTTGGGGGAAGCTTTAATTTGTTAGGAGTTCATTTGCTCGGGTTCTGCTGTCGGTAAATTGGCGGTGAAAAACGGGCCTTTCTGAGCGAGCTGCTGTGTGTGGCAGTTGTTAACAATGCAGCCATTTAACTCAATAATCACTTTTCTCTCCCTCTGGGGAGCTGTTAGCACCACAATTCCACTTTATTTTTATCCCCGGCTGGCTCGATTTGTTTTCTAATACATAAACAATTAATCCTAAGAAGGTGATGTTGTGAAACTGCCTCTTTCGACAGCGGCGACGAAAGGTCACTGTGTGTATCAAGGCGTTTGTGAATCTCTGAGGGATAATCCCTCTCTTTTACAAATGCAGAGCCCTTTGTAACCATCCACCCTCCTGCAAGTCCCTGAGCTCCGCTTTTCTTGTTTAATTGTACTTTTAAAGTCTGTTTTGCTCTGCGTGCAGGCCCACGTGCTCCAGTTTTCATTAATATTACGGCAATGACTCGGGGCACTTACTGTAGAATATTAAAGTATATTTTTTTCTGAAGGCACCATCATCTGTTGCCATGGAAACCCGAATAGTAGTAAAGATGTAGGTCTGAGGCTTTGAACCTCGGAAGCCACGGACAAGGGTTGTTTCTTATAGGAACAATTACTTTTGTATATGAAATCCAGTTAAGTGGAGAGAAGAAAGGGAAATAAATTGATCTGTTCAGCATTGCTCTGACAATCCTCTTGAATAACGTTTAGCACAGAAGGATCAGTGTCTCCGATTCTGTGTGTATGGTGTGGGTTTTTTAAAGCTCATTATTTATCATAATAGTTGTTTTATGCCTCTGGTAATTCTCATTGTGAGTTTATAAGTGAGGTGCACGAATGTGTATTGGCAGGTATTGTTCTTTGCTTCAATGGGAAGTGCTGAGTGTACAATGGAGAGGTGTGCACTGGAACTTCAATATTTTGGCAACGGGCAAATTTGAGACTGATTTGACGTGGCACTAATTAAAAAAAGAATAAAAATAGCAGCTGTTGTCTGAAATCCAGCTACCAAAGCGTGGTTGTATACATGGGTTTGCTCACTGATGAGAGTGATAACGCTTCTGCTTCAGCACAGAAATCCTGCTGGTTGACATCCCCACAAACTCCCATGGTTTGGGTGACGAGCAGCAGGATGAGTGTGTGCACTGCTATATAAAGCCCTCTGTCTTCCCAGAGAGACAGTCCTTAATTTTTTATGGAAACTGCTGCAGTCTGTTTCCTCGGTGTCTTGTAATGCACAGATTAAATATGTAACTGAGCTACCAAAATATGCTCATAGGAACATTCATAGATGAGACTTCCCTTACATGGATTTGGAACAGCAGCACCACACAGGGGTCACCTGCTGCTGTGAGCAAGTTGTAGTCCAGGTCTCCATCTGTGATGCAGGAAACCTTCTGTGCCTCCCTTTGCCTCAGAAGCAGAGGGCTCCACTCCCCTGAGGAAGGCCCCGTGGGTGGGTTGACATTCCTTGGCTCTGTGTTCATGTTCTTGATAAGAAGATGGTATTTGGCTCTTAAGGTATTTCTGGAATGTTTCATGGAGCAGCATTACTTGGCTCATTTAAGTCAATGGATTTGGCCTGGAGTCACTTTTTTTATATCACTCACAGTTCCTAATTTTCTTTTCTTTTTCCTTCAGCTGGTGCTCTCCCCTGTTTGTGCTGGGTGGTACTACTTGGGTGTACCTTCATTTAGATGGTGTCTGCTTTTTTTTTTTTTGAGACATCCTTACATATCTCTTACCCTACCACCTTCCTGGCCTGGTGCTGTCCCTTATGTTTGAATGCCATTCCAGGCAAAGCCAGATAAAAAGAGCAGGCACACAAAGGTGGTGAGTGTTGTTGATGGCACCAGTGAGGACTTCTCACAGCCTGGTCCTGTCTTTCTGTGCACCTTCATTACAGAACAAGAAAGGGTTCATTATTGTGAGCCCTAAAGGTTGTACATCTTCATGGTAAAGGAGACAATTGCTGTGTCTTAATCCAACCATGCATCATTTAATCAGTCCTGCTTGTTTTTTAATATCCAGTAAATACATCCCATCTATCACTGCAGTTCAGAGATGTCAGTTTGTACACTGGATGTCGGGATGTTGCATGTTCCAGAGGAAAATGCTGCAAAGACAGACATTTCAGCTAAAGAAAGCAGGGACCTCTGGAGAAAGAAGCTGTTAAGGTGGTGTTTAATGCCCCAGTTAAAGATGATGTAATTCTGGGAGGTCCTGGTAAAACAGGACAAGACACCCCAGGAAGAAAGGACCTACTTAGTGCTTGGTCTCTTCTGGTTTTCTTGTTTTCTTTTAAGTGGTGCTTGTAAATCAATCCAAGGGCAGTTGCATGATTTCTGTTCTCCAGCTGGATCCCCCTGGGGCTGCAGCCCTGGGAATTCAAACCGACCTGGTGGATTCTGCTGCCGTCTCAAGTGGTGCAGCTCGTGCAGTTGGGGAATGATTGAGCTGCTTATGAATTTTGGGAGGATGGGACCTGGCTCTTGTTCCTTGATATTTTTGAGTTCATCTCCCAGGAAGGCTGTGGGGTTTGACAGCTGATGATGTTGTGTGGGCACAGATCAGCGCTGCAGCCTGAGCAACCTCCGCTTACGCAAAGCTTTGTTCAGCCATGCTGTTCCCTTTGTGCTGGAAGTGCTCTAAGTGTCCCATATCTCATGTTTTCTTAGCTGAAACTGCTTCAGATCTGGCTTTACAGAGGAAACAGAGTTTATCACTTTTTTTTCCCCACATACATCCTGTCAATCTCAGCTTGGTTCCCGGCAGTGTCTGTGTTGAGTCACTGGGAAGCAGCTCCTGGCTGTGAACTCAGCTATGAGTGAAGGAGGGCTGCTCCTTGTCCTCTGCAGTGCTGGAAAGAACAACACAATCAAGAGCATTGCCACTTCAGCCAGAGTTTATCCATTTTTATGGTGAGGAGCAATCCTTCCCTCTTTGAATTTGAAGCAAGTATCATTACCTGTGTGAGCAGAAGTAGGGCTTCGTGTCGTGCTGAGTCTAGTGCATATATATATATATTCCAAGATATTTATATTGGAATACTGTGCTTTAGACTTCAGCACTGCTGAATTTATTGCTGCTACCTTGATCTGAACACGTGTGAATGTTCCTTCCCTTAGTACTGACTCAAAGGTCAGCCCTCAACAGCAGAGGGGAGAACAGAAATCCTAAATAGGCAAATATACCAACTTTGTGGTGTGGGCTTTCAGGACCTGTTTTTAATGGCAAGTGTGGAGTCGGGGATGGTAATGGTGCCACGTGGTTTTGTTTATTTGGGAAGATAACGATGATTTGTAGGAGTGAAAAGCCGTGTGTGATTGTGACCAAGTAGTAGAAGTAGGGCACAAAGCAGGGGGGGAAGAAGGGAATTAAAGCAATCTGACTGCTCTATAATGGGCCTTTCTTCCTTTAGAAATGTTTACTGGAAGTGTGGCAGCATTTGCTGGGTAAGCAGAAGAGCACTCCTGTCAGCAAGGCGGGAAGCTGCTGAGCTTGATGGTTCCTTTCTCCAGAAAAGGGATTTGCTGTCAACGTGTGCCCGTTTACTGCGGGCAGCCCAAATCCCATCCTGCATTTCTAGGTGGGAATTCAGTGCTCTAATGGGAACAGTTGCTGCTGAACGTGGAAAGTGCGGTGTATTTCTAGCACAGTCAGTCATTTCTCAGGGAAGTATTTCATGGTTTTGATGTTTCTGCACAGGTGTGTGGCTGAAAGATTTAAAACTCCCCAACCAGCCGAGCCAAGAGGCCGCGTCCATCCCACTCCCCACCACTGCTCTGGGTTGGCACCAAGGATTTTTACTAATTTGTTCTTAAGAAAAACACCAAAATGAACAACAATGAGCTATTTCTGGTGTTTTCCATTCGCTCTCACCTGTTTAAAAGAGGTTTTTCTCTCTAGAAAGCGCGTTCTGTGCTTTCTCTGGCCTTTAACTCGGGTGTGTTTGTCAAGTGGCTGAGCAGAAGTGCTCGTTACCCTCTCGTTGTCACCTTCTCATTCCTGACTGAGAGGCAATCGCCAGTTTGGCGATGGCTCCAACTCTTCTCTCCTAATGAGCCTCTTTAATAGAAACTCCCTTTCCCTCTTAATTGTTTATTGAACCTGAAGGGGTGGCTTTGTTGTGTAGTAACGTAGGAACACTTGAAGAGGCGACTGCTAAATGCTTTGGAGGCACAAATTACTGTGGCTTTTTATACCCTGAAGAACGTTTTCATTGCGGTTGTATAAGGGAGAAACAGAAACACAGTCAGGCAAGAAGGGTTGGCAGCTGACAGGACCCTGGTGTTTGGGCCGGGTCAGTGATGGAGGGTGTGGGGGGAAGGAGAATATGGTAAATTTAGAGCAGTAGGAACAGAGCAGGTACGACGAGAAATGGGAAAAGGGACATGACTAGAACAGGAACAGTGAGGAAGCAGATATAAACTAAAGCTCTGAAGTGGGCTGCTGGGTGCTCTCAGGCTGGGAGGGTGGCTGGCACTGATAGAATCTCCCTTTATTTAAGCTCAGTGCCCACCAGAGTCATTGTGAGAAATCTCATGGCTGCAAATTCTGCTCCTTAGGCTGAAACGTGGGATACAGCACCCAGTGTCTTTAATTTCACAGTGATTGAGCATCTCCTTTCACAAACCAAACTGATACGAATATTTTGAATTTACCAGCAGCCCATTCTAGGTTTGCTTTATTTATCTAAGTGTTTATTTATCTGTTGCATTTGCCAGTTGCTAATATTTTCAGAGCCTTAACCGTGCCAGCAGCAGTTCTCCCTGTTGTTCCTGCAGCTCAGCTGGTATTTCAGAGCTCTGCTCATGTGTTCACACGACAGTTGCACACTGTTTATTTCTGTAATGGGAAGGAACAAGCACGTGAAAGGAGAAGTGTGTTATATTTACACTCTGCAGAACACTGCTGCCTGTACCAGAGAGGTTGCTCAGGACACTCTGGGTACCTCAGGGCATCCCTGGGGCAGAGCCTGTGCCAGGCAGCCCAGATGTGCCCCACTCTGTGCAGCAGCCAACCCTAATGAAACATCCAGGAGCCATCACCCACCCAAAACCAGCCACTCACCTTTGCTCCCTCCCTCCCTCGAGCAGGATTTGAGCCTCTCATGTTGACACAGGTATTCGGTGTGGCAGTGCCGGCTCTGGCTGCACACGGAGCCATCACCTGCTGCGTTTGGTTTGCAGGTGGGTGCCCCGTGGCCAGGCTGCTGTGCCAGCACTGACTCATCCCCTGTCGGGAAGGTGCCCTGGGGCTGTGCTGCCCTCCTGCCTGGCAGGGCAGGTGAGGAGAGGCAGGGCTGCATGGCTGCCAGCATCCCCCTGAGCTCATGGCACTGCTGAGCACCAACACGTGCAGTCAGTGCACGCCAGGCAATGCTGCACTGCACCCGCTGCTTCCGTTTGGGAAGTGGGAATTTATTCATTTGTGTAAATTAAATCTAGACCCACTCCAAGTTTGCCCCAAATGTGATCTGAAGAATCGTTCTGTTGAAAAATAGCTGCTCTAAACCAGGCACTCCCCTGCAGTTCTAGAGGTTCAAACACTCCAGGGTCAATCAGGGAGAATAAATCCATGTGATCCAGTAAAAAAATAATAGGTTTCAAAAAAATCTCGTTTTAAAAGGGATTTTTGCTATGCAAATGTTGGTCAAAACATTTCCCCAGCTTCCTGAATAAATTTTTTGTTGGTGATAGGGTTTCCTACGCAAACAGTAAATATTTTTATGATTAAAACATGGGAGATGGTGTATGTGCTAACAGCTATCAGCACGTGGTAGGAATGATCAGAGAAGTGGAAAGCCTGGAAATAAACACAGTGTCTCTGTTGGCACAGGGATAACCCTGGAGACTGCCAAGGCCAGAGCCTGCAAAAATAAGAAAGTATAATTAATTGTCCTTAAATGAACTTACCAAGCAAAAATAACCCTTTTAAAGTAATCACTCAACTTTGCATCTTTTATTATAAAGCTTTTCCATGTGCTACAGATTTTCATGTTCTGTAATGCACTTATTAAGATTTCTGTGCATATTTATTGTAAAATTAAAAAAAATTAATGTACAGAGTACAGCTGCACTGGACATCTGCTTTACCCTTGCACTTTGATTTTCTAGTAATAATGCAAAGAACATTTCTGATAATGGCTGGGAAATAATGCTTTGGGATGTTACTGGATGGTTTCTGAAGGTCACTTGAATCACTCCTGAGTTTTGGTGTGTTTTTTTTTGGTGTGGGTTCCTTTGGTGCTGTGTTTGTTTGTTTAGATTTTTTAAAGGTTTTTCTTCCATGCTGATGAGCTGCTACTGCTGATGGAACACTCAATAAATGAGCGTTTCAGTGAAAGAAATACCAAATTTCCTTGTGTCCTGTATCGTAATTCCCAGTGGTCACTGACTTCAGGGCGATTTGCAGGTATTTAAAACATGAGACAACAGCAGCATTAACTACACATAAACCCCAAACTGGAATCCCCAGTGTGATCAGCACCTGCAAACCAAAGCCAGTGTGATTCACTCCAGGATCGCTGGAGAGAACACAGGGGAGGGTTTGCATTACCCACAGAGTTCCTCCTCACGCAGGGGATGGCAGGAGCATCACTCATCACATTCAGGCTTCAGATGCAATTTCCATTAAAGCTGAGAGAATTTAGAAGTAGTTCCTTTATAAGTTTTTGCTTAGTGATGGTAAACTTTCAAATTTTCAGTTCTAAAAAAAGAGTTGAGAATCTCAAGGAGAACTCCTGAGTAGAATTGCAGTGTAAATCCAGAGTGAAGGTGTACACAAAGTGATTTCTGAGTGGAGGAGAGAAATCTGGGGGTGATTAATGCTGAGATTTTTGGGAGGACTGGCTGGCAATTGATGATATTTGCATCAAACTGAACATGGGTTTGAAAAGCAGCAAGTGCACTGAGGGCAGAATGTGCCACCTGCTGCGTTTGTATTTTAAAAAGTATATGTCAGGATGTGTTTTCTGCCTGGAATATTCCTCCTGAACATCCTCTTATTTCCAGGAGTGACAAATTAACATATTGAGAGTACACACCAGTGACAGCAATTTCTCCTCCTTTGAACAAAGATTTACAGTATCTAAATCCATTTAATTTCTGGATCTCTAACTGAGAATGGAGCTGTGAAGAGGAGAATACCTCAGAGGGAAGGAAAAGGAATAAGGGAGAAATATTTAATGTGCAGTGAAAGGAACAGAATGAGGTAAAAACAAGAGAAGAATTACTTTGGGCATTACAAAAATCTTCCTGCAGATCTGTGAGGCTGTGGAATTGTGTCCCAGAGGAAATGGTGGAAACTCTGTTGTCTGTGTCACTTTAGACAGGACAAAAAATTGAACAATCCACTGCAGGATTTTTTTCTCTAAATTTCTGACTTTATTATAATGCTGTGGATGAGGGAAAAGAAGAGGAGGTATAGTGAGAAAAAAAAAAGATTCTGTATTTAGCATAAGTGATAACACATACTAATGCTTCTCTGCTGTTTTTTAATTAATCTGATTATCTGTTAAATATCAACATCATCATGGTGAAGGCAAGATTGTATCATGTGCATCTCCAAATCCCCCTCACCCCAAATCTGCATTTAGACTTTATCTGGGGGCACACAGTGAGTGTGGGATTAAAGAGCCCAACCAGCAGAGCACACCACAAACAAACAAAAAAACCCCGCAAACGCTGTCAGTCAAAACCCCCAAGCAAACAGAAACCCAGCCCAAACAAAACAACAAAGCCCAATTAGAAGTGTAATATGTGATTTGGAGGTGCTAAAGAAGCACACAATGTACCAGCCAGAGGGAGGAGGAGTGTGAAGCGTGTGATGCCTCATTTCTGTATCAGAATTCCTGAGTGCTCCTGGCTGAGCTGTGCCAGGGGAGCATCAGCTCTTACCCTGGGGGGCTGAGGTGTGGCCCCAAAAAGGGCTCAGGATGTCCCATCACAGCTGCAATCCCTGCTGCTGTGTGAGGGGCCATGCAGAGCCCTGAGGACCCTGAAAATCCCTGAGCTGCACGTGGGGAATGTGATGTTAACATGGATTAACCCCTGACCTTTGTGTGCCTGAAGGGACAGGGTGGAACACAGGGCTCTGAGGTGGTGAGTGTGTCTGGGTGCTGGTGGAGGCCCTGAAATTCTGTAGCTGAGGAGAAACCTGAGAGGAAATTAATAACTCTCTGTGGAGCTCAGTTTGCACAGTGTGCAGTAAATAATGCATGGGCCCACAGAGCCAACAGGAAGAATAAAACCAAATGTGGAGTAGCTGCCCCTCCAGTCAGGGCCATCCATCTTTTGCAGGAACAACCAAAGGTCCTGTGCAAAAGTGTGTGATCAGGTGATTCTCTTCAGTCAGACCTGCAGGAGGATTGGCACAGGGTTTTGTGGATGACTTTCTACAAGTGCAGCTAACACCCTTGAGAAATCTTGATTATTTATTGATGTTAATTATACCCTTTTTTAGCATATCTTTGTGGCAGGGGAGCCCATCACCTGAGTGGTCAGGAATCTGTGGGCTTCTCTATTTGGCTGCATAGATGTACAGGGGGTTTTGCTGCTCTGTCTGTAACTGCAACACCTTCATCTTCTTTTCTATCACCCCAGAAGGGATGAAGCAGGGATATGAACAGAAGTTTGGGGGTTTGGGTAAAGTGCTTTTCCAGTCTAAACAATTGTATGGTTCTATGTTGTGAAAGAAGCTCGTGACAAGCCACAAAAATTAGAGGGAAATGAGTTGGAATGAATAGATTTGCTTTTTGCTGTCACTGATTCAGATTCCACTGGCACCTAATTCATGCAGGAAGCCAAAGCTGTCACTTTTCAAGCTCTGTCTGTGTCAGGGTGGTGACTTTTTTAATTGTTCAGAACTAAATAGCACAGAGAATTTTTCTTTTATGAGAATTCAGGACAAAACAGGAGCCTGGAAATGTAACCTGTATTTTATTGGTAGGACATGTCCATAGAGCTGTGCAGGCAGCTCCTCTGTGAGGTGATCAGGAAGGGCTGCCAGGAATTTTATTGTGGTTTAGACTTGCAAGGAGGCAGTTGGACTGCAATGAATTGGGATTTGAGCCTTGATGGTTCTGTTTAAATTTGTATTTGCTGTGTGGTGCACTCATACTTCTTGTTTGAATCAACATCAGCATCATGTTCACAATTAAGGTCACCCTGTGCTTCTCTTGCCTTGACTGGAGTAGTAGAAAGCAGGGTGGGGAAACCAGTGCTGTTGCAATTAAATTGAATAATTTGTATCCCATTAAAGAAAAAAAGGATGAGAGAAAACACTGTTATTTATCAGTCAACTTGAGGGAATTAATGTCTTCTGAAAATTAGCTTCAATCCTAATTTTTTGCTGTTGTTCTCAGCACTGTTATTACCACAAAGAGAACAAATAATATTGAGTTTTTTCAAAACTTTCCTTTTTCTTTATGTCTCTAGGCTCCCAATCAATTTTTCTTACTCTGCTCTCTCCTTTGCAAGGCATTTAGTGTTCATTAGGCTGTTCAGTCCTGCTGTGTCCCTGCAATGCCCATCCATGTTCAATGATGTTCTAGGAGCTCCCAGTGGCACAGCCCCTGGTGTTTGTGAGTGTGCTCATGGTGTGCCCAGCAAATCTGCACATCACTTCCTGCTCTGAGCCTGCCAGGGGGACTGCAGTTATCTAGGAAACCTCTGGATTGTCCACTGTGACAATTCTAAGAGAAGTAAAAAGGTAAAAAATACCAGTGGTTAAAAATGTTTTGGTGGATTTTTCTTAGTTTTTGGTCTTGAGTGTGACTTTCACACACGTTTGATGGAGGGAAGGCAGGAGAATGGTGGTTCCTGCCAGGCTGGTGGTGCAGGGAGGGAAGCTCTGCTGAAGGGATCTGGGCTTTGCTTTTCTCCTCCTTGGGCTGGTCCCACCCAGCCACGAGAGCTTCAGCTCAGGGCTGCCAGAGCCTGGAGCCTGCTGGAGAGCTCTGTTCAGAATGCACACCAAGGGGCTGGAAATGTCTGACAAATCCAGCAGGAGCAGGGCTGTGACTGTCCCCTGTGCTGGCACTGCTGAGACCCCACCTCACATCCTGGGGACAGCTCTGGGCTCCTCATGGCAAAGACTGGAGGGGCTGAAACCTGTCCAGGGAAGGGAACAGAGCTGGGGAAGGGTCTGGAGCCCCAGGAGTGGCTGAGGGAGCTGGGAAAGGGGCTCAGCCTGGAGCAAAGGAGGCTCAGGGGGGCCCTTGTGGCTCTGCACAACTCCCTGACAGGAGGGGACAACTGGGGAGCAGGGACAGGGGAGGGAACAGCCTCAGGCTGGGCCAGGGGAGGTTTGGATTGGAGATTAAGGAAATTTCTTCATGGAAAGGGTTGTCAAACGCTGGCACAGCTGCCCAGGGCAGTGGTGGAGTCACCATCAATGGGGAAAATTAAAAGGTGTGTGGATGTGGCTCTTGGGGACATGGGTTGGAGGTGGCTGGGTCAGTGCTGGGTTAACAGTCTGACCCAAGGATTTTACAGGTATTTTCCAGCCTAAACAATTCCATGATTCAGTGTTGTGGGAGAAGCTTGTGGCAAGTCACAAAAATCTGGGAGAAGCATGGTGGGATGAAGAAGTTCACTTTATGCAGTTTTCTCTTTGTCATGGAGGGATATTCTCCTGGCATCTGATCCATGCAGGAACACAGGGCTGCCATTCTTAGCCTGTCTGTCAAAACAGGAGCTCAGTTAATTGTTCAGAAATAGATGCAACTTGGAATTTTTCTTTTATGGGAACTCAATACAAAATAAAAGCCTGGAGACTTAAACTGCAGTTTTTTGGCAGTACATGTCCTTAGGACACAGTAATAAAGCAGTACAAAGTAATGAAAGCAGGAATTGCATCTCCAAGCTAAATATTTATGTATCCATTGACCTTGGCTCTTTCTATTCCCTTCCTTGCCTGTTAATATTTTAAAGAGGAAGTAAATACCAATGAAAAATTATTTGTTGTATTGAATACTTTTCCCCTGGATACCTCTCATCAGATGGTAACTTTGATTCCAAAGATATTAGGGAGGAGGAAAATGTTTATGTTGCTGTTTTACAGCAAGGCAAATCAAGTACAAGAGCATTATCTGTAATATATGAGTAATTGCACAAGGAAATGATTTCAAGTAAGTGTATTTAAAGATGAGCATGAATCAAGGTTCCCCTCCCCCAGCCCCTTATGATACTTCACTGTTAATTAATTCTTTCAGACTTAAGGACATTGCAGCTCTGTCTGCTCCTGCCTTACCAGGGAAATCAAAGTGCTCTGACTCACCACTCTTGTATTTGGTAATCTCACAGGTGAGAATGAAATCTTTTGGGTTTTTTAGCTGACTTTAGCTTTTCTGGGGCACAGAGCAGCCCAGTGACCACTGCAGTTAGTGAGGGGTGTGCTCCCCTCACAGCACTCTGCACACCCACAGGAATTCCTGCACTGTGGGGTGTCCCTCAGGGAGCAGGTGGATCTTTGGCACTGTGCTTACATCAAGGATTTGGAGGCTCACGTTCCCTGTTCCAAATTCTGGCCCCATCTTGTCTGATAAATTGAGCAAGTGAGTGTTTTCCATGTCTCACTCAAGTCTGTTATAAGGAGCATCCTGGTTTCTCTCCTGTCTCTCAGGAGTTTGGGGTGTTCAATGAACACAGGTGAACTGTTTGAAGATCTGATGGAAGGTGACATGGGGATGTGTTTTCAGGTTGGCTCCTATTTCTCAGTAGCATCAAATGACAACTTCTCAAGAAGGTTTGTTTAGATCTTGGCTGTCATCTGTGAACCTGTGTTCAACAAAATCAGTGGAGCTGCTTCTTGTTCACCTTCCAAAAACTTCATCAACACTGAGTGGTGCCAGTTCTTCCTTGGAGGAAGAGATCATAGAATCACAAAATGCTTTGGGTTGGGAGGGACCTTAAAGACCTTGTTCCCACCCCTTCCATGGGCCACCTTCCACCATCCCAGGCTGCTCCAGCCCTGTCCAGCCTGACCTTGGACAGTTCCAGGGATCCAGGGGCAGCCACAGCTTCTCTGGGCAGTCTCCTTTATTCCTCCCTCAGGACATGGATAATCCTTATGGACCTTGCTGAGGCTGAGCTTTCCCAGCTCTCCTTGTGTCAGGTGCTCCAGTCCCTCTACTGTTGTTGCCTTTTGCTGGGTTTGCACCAGGACATCCACGTCTGTCATGGAATCCTTGTGTCTGTGTGTCTGTTCTAACCCTCTCTGCACAGATCAACCCTAATACAAAGCCTCTTGGTACTGTCACATTTTTCTCTCTGTGTATTTTACACATATATGGATATTTTAGGATTTATTTGGAGGTAGCTGATGCACAGAGCAGGATTTCCCAGGTGATTCTTGCCTGATTAAATTTCAGTGTGTGCTTCCTCAAATATTTGGCTTTGCTGAATAAATTGGTGTATTATGTTCATCCTGATTTACTGTCTCAGTGCTGTCCACTTGGTACAGGAAGCTAATAATCAGAGTGTCAGTAGCTGTTATATTTTCATTTAAGGGAAAACATACTAATTCTTTTTTGACACAATATACAAGAGGAGAGATTTATTTTTTTGTGGCACACTGATTTGCCTAGAACTTCTTTTTTCTAGAAGCTGATTTGCTTTTTTTTTAAAGGCTTCTTGAACAATTTATTTGGTTCTTTTGGAGAGCTGGAAATGCTTCTAGTACATGGCCTCATTAAAGTGTGGATGTGTCCCTGCTGTCCTTGTGGCTTGGGCACTAGGGCTAAGCCAAGCTTAGAAGCAAGCTTGAAGTGTGTTTTAATTTTGTGAATTATAGAAAAAAAACCAAGTCAGTTTAGTCTTCTGTGGTGTTGGGTGGGTTGGGGCTGTTTGTGGTTTAACCCACTAAACACATTTATCAGGAGTGCTGCTCCCAAGTGTAGTGCTGCATATTTGACACCTCCAAAATCCCTTTTCTGCCAGCACTCTCTTTGAAACTCATTTCTGCATTTGATCACATCTTTATATAGCAAAGCAGTCTTAGTAGGAGAAAGTTGTTTTTTTTTTTTCCATTGATGGATGAAGTGGAGGAGCTCTCAGTGGGGGCAGTGTGCTGTGCTGTGGGTGAGGGCTGTGCCCAGACCATGCTGCTCACTCTGGGTTTGTCCCTGTGGCTCACCTGTGTTCCCATCACAGGTGTGGCAGTGCTGTCTGTCTGTCTGTCTGTCTGCTTGCAGCAGTCCTGTTACATTTAGTCATTTTTGGGATATTCCCCTGCCTGCCTGCAGTGCTGTGTGATATGCAAGCACTGTGAGTGCTCCTGGGAGCAGCTTGAGGAGTGTTTTAAATGTGTGCATTAAACAGGGTAAGAGAGGGCTCCTGTGCTCTGAACTCCCCTGCTTTGGTGAGCAAAGGTGTGGGTATTTATCTGGACTTGTACAAGCTCAGCATGGTTGGTGTTGTTCTCACCTTGCCTGAGTCTGAAGGAACTCCTAAATTTTTTTTTAAGGGATGGAGAGGATGGTTTAGGGTGAGACTTTCCTGTCTGAGCTGATTGCTGAGGCTGTGCAGGCTCCTCTGGCCTTTGGTTCATGTTGGAAGGAACCAGGGTCAGCCTCAGTGGTGTCTGGAGCTGTGCAAGTGGGGGTAGAAACAGCTCATTTCCCCCACCTTCAGCAGTGTGGGCAAGACAGAAAGAAATGTGTCAGTTTTCATTGTATTCTTGCAGCATGACTTAGTTTTCATTCAAAAATGAATGAAATTCAAGTTTTATATTACATGATGTAGGAATTGAAATGGAGTATTTTACTGATGAGGGAAATCAGAATCAATACTCCAACACTTGCTGGGGAACAATCTTTAGCAGAGAGCATGGAAACTGCTTCAGCTCAGAACAAAACATTACTTTGGAATGAACAATTAAAATACATTGATTTTTAACTCAGAGGTATTAAAGTAAGGAAGTTTAGTGTCAGCTGCTAAATTGCTTTCTTTTAGCACTGTTTTCTCACAGAGATAAAGCCTTGCATGTGGAGCTGGCTGCTTTTTCCCTTTCCCCCTGGCACCTTCCTCCAAATCTCTTTCCACATCTGTGCTGAGCTGTGGATAAGCACAGGCTGAAAATTGTCAGAATTACCAATGGCTGGAGAAATATTTCTGAACTGGTTGTAAAAGAGGTGTTTTTGTGAAACCTCTGCTGCCTTGGGGAGCCAGGGGAGTTTTTGGCAGGATGTTTTGTCAGGTTTCCCTGCTCCATGTGCATCCCATCCCTGCCCTGTGTGTTTTGTACTGGGGGGGAAATGCTGAGCTGTGGATTCTCTCCCAAATCAGATGTTCAGTCAGATGATTCTCTTGGGGTTTTTCTGTGAGTTAAAGGATACCAATCTGCACAAAATCTCTCCACACAGGCTGGTGATTCTTAGCAAAGCTGGGAATAACCCCCTCGTACTCAAAGCCACGTGGCAAATATTTTACATCAAAAAAAAGAAGCTGTATGAGCAAATTTTGGGTCTTGGGGTTGATTTTATCCTCCTCCCCTCCTAATTTTTTAGGGCTTAGAACTCAAAATAATGCAGCTGCCTGTAGTTCAAACAGTCTGCTCTGCATTTCTGTAGTTGACTCTAAATGTTGCAGATTTTTATATCTTAGTTTAGCGACCCTAAAAGTCCAAGAGTATGTATTTATATCCACTTGTGCACTCACACATATGCAGATGAGGGGACAAGAGGCTTCAGGGAGGATCTTGAAGACTTCTATTAATTCTAACAAAGCTGCAAAGTTGATTTACAATCCCATAAATAAATGTTGTGATTTTGTTTGAATTTCTCTACTGTTAATAATAAAAGGTAAATTACGGTGTTTAAAAAAAGTTTATGGAAAGATTGTAATTTGCATATATGGGCCAAGGTCTTTTCAGGTATGGTTATTTCCAGTGTAACAAGAAGGATGGTTAGGAAAAGGTTTGGGGAGGAGATGATTTTTTAGATTTGAAAAGAAAAAAAACTGGATTTTTGATGTATCTGACTTTCATTGATGCTGCTCACAGATAAAATACAAGCAGCAGAATTTTGCCTGTGACTTCAGCTGTACAGAGGAGACATTAAAGCACTCTTTGAATTTATGTGGAGCTGTGTGCATTAATGACTGAGCAGCTGTGCTCAAGGATGTGCTTCAAAGCCCACGTGTGGAGGAGTTCCTGGTCACTCCTGGAGCTGACCCTTGTCCATCTCCTCCTTGCAGCTTTGTAGGACCTGATGAGTGTGAGGGTTTTGAAGTGCTCCTGCTTGCTGTGAGTGTGGCATGTCTGTTTGCAGACCCCTGGCAGGATTATTGCCCACATTCCAATGGCAGAGGGCTCCCCTCCAGGAGGGGAAGGGGCTCAGCTCAAGTGCCAGCAGGGACAGGGACCTTGCTCCTCTCTGATTGCAGATCCTCGAGCTCTGTCAATATTTGGTGGTTCTGCTCCTCATCTGTTGGAATATTGCCCTTCTCAGGAAAGCAAACATTTGCTCTTCCCTCGTTTCAATATTGGGCTGTGAGAGAAAGGTGGTGATTACTGCTTCATACCAGGGGTCTGAAAGCATCTGAGAGTGCTGCTGGTCTCTTTTTCTGAAATGCCAACTTGTTTTTCTGCTGGGATTGCTGGAAATGATGTGTGTGTGTGTAGCTGTTCTGTAACATGTGCAGATGGAGGCCCTGACTAACTGTGAGCTTTGGGGAGTATCTTGGCCCTGAATTAGGAGGATTAATCACATGTAGGAAATTATTCCTGTAGTTTCACTTTTGCCAAATGTAAAGCTTCTCTGGCACATGCTGTATCATATTTGGGCTGATGTCCAAATATGAAAAGTGGTCAATAGCTATTGCCAGTTAGTCTGGCAAGGAACCAATTATCCTGTTCTGTTTCCATCCCTGTGTGCACATGTCAATAAATAATCACTCACCCCTGATCCCAATCAGCTCTCTCTGATTAGACATATGTGTGCTGAAAGCTTCAAAACTCTAAGTGGTAGCAAATAGCAAAATGCCTTTACTCATTTGGATTTCTTTCCATCTGTTAAAATACCCATTGAGGCCTTAAATGGTTTGATTACACTTAAAGTAGACTGTGGGAAATCAGTTGCACATTGCATGGACTGATCCATATTGACACAGAAATTCCCATGCACTGTGTAATAGCCCTGGGAACGTGTCTCAGTGCTGAATAATGGGATGCTGGGCTGCAATAATGGCATTTCTGTCCACTCTAGAGCTGCTCAACTTTGAGAGTTGTACAAAGTGACTTTGTAGTTGTCCTTGTTTGCAAGATTTCTAATAAGCTGTTTTGCATGCCAATTATGCAGGCTTGAGACTTTCAGATAAATCCAAGATTAAAAGAATTATTTTATAAACAGCCAACAGATACAGTACTGGATGTTGATAGAGGTGATTTCTGAGGCTGGAGTGGTTTCAGTTGTGTGGACAGCAGTGCATTCCCCAGCCTGCAGTGATGCTCCAGAATCATGCTGACCTTGACTTGGGTCCACATCACCTGCAGCAGGCAGCATCAGATTGGTTCCAGGGCTCTGGGAAAGAGAGAACCTCTGTGGCTGCATGGCTTCAAAAAAAGGTGGTATTTCTATTTTTCCAGTGCCCTGCACTGCAGGAAAATGCAGGGAAAGCTGTGGTGCCAGCAGTGTGGTGTTTGTAGGGAGCCCTTGTCCCTGCTGCCCACACTGGGACATCAAACCCTGTGCCACACAGCTTCAGTGTTGGTGACAAGTTTTCCTTTGGGTGCTGGAGAGCAGATGTCCCTTCAGTTTGGGATTTCACATGTGGATGTTGGGAGAGCTGCTGGAGGCTCTGTGGGCTGAGCCTGGAGCTTGCCAGGAGCACAGTTGAATGTTAAATGTAAATGCAGGGCTGCAGATGGCATCCTCGGGTTTCAGGCACATGAATTCAAGCTGCTGCTGGGCTGGGTTTGAATTATCTCCCACCGTGGAAAAGCTGAAGCTGCATGAATTGGACCTTGGGTCTGTCTTTGTTCAGAGGAGAACAGATTGCTCATTTTATGACTGACAGCATTTTGCCCTGAAAAAACCTCAAGTTCTCACAAAGTTCCAGGTGCAAGGTGCCTGGGCTGTGACAGATTTTTCCTGTCTTACTGCTTTGTTTACCTGATTCCAGCCTTGTTGTATTTCATGCATCACTAATCGTTTAATTTGTAATGATCCTGCACTTCTGTGAACTTTCTGTGCTCAACCAAGCAAAATTTGTCTCTTTTTAAAAAGAAAGTTCTGTTTTCCATTGACTCTCTCAGGAAGAAAAAATAGTAGCATTCTACCTATTTGCATTTAGTTCTTTCTGTTGGATGTGTTGTTTCTTTTCAGTCCTTGCTCCAGTTGTTGCTGGGCAGCATTAGCAGCTGCTCCTCCTGGCACATCTTTAGTAGAGTGTGACACCATCACTTAGTAAACCTTTTATTGGGATGAATAAAAATGTTAAATATGACAGTTATGATAGCCTAATTTGATGCTGTCTTGAATTTATTGAAATTCTCTTCTGCACAAGTTAGCCATTGATATTTATTCCACTGTCTTTTCTAGTGCTTGTACAATTGAGGTGAGTTCATAGAAATCAATCATTTGAGATTGTGTATTGTAGGAATTCATGTGGTTTAAAAATGGGAAGGGGGTGAGGCTGCTATGGCAGAGTTTCCAGCCTAAACCCCTTGGATCTGCACTGTGCTGCTCCTCAGAGATCATTTCCTACAATTTAGGAGTTGTTTACAGCTGTGTTTAGACCCTGATCTCAGTGCTAAGAAAGTTCAGCTCTTAAGATCAGCCTATTTGACTTCAGTAGGAGTGAGCTTGAGTATGTTCTGTGCAAAGTCAGTAATATTTATCAGATGGGTTATTCAGGGCTCATTGTTCTCTGTGTGGTGCTTCCCCTGATGCTCTCTTGGGGACCTCCCTGTTTCTCCCTCTATCAGTTCATCTGGAGCTCCTGCCTGTGGTAGAATTGATGTTATTTAGGAATAACCTGGCTGTGTTCAGATGTTCTCTGAGCTGCAGGACCTTGTGATCTGTGTGGCACAGCCCAGTCCAGGGCTCACTTGTTCACTCCTCTGTGAAGCTGCAGAACACCAACTTTACCCTTGCCCTGGTGTGCTGCCAGGGCTCTGGAAGGGGCCTGGATCCCTGCTCCCAGCTCCTCTGTGCAGCCAAGGCACAGCTCAATCCACCCGGGCAGAAAGAATGCATTTAAACTGTATTTTCTTGTAAAGAATAATTAATTTTCAATGCTTGGAGTCTGAGAACTGGTGTTCAAGTTGGACCTCATCACAGGGCACTGTTGTTTCCTCTCTGGTGTAAAGGCACAAATGTCAGGTGACAAATGTTGAGTCCTTAATACACCCAAAAATTTCTTACTTACTGCTGTGTTGTTTCAATAGTAAAAGCTTCCACAGAATTTGAGAAAAATAACTTGTAGAAGCAACTTTTCTTTATTAGAAGAAGCTAGCAGGGGAGCTAGATTTGTGGTTTTGTTCTTTAACTCCCCAAAAGTAGTTTGGGAGTTCAACAGGAGTTATTTTCAAATTAGGGTTAAGCAAGATGTGCAAAGCCCCCTCTGTGCTTCCTAAAAGCAGAAGGCATTTTCATATGCTGTCATTTGGCTCCTGAATTTTGCAAAGCAGCCCCTGGTTTGGGTTCCTGTGTTTGGGAGGGGGTTCACTGACCATCCTGTGGGACTGCACAAATTGCTGCAGCTGACAAGATGTCCCCATCCTAAACAGGCAAATGTCACAGTAAAAATGATGGGTGTGTGAGAGAATGTGTGTGTGCAGAGGGTAATGTTTGAAACAGTCAGGAAGTTTAACTTTGATTACTTTGGGGCAGGTTAGTGGCAGGTGTCCCTGCACTGAGCATGGAAAATTGCCCCATGTGGATGTTCTCTGTGCCAAAGGAAACTTGATGGGGCTGCAGATGACATGATCAATGGAAAAAGAAATATGAACAGATCAATACCTTCAGATAGCTCTTCTAATTCAGAGAGAGGCACAGCATTGATTTGTAAAATAAGAGGATGGATGCAGCAGTTAAAGCACCCTGTGTGTACATGTACCAGATAATAAAATAATGTGCAGTGCCCTGAGCCAAAATCAAAGGCAGAGAGTAAATCAGCAGATTGTGTCCCCTCTGAAGCAGGAGGCTGTGGAGCATGTAAATGAACAAACTGCCTGTGAGAGAGGGAAAACTGCACCCACAGAGGATGTTCATCAATCAGGAAGATAAACAGTCCTTGCTCCACGTTGTGCAGTTGTCCTGCATGATGCCACGAGTGAATCAGAAGTGTCAGGAGGATCCCACAATGTGAAAATCACCATTTCCTATTGTGGACATCTGCAAATCCCTCACTTGCAAATGCAGGCAGCTGTTTTGGGAATTACTTAATATTTAAAACCAAGGAAAATTCATTTTTCTCTCCTGAAGGATCCTGCATCTTGCCAGTGTAGAGATGCAAAGAGAAACTGCTGGCTTTAACTGTGACTCACTGATGCACCAACATTATTAAGTTAATTTTGTTCTCAGATTTCTGTTTATGGCTGAAGGGCTGTGACCTTTCCTAGCCTCAGTTTCCTCTGTGGGTACCTGTTTTTAGGGGAACATGTTGCACATGGATCCCCTGTTAGCAGTGTCTGAAGTGGGGAAATCCAACAAGGGTGCAGAAACAGCTTCAGTCCCAGTAAGAGGCCTGAGTGGAACAGTAGAAATTGCTCACCTGCATGAGAAAAAGTTATCATTGAACAAAAGTTACCACTAAAGGAATTATATTGTTTAAAAAATTACAGCCCCTGTGGTTTATACCACTTTTCTCAGTGCCCCTTCCACACACACTTTTACCACTGACTTTCCCTATTACTGTAGATGAGCACATCAGTTCTGCAATGTGATATTTTACACTACTTCAGGTTTGGATATGTGTAAAGCTAAACTAGACAGGGTTTGTGTGTGCTGTGGATATGTGCAAAGGGCAGTTATGAACTGCCTTTATACATTTTCTGCTCTGAACACCTGAAATTGGCTATCTGAGGCCTGTGTGATGTGGAATTGCTCACAATTTAANAGACCCTGATCTCAGTGCTAAGAAAGTTCAGCTCTTAAGATCAGCCTATTTGACTTCAGTAGGAGTGAGCTTGAGTATGTTCTGTGCAAAGTCGGTAATATTTATCAAATGGGTCATTCAGGGCTCATTGTTCTCTGTGTGGTGCTTCCCCTGATGCTCTCTTGGGGACCTCCCTGTTTCTCCCTCTATCAGTTCATCTGGAGCTCCTGCCTGTGGTAGAATTGATGTTATTTAGGAATAACCTGGCTGTGTTCAGATGTTCTCTGAGCTGCAGGACCTTGTGATCTGTGTGGCACAGCCCAGTCCAGGGCTCACTTGTTCACTCCTCTGTGAAGCTGCAGAACACCAACTTTACCCTTGCCCTGGTGTGCTGCCAGGGCTCTGGAAGGGGCCTGGATCCCTGCTCCCAGCTCCTCTGTGCAGCCAAGGCACAGCTCAATCCACCCGGGCAGAAAGAATGCATTTAAACTGTATTTTCTTGTAAAGAATAATTAATTTTCAATGCTTGGAGTCTGAGAACTGGTGTTCAAGTTGGACCTCATCACAGGGCACTGTTGTTTCCTCTCTGGTGTAAAGGCACAAATGTCAGGTGACAAATGTTGAGTCCTTAATACACCCAAAAATTTCTTACTTACTGCTGTGTTGTTTCAATAGTAAAAGCTTCCACAGAATTTGAGAAAAATAACTTGTAGAAGCAACTTTTCTTTATTAGAAGAAGCTAGCAGGGGAGCTAGATTTGTGGTTTTGTTCTTTAACTCCCCAAAAGTAGTTTGGGAGTTCAACAGGAGTTATTTTCAAATTAGGGTTAAGCAAGATGTGCAAAGCCCCCTCTGTGCTTCCTAAAAGCAGAAGGCATTTTC
This sequence comes from Alaudala cheleensis, assembly GCA_013398995.1. NCBI lineage: Eukaryota > Metazoa > Chordata > Aves > Passeriformes > Alaudidae > Alaudala > Alaudala cheleensis. The sequence goes on from VWYE01013975.1 coordinate 60,212, forward strand.
ATATGCTGTCATTTGGCTCCTGAATTTTGCAAAGCAGCCCCTGGTTTGGGTTCCTGTGTTTGGGAGGGGGTTCACTGACCATCCTGTGGGACTGCACAAATTGCTGCAGCTGACAAGATGTCCCCATCCTAAACAGGCAAATGTCACAGTAAAAATGATGGGTGTGTGAGAGAATGTGTGTGTGCAGAGGGTAATGTTTGAAACAGTCAGGAAGTTTAACTTTGATTACTTTGGGGCAGGTTAGTGGCAGGTGTCCCTGCACTGAGCATGGAAAATTGCCCCATGTGGATGTTCTCTGTGCCAAAGGAAACTTGATGGGGCTGCAGATGACATGATCAATGGAAAAAGAAATATGAACAGATCAATACCTTCAGATAGCTCTTCTAATTCAGAGAGAGGCACAGCATTGATTTGTAAAATAAGAGTATGGATGCAGCAGTTAAAGCAGCCTGTGTGTACATGTACCAGATAATAAAATAATGTGCAGTGCCCTGAGCCAAAATCAAAGGCAGAGAGTAAATCAGCAGACTGTGTCCCCTCTGAAGCAGGAGGCTGTGGAGCATGTAAATGAACAAACTGCCTGTGAGGGAGGGAAAACTGCATCCACAGAGGGTGTCCATCAATCAGGAAGATAAACAGTCCTTGCTCCACGTTGTGCAGTTGTCCTGCATGATGCCACGAGTGAATCAGAAGTGTCAGGAGGATCCCACAATGTGAAAATCACCATTTCCTATTGTGGACATCTGCAAATCCCTCACTTGCAAATGCAGGCAGCTGTTTTGGGTATAACTTAATATCTGAAACCAAGGAAAATTAATTTTTCTCTCCTGAAGAATCCTGCATCTTGCCAATGTAGATATGCAAAGAGAAGTTCTGACTTTAACTGGGACTCACTGATGCACCAACATCATTAAGTTTATTTTGTTCTCAGATTTCTGTTTATGGCTGAAGGGCTGTGACCTTTCCTAGCCTCAGTTTCCTCTGTGGGTACCTGTTTTTAGGGGAACATGTTGCACATGGATCCCCTGTTAGCAGTGTCTGAAGTGGGGAAATCCAACAAGGGTGCAGAAACAGCTTCAGTCCCAGTAAGAGGCCTGAGTGGAACAGTAGAAATTGCTCACCTGCATGAGAAAAAGTTATCATTGAACAAAAGTTACCACTAAAGGAATTATATTGTTAAAAAATTACAGCCCCTGTGGTTTATACCACTTTTGTCAGTGCCCCTTCCACACATACTTTTACCACTGACTTTCCCTATTACTGTAGATGAGCACATCAGTTCTGCAATGTGATATTTTACACTACTTCAGGTTTGGATATGTGTAAAGCTAAACTAGACAGGGTTTGTGTGTGCTGTGGATATGTGCAAAGGGCAGTTATGAACTGCCTTTATACATTTTCTGCTCTGAACACCTGAAATTGGCTATCTGAGGCCTGTGTGATGTGGAATTGCTCACAAATTTAATATTGCAGCTTTTCTGCAGTTCTCATTTCAGGTAGACAGTGGCAATTAATAATCAAAAACCATACGTGAAGTTGTGGTTTTTAATATTACTAAAGTTTCTTTCATTTGTGGTTTTTGGAAGTGGGGGGTTATGTTACCTTCCCAAGTGCTCCTCAGTGTGTTGAGCTGAGTGTGCTCCTCACTTGCCTTAGGGAAAATTTGTAATAGTGAAATGAGAAGCTGCAGCTTTCTGGCTGTTCAGTGCCTTTGCTGCAGTGGTGGAGGGGAAAACTCTCCTTGAAAGGGCACATTTTGCAAAATGCTGTATTTCCTGTCAGAAATGCTGCAGGGTGAGTGTGTGCAGGTGATTGTGCTGTGCAGGTGTTGGTTCTGTCTGTGTGCTGGGAGGGGAAACCCTTCAGACACTGAAATCACAGTGTATATAAAGCTTTTCTTGTCCAGCCATGTAGGAGCAGTTCATGTTTAGGCTCAAAGGTCACACAGTGTAAGTTGTGTAACTGCACAGAGCAGAACCAGCCCAGCCCCACATGGGGCTGCTGAGTTGGGCTGCTTTGTGCAGACAGGGAGGATTTCCTGCCCCTTTGCAGAGGTGCTGAACAGTCTGGAACTGCAAACACCTGTGTGAGACCCCTGGGTGACTTCTCTGAGCAGAAACTCAACTTGAGGAGTGCCAGTGTTGGGATTGGGAAAGCCTAAAACAAAATAATCCTTCCAGAACAGCTTCTAAATAAGCAGCTTTAGTTTTTCAGGCTTCCTGTGCATCTGAGTGATGCTTTGTCAGAGATAATGTTGTAGAGAGATGCTGGTGTATTGTAAAAATGTTATTGAATTAAAATGCGAGCACGATCCAGCCCAAGCCATTCTATAAATATCTTATTATGAAAGGCTCAGAGATGTTTCTCTTAGCAAATTTAAAATAATCATTAGAATCCTTCAGCAGATTGCTGTTAATTGGATTGAGAATTAAACAGCTTTGTATGAGTGCAAAGTTAATTAATAGCTCATTACTTTTTAATAAGGCAAATTCATTTGGAAATAAAAGAGATGCCATGGAGTTTGCCACAGATCTGAGATGAGATTGGGAATATCAGTTATTCTTTGTGAGAGAAAAGATTTATAATTAAGTTGCCAAGGTTGGCTGGTGGTGAGGGGGGTGGAAGGGAGCAGAATTGATATTTGACTCCTCTGAGAGCTGGAGCCCCTGAGGTCCCTTGGGATCCCTGTGCTGTGGTCAGCAGCAGTCACAGCCTCCTGACCCTGCACCTCTGGGAGCTCTGGGGAAGGGGAGGCACTGTGGAGCCAGAATGGGATCTACAGTGCCCCAGAGCATTGTGTAGTTAAATTAATGTCTGAAAAAAATTCTATTCAAAAGTGGCTCCTACATAAAATGTTTGTGGCTTTTTTTCCTTTCCTTGATGACTATTTACCTCTCCCAGTCTCGTCCCTGGAACCAGCTCCTGACTTTCCCTATTGCTCCATCCTTCCTCCTGTCCCACATCCTCTGCCTGCTTCCACCTGCAGGCTGCCTCTGCTCCCACCCCTGTCCATTAACATGCTCAGACCTCTCCTCACTCACAGGTGCTGCTTGATCTCCTCACCAGCAACCTCTGGGACTGAGGAGCTGCACCTCAGCTTTGGCTCCTCCTGTGTGTGCCTTGTCAGCTCTGCTGGGGGGATGTTTTGTGCCAGTGATCCCAAAGGACTGGAAAGTCAAAATGCTGGATGTTGGAGAGGACAGGATGTCTTCCCCACAAAGGAAAGGTGGGAAAGGTCCCTGCCCTGTGCTGCTGCAGCAGCTGCTGAATTGAGCAGGTGCCACCTCATGCCCTGTGGATTTTGAAGTAACTTTATCAACACTTCCCCTTACTGGCATTTAAGAAGTCTTTATGGAAGGGGTCCTGTTACTGTATCAAGGGCTGTTATTTTAGTCAACATGGATTTATGGGTTAATTAGTTTAATTCTTCATTAATTGATTTCTGTATCAGCTATTTAATTCTTTTACCTGGGGTTGATGCCAAGCTGATAACTCTGTAGGTGCTCAGGTCATTTGAGTTGTCCTTTAAAACTTAAAAATATAAAAACCTCTGCTGCAAATAAAAAAAAACTCCCCTGCACATTTCCTTTAGACTAAGTCATAGCATTTGGATTTTACTCAGTACATAAGAAGTTATGTGATTTACTTCTTATTTCTCTTCCTCTGCAAATGCACTGCAGATTTTGGAACTTCTTGTGTTCTAGAGCTCTAGAACTCCAGTTGGGGTACATCCCATGCAGTGGATGAATTTAAGTCTCAGTTTTCTGTGTGCATAAATCCAGAACTCTGTTTCGTCACCTTTCTCTTTATTTTCTTGTTTGGCTGCAGTTAGCAAAGTGTCTTCCAGTCATGTGGAAATAGGATGATATTTTGTACCACTCATTAAATCAGCTTGGTTTTGAAAGTCAGGGTTTTTTTCCCATTCCCCTCTGAAGTCAGGCTACAGTCACCATCTGCTCTCCTCCCTTCCGTCTTTTCCCCTCCCCTATAAAACACAACTGTAAAACTTGGCCGGGTGAGAGTCTGTTACAGTGGCTCTACAGAAATCTTGGTTTCCTGATGCCCTTTGTGTCACCATGGCCAGTCCTGCAGGCTCCTGAGCCAGAGCAGCCCCTGGGTTAACAAGGTGCTTGTACAGGCAATTACTGGAAATGAATCAAGAACAGAGGCTGATTGGTTTTGTGGCTTCTTGAACTGTGACTTTTGGGATGAGGTGGGAGACTTAATCTAGATTTAAAAAACCCCAGAGATGGCACCAAGTCTGGGCTGGCTTCACATGGAATCTTCAGGGTGTGTGACAACTCCTGATAAAAGCTGAGCATTAACAGGAGCTATTTTTAGAGTAAGAACAAGGAAAGTAATTTCAATATTAAGGAGCTGTTTAGTTCCTGAATGAAAGCTTCACTAGCATCTCTGTATTTTATGTGAGCTGCTGTGTCAGGTAAGGAGTTCCAGCCACTGGGAAATACCTGACTGGGCATTTCTGCCTGCATCCATCCCTTCAAATCCTTGCTGTGCCAGGGGATGTCCCTTGCACATGGACCCATCTGTGCACTGACCCCAGAGGTCTCCAGCCATCAGGGATTTGTCATTTGAAATGTCTGCTTGGTAAAATGCCAGAGAACACTCAGACACCTGGTCATGCCTCCCTCAGCTGACCTGTCACTAATGCTTTGAGGAGAGTTGTTGAAATCACTGGGTGAGAAATGCAGCTGAGGATTTCCAGTATTACCTGGAGAGGAGGGAGGGGGGAAATACCCCAACCCCCTCTGGGCTTATTTAGAAATAATTAGGTCAGAACAAATGCCTGGAACATGCAGCTGATTTTTCAGCTGTTTCTGGGTTGTATTTTCAGCTGTATCCAGATTTATTTCCAGGACAGAGCACCCTGTTCCTGGGAGTTCTCTGAAGTGATGAGGAGGGTACAGGTGAGGTGATGGTCACTGTGTTGGTGATCAAGTGTCCAAGGCCAGGCTGGACAGGACTTGGAGCACCCTGGGATAGTGGGAAGGTGTCCCTGCCCATGGCAGGGGGATGGAACAAGATGATCTTCCAACCCAAAGCATTCTGTGATTCTATATCCAAGCCAAAACTTTGTGTTATCAAATGCTTTGAGTGCAGAAGTTCCCCTGCTGAACCTGCATCCTTGTAGGCAGCAAATCAGCTTGACCTGGATGGCAGCAGGATGGGGGGTTTTGCCTTTACTTTACTTTGTTGGAATTTCACCCCTCTGTGAGGGGTGAACCCTTTTCCATCAGCACTCCCAGCATTTATCACTGCCCCCTTCCCAGCCAGGAGGATTGCACTGAATCCTGAGGTGATAATCCCCTGCTCTGTGGTTGCCATCCAAGGCAGCCCTTGTTTCACCTCTGAACGTGCTGCTTTGCTCCAGCGGTGGGAGAGGTGAGAGTTCAAAGGCTGAGGATGCACCTCCAGGTGTGATGGGCTAATTAGAGCAGGCAGGAGTGCAGGAGCTGCACTTGGGGATTCAAGAGGCCAGCAGGATCCTGCTGAGTGCTGCAGGCACTGAGGAGGTGCTCAATGCAGCTTTTACCACTTAATCAGGAAAAAGACATTGTCTGGGCATCAGTATCCTCGTGGGCTCCCAGAGGCATCAAACCTGGGCTTTCTCTAAGATTTTCTTAAAATTTATTTTTTAATTTCAAGATGTTTTTGAAATTAGATAAACTGATGCTTTTAATTCAGGTGTTGTGCCCCAAGCTTTAGTGAAGGAATGGGTTTAAAAGGGCCTGAAACCAAGGCTGTGTTTATTCTTGTGATTATGGTGAGAAAAATGTCTGTGTGGGAAGGCCTTAGAGACCCAGAGGTTTGTTTAATGTAAGAAAACTAATATATAAAAGTCTATGAAATTTTTTTACGTCTGAAGTTGTTTGTTATCAATTATTTCTGGCTTTTCAGTGAAAAAGCCTTTTTTTGTGTGTGAGGATCAGAAATGGTGAAACAAAATCCATTCAGGTGTGAAGTGGGCTGAACATTCTTTGGCAGAACAGCCTGGGATTAAAAATTTGTGTTGCTATCCAATTAATCTCTCAGTTTAGATGTCAACAAGATTTTTTTCCTTGGTGATATGTTTTAAAGACCTGGTAAAGCCCCAGTTAATGAAAATAACCTGCTTCCTCTTCTTAGGTATAGAGTATCTAGTATTTGCTGTAGGATTGGGTTTTTCCTGGCCTTTTTGATCATGTTTATATTCTTCTGTGGTTTTGTCTTTTGTGATAAATGTTAAAGTAATGATAAATTGGGTTCATCTTTGTTTTGCAACCTCTTAATTGCAACTCTTACTGATGGTAATTAGTAGGAACTTAATCCACGTAAACTCTCTGAAGAACTCAAATTTTAACTGTTATTTTTAACTAAGCCATTGATCATCCTACAGGAAAATGAACAAGAATTGAAGTAGCTGATGGTTCTGACAAGGAAAATAAATGTTTTGATTTTTTTTTGAAGTTTCTGTAATTTTTGTTACATTTTGAATCCATGTGCCAGCCACGAGTTGTGCATGTAAAATGTGTTTTGCATTGGGTGCAGATAACACTGCCTTTTTTTAACTTTGTTTTTGGAAAATGAAACCATCCTGAAATGTTTTTCAAGAGGAATCAGTAACAAATTTGCAATATGTCTCTCTGCCCAAAGCAAGTGTCTTCTGAGGTGATGAATAGCTGGGAAGATGAAATGTGCACCTTCTGCAGACTGTTTTCTACCACTTACCTCCAGATGTGTATAAATCTTCTAATATTTCCCCCTCCAGCCTTGCTGTGAGATGTCTCAGGTTTGTTTATCTGGCATTTTCATTATGTTCCAGGAATGCTGGAGAACAATTGTGTTTTATCCTGAAGATGGACTTGGGCACTGCCTCTTTGTAGGGCAGCCCTGTCTGCTGTGCATTTCTGATCTTTTCCATAAAATACCACCCTCCATTCCCTTAAATCTGCATTAAGGAAAATCTGTTTTCATGGATCCCCAGGTCACAAACTTCTCTCTGGTTGTGCCTGGTCAGCCCTGAAGGGATGCTCAGCTATCCCAGGGAGGTGCAGGTGATGTGGGATGTCACTTTGCCTTGTCCATCATTTTGGTGGGGTTTGTGTCAAGGTGCCCACCACGGGCTTCATTTCCACAGCTGTTTTATTTTACAGCTTGAAGAAGGTGAAGCACCAGTCATGAGTAGTGTTCATGGTTTGAAGCTGGCACTTGAGATGAATTAGATTATAGGAGTTTAAAGCCACAGAATGTTAAAATAGCTCATGTTGGAAGCTAAAAGAGGCTTATCTGAGCTATAGGATGGGCAAAGGGAGCCCAAATCTGGCCATAAACTCTTGTCTTCCCATTAGAGCTGAGCCAGGGACCACAAACACCACAGGACTGGCATCCAACACCCCTAAATCCAGGCTGCTCCAGGACTGAGCCCCAAGGTGATGTGTAGGACCAGGCTGCAGAGGGGGGAGAGGCAGGGAGTGAAATGAAGGTTTAAACTCAGTTCTTGCCTTCCCATCATGACTCCTTTCCAAAAGAGGGAAATAAGATGAATGCTGCTTTCAGAGAGAGTGATGGTGCTGGGGAAGAGATGTTTTGCCTCAAGGAAATGCATTTGAATAGGTGCTGGCTTAAGCAAGTGAATAATTTATTTTGAGAATGAGGCATAATTTTGTGTGTTTCAAGTGTATAATTGTGGTCTATTTCTTATTTGCTTGAATAGTCATAAATATTTTTAAAGGAAATAAATGCAACTTTAGGGGCCTGTCTGTTGGGTAATGCAGTGTTAGTTGTCAAAAGGCTTAATTGATTTCTGCTCTCTATTTATTAGTCAAGATTGTTTTCACATGTGGGCATTAAAAGAAGGAAGCACAATGTAAGTACTCACATGCAGTATCAGACTTCAGTTTGATTTAAGCATCTGGCCCAGCCAGTTAATTTTTCTCTTTTGAGATACTTCTGTGTCAAACATTTATATTTGTGTGAGGTCTTGGTGTGTGAGCTCCAGTTCTGTTTTTAAGGGTGTGTATTTAAATCAAATAATGGTTTTCTTGTGTTGTTCAGTGTTTTGGAGAGGCAGAATGCAAATCCCTTGAAAGCTGCACCCAAAGTGCAACAGAATCTCCCCAGTTAATCTGATTCAAAATCACTGTTTCTCACTATCAGCTTTCCTGGGATTTTGGGTGAGGCATGGTTTGTGCTTGTGGTTAGGTGTTGTGGCAGTAGAGAATTGCTGAACACTTTGTGAATCAATTTTGAACAAATAAGTGTGTTCTGTGCTGCCTGTGGCTGCTGCAGGTGCATTTGGATGCAGCAAGAATACAGAGACAGATTTTGGGGGATAATTCCAGCTATAAATGAACGTTACCTGTGTGCTGGCAGAGCTGCTCCTCTGCTGTGCAGGGCTTCTCCCCCTTCCCCTCTGGAATGCTGAGCCATGCAGCAGCAGCTGGGATACAGGGATGCTTCAGACCCAGCAGCTGTCATGTCTTTTTATTTTGATTTTATTTTTTTTCAAATTTTCCTGGGCATGGCAGATAATTGGTGATTCACAGGTCAGAAACAGTGCCCTCAAATTTCAAAACAGAAAGATCAGGAGTCAAGGGGCTTATTAAATTTTGCACCAGGATTGAGTGGAGATGCTTCACGAGAAGCTTGCATAACTAAGCAGCTGGTTTTATAAACCACAGGTTTGGATTCAAAATGTGCAAGGCCAAACAGGGGCAGTGTCCAAATTGAGAAGGAATGTCAGTTCTGCCCAGGTGTGCTGCTGCTGTCACATGTCCTGCTTCTGTCACATGTCCTTCTGTCTGTCTCAGGCTCTGCCTTTGTGTGGTGACATTTTTTTTCAGATGCATTTAGTCATTCAAGGCTGAGGATAAAACAGCTGCTGAACTTACCCCATCTGGAAGGGGAGCTGCTCCCTCCTCCTGCCTCACTGAGCTCCCCAGGGTGCTGTCTCTGCCTGGCTGAACATGTCCATTTGTACCCATTTAGCACCACTGATGAGAGCCAACCTGCCTCGGATAGATTTCTGGCACTCCCCACTCCATGGCATCTTATCTCTTCTCTCTTGAAGCCTTTAACTGTTTGCAGGACTCTGCCTGCCTCTCCTTTCCATGCAGAGCAGTTTCCCAGCACTGCTGGTGCTCTCTGTGCTGTCCCAAACGTGGTGCCACAGACCAGCCAGGTGGGGCAAGGCAGGTGACTGTGGTGGGCTGTGTTTGCTGACAGCATCTCAGGGAAACACTCAATATTGCAGCAGGTTTGATCTAATGGATCTTACACAGAAAGACTTGGCTGTGCTGCTGTGAATCCTCTCTCAGCTTTGTAGGTACTTTGGAGAGGGAAGGGGAATCTTTTAGTCCTGACCTTGCTCTGCAGCCCACTGAAATACCTCCTGTGTCAGAGCTTCCCAAGGAAAAGAGCTGCTGGAGCCTCTTCAGTGGGAGGAGTGAAGGACATGAGGCCTCAGCAGGATCCCTGTGAGAGAGAACTTCCCTCAGGACTCAGGTCCTTGTCCCCAAACAGCTGAAAACAGCCCAGCCCATCCATCCTGCTGCTCCTCTCCCACCACCACCACTCTCCTCTCTATCCTGGAATTGTTCCTGGGAGCAAAACACAAGAAATATCTCATTGCCATTTGCTGTGGATAATTCAGGAGGGGTACTCTGCTGAATGGGCTTGTAATGTTCCTTCCCAAGTGGCATTTACTGGTTTTGCTTGCACTGGTAAAAGCACCATGAAGAGATTTAGCATAGAGAGCTTGTTGGTGTGTGTTGGGGGGTGGGGATTAAATTAATGATCCTGAATTTAAGGATGCTACTTATCTTTCTGCTTCTATGGCAGTCTTCAAATAAATGAAATTCATGAGGTTTATTGGCCTGTAGTTATAAAGCATCAATAATGTTCCCCTTGGCAGGCTTTTATACGTGTGTGTGTGTGTGTGGTGAATAGAGGGAAATGTAATCTCCAAGTTATCAAACTGTTTTACAGTGTTCTCCTGAACTGCAGAAACCCTTGGGAATATTTATGCCTCTCCTGGGTCTTATTACCACAAAAATTATATGTGTATTTTATGGGATAGGAAATATATTGTACTCCTTTCTGATCATAAACAAAACAGAAATATGAGCTCTCACACACACAGAAGGGTGGTGGGTGCTTTTGGGCTGGTTTCAGTGGTTCCATCTCTTTGTGGTGCTTTTCCCTTGGTTCTGACACCCCTGGAGATGGTTCTTGGGTTTGTTTGCCTCCACCCCTTGAATTCCACAGTGTGAGCTGGGTGTTCCTGCTCATCCCCCTGAGCAGAGCTGCTCCCAGGCTGTGTGAGCACAGGCACTGCACCCTCCTGGCAATCTCAGCAGGGAAGACACAGACAAAGCCAAATGCTGATTTGAATTTTATTTTTCCTCCTGCTAAACTGGTGCAGCAGCATGGGAAGAGTCTGCAGATCACCTGGACTTCTCTGGGAAGGGAAAGAACTTACTGGGATGCAAGATCAAGCAGTTCTGCCATGCATTTTTTCCCTCTGAGCTCTGCCTTGGGTTGTGTTTATCTGCCTGTGCAATGATTGTTCCATGGTGTGAGGCTTCATGTGCCCTGTTTTACCAACTTACTGCCCAGTCTTGGATAACTGAGGCCTCTTGGATCTGTTGGGAATGTGCTGTGTTATCTGACAAATCTGGGCTGTGGGTCTTGTGATTGACTTGCAGATACCCTGAGGGGAGACAGCTCCTCTCTTGTCCAAGGATAAAGGGACTTTGAGGTACCCAGAGGTTGCAGAAATGGGCCTACATAATTAAAGTAGATGTGACATCCAGTTGGAATCCCAGGTGACTCTGAGAACCAGGGTTTGGACGTTTCTATCTTTGAATTTTATCCATGTGAGAGTTAAATCTGCTGTGAGGAGGAAGAAACCTGCCCAAGTGGTTCCTGTCCATCTGCTGCAGGTCTTGTTGGGTGTGTGACCACAAAAGCAGTGCACTTTGATTTCTCCATAGCTGATAGATATGAGCATGTAAAAGGAGGCTTCAAAAACAATGTTCTGTTTTTAACTGTATTTGACCTGCAATCTGCCTTTTCAGAGACACTTAGAGAATTGTTTTGTCTTAAGATCATAATTATCAGTTGCTTTCAAGGCTTGCACTTGGAGATCAGGAGAAAGTGGAAACAAGGGATGAGCCCTTATAGGATGAGACAAATTTGCTTTAGATGAACCTTTTATTAAGGAATTAACTTAGTTTCTGCTGTAATAATCACCAGCTTTAAGGGTGGCTCTTTTTTCCCCCCAGCTCATTTTCTCTGTAAATATTGTTCAAACTTCTTTCTTCCCAAGAGACCCTAATTATTTTTAGAAATGTCTCAATGCTTTCCACACTCTTTTTACGACAGAATTGCAGCTTCAGAGAGTGTGAACTGCAGCTCTTGCTCTGTCAGTGTAGAGCTTCTCTGCTTCCACACTTGTTCCCACTGCTCTGGGGCTCCCCAGGCAGCTCTGGGTTGTTCCTGGGGATGCTGGAAGGTGCCAGCAATCCTGATTAGGAGTGTCCCAGCCCGGAACAGAGCAGCTAACCAGGACAAACAAATCTGCCACTGACAGTGTGGTTGAAGTTGCAGAGGGGTGGAGCAGGAATAGTTTGCAGTTGTCAATGAGAAATTCAGAGGGGGCTCAGGGCAGAGCTGTTACTCTGGGAATTTGCTGGGGGAGTTTTCTCAATGACCATCAGGAGGCTTTGCTGAATCCTTCAGCAGTTCTGAATTTGCTTTTCCCTTCTGCTTTTCCCTTCCTCTCCCAGCACTTCTGCTGTATCCCAGCTGCTGTGCTGACCCTTGGGTGTCCCCAGCTGTCCCCACAGCCCCCCTGCACAGTCCCAGGTGCCTGTTGGGGTGGGTGAGGTGGATGCAAGTCTGGAATTCAGCACTAATCAAGTTCCTGGACATGAAGTGCTTCACCAACTCCACTTAGAGGATTTGTCTAATTGACTGAGGAAATAGTTTGAAGTGGAGGAACTTTTCTTTCCATTAATGTTCAAATGAGCTGCAAATGACTGAACTTGGGAGCCTCCATATTTCCTGAAGATAAAAGCTTTTTCAAAAATGGGAATNAGAGGGGGCTCAGGGCAGAGCTGTTACTCTGGGAATTTGCTGGGGCAGTTTTCTCAATGGCCATCAGGAGGCTTTGCTGAATCCTTCAGCAGTTCTGAGTTTGCTTTTCCCTTCTGCTGGATGCTGCCTCCTCTCCTGCTGTGTCCCAGCTGCTGTGCTGACCCTCGGGTGTCCCCAGCTGTCCCCACAGCCCCCCTGCACAGTCCTAGGTGCCTGTTGGGGTGGGTGAGGTGGATGCAAGTCTGGAATTCAGCACTAATCAAGTTCCTGGACATGAAGTGCTTCACCAACTCCACTTAGAGGATTTGTCTAATTGACTGAGGAAATAGTTTGAAGTGGAGGAACTTTTCTTTCCATTAATGTTCAAATGAGCTGCAAATGACTGAACTTGGGAGCCTCCATATTTCCTGAAGATAAAAGCTTTTTCAAAAATGGGAATTGAGCTTTGTTTTAAATCAGAAACAGATGCATTTGTGTGTGGAGGCGTGTTTGAAGTAATTTTTTGCATGAATTATTTGAAAGCTGCTGATGACCAGTAAAGATGGGCTGTAACATTTCCCAGTCTTAGACTGGGCAATATATATATTTTTTTCTCTTACAGAATGGGAACTGATTGGGAGAGAGCAAAGACATTTCCTAGGCTTAGCAAATATCATCTGAGCTGTCTCTGGTGCAGAGTTATTCCCTTTATGCAGCTGCCAATATTCACAGTCTCTGGGATGACCTTTCTGTCATCTTGGAGCAGCAGAATTAAGGTGGGAATTGCAGAACCAAGATGTTTTCCTTATGGGATGGAATATCAGAAGAGGCTCAGAGTGGGAGGGAGGGGGCAGAAGTACCAGACTAAGCATTTGACATGCAAACAGAGGCAGGTGGGTGCTGTGGAATTAGTCATGGACTGATGCAAGAGGAAACCACCATCAGAACAGGCTCACTTTCTTTTCCATGACCTTTTTGCTTCGTGATGAATTAACTCTTGAAAAAACCCACAGAAACTACTGCTGTTTTACCATACTTCCCTTTTTAAAAAATCAGAATACAGGTGGAACATTTTAAGGGTAAACGTTATTCTACGATAAAGGAATCTTTAAATTTCCAGAGGCAGCAGCACCATAGAAACCCCTCCCTGCTCTGGTGTAACTGTATAAGGAACAGAACCATTCCTCATAATATGGGCTTGTCCTAATAACATCCTTGTATTGTTTTCCCCATCTGTTGTGCAGCCAGTGCATTCCTGTGCAGGAGGAGCAGAGTGTTTGTGCACAGCTCATGAGGGGACTCTGGGGGATATAAATGCCCTGGCTCTTGTTCTGGAGGGGGGCAGATGGCACCTGGCCATGCACACTGGGGTTCTCTGCACTCTGCCTTGGCCCTGTCCCAGGGGGAAAAAGAAACTTGACTCTTCAGCCTGATGCGTTTTGGGGCTGCCGAAAAACAGAGGTCAGACAAAATTAAAGGAATAAAATCAGTTCTATTTATTGCAGGACCTTCAGGTACATTTTGGGCACATGAAGCTCCCCAGGGGCTGCACCCAAAATGGACAATGGTCACAGGTTTTCACACTTTTATAAGTTTGGTCCATTTGCATATTGGGGGTTAATCTCCCAATTACAGCTTCAGGTAATGAAGTCATTTACCCCAAGTTTGCTGCCCCCAACTGACTTTTGTTTGCCTTTCTCAGGGCCTGAAGCAGTGAGGGGTCCTTGATTGCCAGGCCTGGAGAGGAATTGTTGTGTCTGACCCAAATGGGGAAGCAGCAGCTCACACTCTATACCAAGTTTAGGGTTATGCACTAAAGAATTACAGGATTACAAATATATGAGAGATAGAAAAGCTAAATCCTAAGGCATGCAGCCCTTCTTGCTGCCCTCAGCAGGCAGGGCTGGAGCTGTGTGAGCAGGGCAGGGTCAGGGGGTCCCTGCACACACCTTTATCTCGGGCAGGGAACGTGCCCTGGCACCTCTGCTCCTGTCCTGGCCACATCAGCTCATGCCCAGCCCTAAAACAAAGATGAAAGGTGTTTCCTAGGGAGAGCAGTGATGCAATATTTACTCAGAAGATGGAGAAGTAGATAAAAGGAGCTGCTTTGTTCTTCTCCTGCGCTGTGTTTTGAAGGTTGTTAAAGGAAACTCGCTGTTCAAAACAAAGCCTGAAGAAAAAAAGATAATAGGGATTGGCTTCTAGGGGGTTTATTCAGCTTCTAGGTCTGCATCTCCTTTTTATTATGGAGAAATAATCCCTGTTCTGAATGAAGCTAATGTAGATCGACACTGTGTTAGCTTAATTCTAATTTAAAGCACATGTTTATTTATCTTTCTAAGTATTTCACTTCTTGTGATGCTAATTCAGGTTCATCTCCCTGTTTTTAACCCTGAACCTGGATGTGATCATCAGCCTTTGACCCAAAAGTGTTTCTGGTGGGAGCTGCTGGAATGGGATGAGAACCTGTGTGCCATTGAAGGAAATGCTGCTTGTACTAAAGAAATCCACTCTTTTAGATTCTATTTTGAGTATTCTGAGCATCGAGTAATTCCAAGTAACTGCCATTATTTAAGTTCATCTACTCTTTATTTTTTCCCCACCCAGTGCCTTTTTGACCATTTCCCAGAAGAGGCTCAGCCTCCGTGCTCAGGGTGAGTTTTGTGCAGTTAAGCAGCAATTACAGCCCTTGAAAGCCCTTGCCTGACTCTGTAATGAGGACCTGGGAGCTCAGAGCCACAGGAGGAGCCCGTCAGCACAACAGCACAGATTTTATGTGTATATAGTGCTTAGCAGAGGTAGTTTTAGAGGCTTTTATCATTTGTCAAGGAAGAGTTAGGAAGGAGAAAAAATCCGAATGAATGGGTACTGTCAGAAATTTCTCTGGCTGTATAGTGAAGAGGATACATTCAATATTCCCTGCAGGGCAGGTTCAAAGGGATCTGGGATGTTTCTCCCCTGGGTAAAACCAGTCCCAGGATAGGAGGTGCTCTGAGAGAGCTGTGTGAGGGATAAACTGGGTGGGGGCATTTTCTTGTCAAAGTGAGCTGCTGGACTGACCCCAAATGGGACACTGGGCTCTGTGGGGTGGATACAGCTCTGGGCACTGGGGCTGTGCTCCAGCAGCACCCTGGGCTCTGACAGCTCTGAGCTGTGGTTTGGGGTACCAAACCAGGCTCTGACCCTGCTAACAGCTTGGAATGAGGGTTTTTATGTAGGGGCATGCCTGGGGTGTTCTGTAGGAGCAGCACCTACCTGGCCAAGAGCAGAGGGAGAACTGGTGGAGGGAACCCTTGTGTGGCTGGGGTTTGCAGGGTGATCCCTGTATGCACTGAGCCCTTGGAGTGGCTCCCTAAAACAGAGGCTGGACAAAATTGAGAGAATAAAACGTGGGTATTTTTAAAAGACCTTCAATAGATACACCTTGGGCAGTCAAAGCCTCTGAGGGGCTACACTCAAGATGGACAATGGTCATGAGTTTTTCATGCAATTATAGGTTTGGTGTATTTACATATCAGGGGTTAATTCTCCAATTACAACTTCAGGTAATTAAGTCATTTACTCTGTTTGCCCCCCTCCCAGTTCACTGTTGTTTACATCTCTCAGGGCCTGAGGCAGTGAGGTGTCCTTGATTCCCAGACCTAGAGAGGAATTGTTCTGCCTGATAAGACTGTCAAATGAAGAGAGTAGCTGATAGTCTGTATGGAGTTTATACACTAAACAGGATGTGAAAAATACAAAAGCTAAATCCTAAGGCAGCAGGGCAAGGTCCAGGAGCCAGGATCAGAGAGCTTTGTGTTGAGGAAGGGCTCCTGTGTCTCCTCTCTGGGGCTGGAGCACAGCTGGGAGCTCTCAGAGGGTCAGACCTGTCCTTGGTGGAGGTGGAGAACATCCCTCAGCAGGGTGAGGTGCCACCAGCACCTGTGGAAACTTCTCTTGGAGACTTCTGGGCAGCTCCTGCAGCTCCAGAGGTTGCCCACCCAACTGGAACACAATGTATAGGCAGTGTTCTATTGAAACTGAGTTTTCTTCATGCCTAATGTCCTGAGTTCATTCATCTGTTGAAAGGAAATGATTGCAATAGCAGCTCTAAATGCCTTTAAGAGACTTTTTGTAGTTCCTGTGTAGTCACACACATCTCTCATTTTCCCCTCAAGGCTGCTAAGGAAAAGCCCAAATGATAAAATTGTGAAGACAACTAATGGGAAATTACACTGATTGTTCTTTCAAAGTGTTACTTTTGATGCCAGTGGTCTGTGTGTCACCTGCTCAGGTTGGGGGGTTTATTTTTCTGAGCAGGTTCTGCTGAGGGGCCTTAGGGATGTTTGGGATTACAGCAGGGGGTGCTGGGAGTTGGTAGGAGCTTGTTTTAATTGACTTTAAATGCCATGTTTGTGATAAATAACAGATGATATCCAATTCCTGAGTGTCTCATTTCTGCCTGTTAAGAATCTCCAGTGTAGGGGTTTTTTGGGTCCTATGAGGACAACTCTGAGCACTCCCTTTGTGTTGGTGGAAGGGATGTTTTGTGATGAGCAGCTCCTGCACAGACACAGCTGTGATACCCATCCATGCAGTACAATGGGAGGTAGATTCTGTTGGAAATTTTCAGCTTTCTTCCCTTTCTCTGTGGCTCTTGCATGGCACTGACTCCAGCAGGGTGGGCCCAAGGCTCTCTCTGAATTTTGTCAAAATGTCACAGTCCTCAGCAGGGACAGTTGGTTTCCAGAACAAGTGTAAAAGCTGAAAGTTTGGTTGCAACAATAGCAAATTCCTGGCTTGCATGTTTGCAAAGGAATGAAAATAAAACCATATTATGCCTTAATAAACCCACTAAATCTCTCCTTAGTGTTCCCCAGCTGTCACAGCCAGTTCCCATGGCCATCTCCAGCTGCTCAGGAGCACTGGGGTGTGTTTCTGATGACAGCAAGCAGCTAAGTTTGATCTCCAGCCTGGCTTGACTGCACTGGCATCCAAAGGTGCCCTTAGAGAATTTCCTCTGTGCCTCTAAAGCAGCTGGGCATTGTTTTCCCCTAAATTCATGTTCAGCATTCATCTACTGCAGATACAACCACAATATCAATAGTACATGAATGACCCTTTGCTGTTTTTTTGTTGCTGCCAATGTACCAGAAAATCCTGATTTTCCCTACTCTTTATCAGAATGTTTGCTAAAGTGCTCAAGAAAATATTGTGCTGTTGCACAATTAGCACAAATGTGTCCAGATCTCCTGGAATATAAATCCTACATTTATTTTGGAAAAAAACTGATTAAATTTGCTGCCCATGGACTGCCCAGAGAGAGTAAATCTCTGACTGGGACTGCTGAGAAGAGACCACAGAGCATTTTCTTGGCTCCTGAAATGCCATCCTTACCAAACCCCATCCCATAACTCCAGATGATGTGCTGTGCAGCCACTCACACTGAGAGGGTGGTGCTTCTTCACAGCCTCAGATGTTTATCTTGAACATATGTTGTGGGAAAGGAGGAAAAGCCATTGCAGGGAGGAAGGAATTGAGGCTGTTCTGGGTGGGCTGAAGATGTCAGCTTGGTTTCACATTGGGAAATGTCAGAAGCATTGCTGGAGCGTGGGAGAAGTCACAATATTTGGTACAGGGTTTTGAGGTGCTTTTTTTTTTTTTTCCCCTTGAAATCTCTTCTCTCTTCACCATGTGTTTTTGTGGAAGTGTCAACTGATGTTATTACACTTGGCATCCCGAGCCCTAAGGTTGCTAAAAAAGAAATGTGAAGCGTGCATTTGTTTTCTCTTCAATAAAGCAGAGTTTTTGATGTTGTAGGATTTTCAGGGCAGGTTCAGCAGTGTTTGCACACTGCCTGGTACAGGCTGTGCTGCAGCCTTTTCTCTGCCACCAAAATACAAATACACCACCAGCAGCACATTATTCTGAAAGGGAAAAAAACCTCAAAATCAGTCCAATCTCATGGCTTCCCATGTGCTTGACCTCTGCATGAGCAGTTTAATTTCTGGTTTCACCTTTAGGGCTGTGGTCTCACTCCCAGTTTATTTGCTGTACACAGCAGTGTGGGTGAGGGCTCAGGGTGTGCACCCACAGCAGCCCTGGGCTCTGGCACCTGATCCTGGCTCATGCAGGAGATGTTCCCTTGGTGCTGGAATAGGCTGGGGCTCTTGGAGCAGGGAGTGGGAAAGGGAAAAATGCTGGAGGGTCTGGAGGGCAACTGGACAAGGAGTGGCTGAAGTCACTTGTCTGGTTCAGCTGGAGGAGACTGAGGTCAGATCAGATCCCATTAGGGGCTGCTGCTCCTCCAGAGGGGCAGCTCTGATCTCTGCTCTGGGACAGGGACAGGACCCAGGGAATGGCTGGAGCTGTGTCAGCAGGGTTTAGGTTAGATTTCAGGGAAAGGCTCTTCCCCAGAGGGTGCTGGCACTGCCCAGGCTCCCCAGGGAATGGGCACAGCCCCGAGGCTGCCAGAGCTCCAGGAGCCTTTGGACAGCACTGCCAGGGATGCCCAGGGTGGGGTTGTTGGGGTCTGTGCAGGGACAGGGCTGGGCTGGGTGATCCTGGGGGTCCCTCCCAGCTCAGGATACTCAGATTTCGTGAGGCTACAAAAATCCATAACCCATACAATTTGTGTGCCTACATGTCCCTGTCTTTACTCATTTACAGCAAAATCTGATCTGTAAAGGCAGAATAAGTTTCAGGGTAACAAATGGGTGAATGTTGAATGCTTAAAAATCAAATTCAAAATGTCTAATTGCCTTAAAACCCAGTGAAGCCAGGAAGTGCAAGGCAGAGGTGCCCTGGAGCACTGCAGTGTGCAGATGTTGTGGTTGCTGCTGTCTGCCCTGGGGCTGGGGCTGCATCTGCCCGAGGTGGGATGTGAGGGAGCTGAGAGCCCCAGTGTTCCCCAGACAGGCAGGCTGTGTTCCCAGCCCCAGCTGCTCAATGCCACCATTGTGGGGAGCCCTGGCAGTGGCAGGGATCCACGGGAACCCTTCCTGGGGCTGCCAGAGAGGCTGGGATGGCTCCTGGATGCAGCTGGGGGGCAGTGGGGGCTTCATGCTGTGCCCCACAGCTTGTGTGTGCACATTGCATGTGCTGGTACAGGCTTGGGTAAAGGTTCTCATCCTCATTAGATGTGACATTTCTGTTATCAGGGTACAATGATATATTGTGTCTGTTTGTGGTTATTTGGTAGGGATTTGTTTCTTTCCTGTAACCTCAAAACTTCATACCCTTGCTTTCTGTGATGTGGTATCAAACCCCTGTTTAATTTAAAACTAGCAGCATATCAAAGTAATTATCATCTGTTTTATCCCATTATGGATTTGTGAACACTATGGTAGTGGTGCAGAATGTGCTTATAATCTCCTGTTTAAAGTTTGAGTTGATCTTTTATTTATATATGTATAGACTCAAAAATCCTAAGCTGTTTCAACATCTCTGGAGCAAGCACTCCTGGATTTCTGTTTGCATGCAGTGTGTGTAGCTGCATATCTGTGTGATCATCACTGCAAAGCAGCTAAATGACTTCAGGGAGGTTTCCTGCTTCAGAAACGTGGGTTTACCTTGTGTGCTCAATAAAGAGAGTGTCTGCCAGCCCTTGCAGTGTTTCTGTGGCTTCTTGACATGGTTTAACCCCACAGAACAATCAAGGCCCACACAGATGCTCACTCAGCCACAGTGGGGTGGGGAGGGAGTCAGAGTGGGAGCAGTGACAGCTTCTGAGGTGACGTGAAGGCAGATGAATGGGGAAAGCAGGAGGTGTTCACACAGAGCCAGCAGGGAGTTCATTCCCTGCTTCCCATGGCTGGGCAGGTGCTCAGACATCCCCAGGGATGCAGGGGCACCACACTCAGTGGTGGCTCCAAATGTCCCCCCCTCTTCTTTCCTCCTCCCCCAGTTTATTTACAGGGTATGTGACACGGTCTGGAACATCCCAGGGGTCAGTTGTGGCCACCTGTCCTGGCTGTGTCCCCCCCTCAGTGTGACCATAATGAGGGGCAGGAAAGGCCTTGGCTCTGTGCAAGCCCTGCTCAGCAATAACAAAACTATCTGTATTATCAACCCTGTGCTCAGCACAAATCCAAACCCCAGCCCCAAAGCAGCCTCTGGGAAGGGAATGAACTCTACCCCAGCTGAAGCAGCACACTTCAGTGTGTGAATGCATTCACTGACCATGAGCAGGGTGTGTTAAACTGTGTTAAACCAGTGGCACTGGTACAATTTGTGCTTTAATTGGTGCTTTTCTTTCTGCAGAGATCTGGACAGTGTGTGCTGTGCCCCTGGGTAAGGGGAGTATTTCAGCAGCTTGGGCTTTGGGGTGCTCTTCCACCTCCTGCTGTAGGGTTGCTGTGCTGCTGTTTCAGTTTATTTCTAGTGGAAACTGTAAAATGAGAGTGAGAAGAGATACTGAGAAGAGGCTGGGGAGAGGAGAGAAGCTTTAAAGACAAGGAGAGCTTGCAGGGAGAAGTCAGACACTGCTCCCTGATAAGCTGGCAGGTGGAGGGATGTGCAGTTGTGCTGCTGTACATCTGCCTCTCAGTCAAGTTGAGGAATTAGCAAGCAGGGGAGCTGTAGGTGATATTTTTTGGTTGACTCGTGCAGTGACTGGTTTTATACCCAGTTTTTGGAGCCATGAGAGAGGCATTTGCAGCAGAGGTTGTAGCCTGTGAATGGTTAATCTCATCTCCTTTTAAACTTGAACTTTAAAATTGAAACAGACCATAATAATGCTGAGATTGGGCTCTGCTGAGTTTATAGCCAAAGTAAGTTAATGATGTAGTCCTTTTCTGCCTCCTCATCACTGCCCTCATTCCCGGAACACTTCATGTGCCTGTTTTGATTTTCTTTGAAAATCAAAGCCATCCATACTGGGAGGCACTATGAAGTCTCCATAATAAACAACCACTAAGGGCTGACACAAAGTCATTTTCTTTACTGAGAAAAGTCAAGGTCTATAGTAACCTTGTGACAAAAGCAAATCTAGCATCAGCTATTCAATTTAGCAACAGCCAGCAAATTGGAAATGTGCAACAAAGAAAAGGTGCCTGTGCCAAGGAGGGTGTGAGCAGAGAGTACAGGGCAGGGGTGAGGAGCTGCTGTATTGACAAGCATGGGATGGTCTCTGTGCTCTGGGGATGGCTGCTGGGGCCTTTGGAAGGGATGCTTTCCAAATCTGGTGATTCCTGCTGGGGTCACCAGCTCAGAGGAGGAGGAGATGGGAATCTGTGGGAGACCAGAGGATTCCTCTGGGTCTCCTGAATGGGCAGCAGCCAGGACAGGGGGGTTGGGCTCCCATGGCCTGCTTGAAAGACAGCATTGGCTTTGATCTGGCACTGTGGAGAAAGCTGCCAAGGCTGTCTGAGGATTTGGATGACATGAGGGTTTGATTGGTGTGTTTTTTATTATATCACTGGGTGTGGAAATATTAGTTTTAGATTTTCTGTATCCTTATTATTAGGCAAATATGGAGGCAGATCAATGTGATAAAAGCACATTTTCCTGTCTTTTTCTTCCTCTTCCTCTTTGCAAAGGGTGATGGTTTTTTAGGATTGGGTGAAGGTGTGATTTCACTGTGTGACTTGGATTTTAGTTATTGGGGTTTAGAAGAAAACAATGTTAATGTAGTTTAGAGTATAAAAACCCAGGTGCTGTTCCTGGGCAGGGGAGAATTCACTTTTCCAGCTGCTTGAGAACACCACACTGGTGTGACCGAATTTAGAGATCAGGCTTTTAAAATAAACATCTTCAAACCACAACCCAAAGACTCTCTGATCCCTTCTTCTGAGCACAGGCAGTGAGAAAACAGCCCTTTATCACCATCTGAGGTCATCTCAGAAGAGACACCTCGGCAGGAATCCTGCATTCACACAGCTGAGAGGGGCACTGGGACTTCCCCCTGTTCCACTGAGAGAGCTCCTGGCTGAAATACTGCTGTGGGTGGAAGCAAACACTCTGAACAAGCAAATCTTGCTGTCTGAGGGGAATTTATGAAGAGCTGTCTTCTCTGTAATCGGGTTATTAACGTGCAGTGGGTCCTGACACATCAAAGGGACTCGTGTGCCTGAATGCATCTGAGTGCTTTAGAAAGCCTTGCTGAGGGAAACTCAACAGGGGACATCTTCAGAGGGGCAATGACAGCCCAGGCCAGCCTGGCACACAGCAGCTGTGGGGTGTTACAGCTTCTCTTGTCGAGTTTGGGCTCAGATTTTGAGACTTGCATTTCTGCTCTGGTTCAGTCCCCATCAGTGCTGTCACATATCAATGACATTAATGATCTCTTGTTTAAAAAAGTCCCTTTATTCCCTTTATTGGAGTGGCAGTGTTGGTGATGTTGGGGTGGTTCTGTGGGAGTGTGCCAGGAGCTGGGGGAGGCTCTGCCCTGCTGCTCTGTGGGTGTGGAGCCCCCCTATTGCAGGTGCTTCCAAAAGTCACTCTCTGGGTCTCAGGGGGGAGCACTCTGTGAAAAGGTTCAGTGAGATGAGAGGGGGAGGACAAATGATCCTTTGTGGAAGTTCTTGGCCAGTTCTCTGTAGAGCTCAGGAAGTTGGGCACCAGGGTCTTCCCTGGAGTGAACTGGTGGGAATATCTCACTTGGAGGGGTTTCATGGTGATACCTTAGGATTTCAGCTCTTCTGTTTTCCATATATTTGTAACCCTGTAATTCTTTAGTGCATAACTCCAAACTCCACACACAGTGTGAGCTGCTGCTCCCCCATTTGGGTCAGACACAACAATTCCTCCCCAGGCCTGGCAATCAAGGACCCCTCACTGCCTCAGGCCCTGAGAGATGGAAACTAAAGTGAGTTGGGGGCAGCAAACTTGGGGTAAATGACTTCATTACCTGAAGCTGTAATTGGAACATGAACCCCCAATATGCAAATGGATCAAACTTTAAAAAGCCTATGACCTGTGGTCCATTTTTTGGGTGTAGCCCCTGGAGGGCCTAATCTGCCCAAAATATACCTGAAGACCCTTAATAAATATAACTGCTTTTTTATTCTCTTAATTCTGTCTGGCCTCTGTTTTTAGGTAGTAACAAAACGGCATCAATGGTCTTTAGGATAGAAAACATGGGGCTGTAGTCCTCATGCTGGAATGGCTTTTTAAATTTCTTTTTAATTTTATATTTTAAGTGTTATTATTAACAGATGGCATTTCTAAGAGAAAGGTTTGCAGGAGATAATTTGAGCTTTATTTTCAAAGCCAGAGAGATCTCATGTCCCACACAGAATAAGTGCAAGGAGGATGGACAGAAAGATTTAGAAAAGCTTTCACAGCATTAACATCTGGTACATCTATTTATTATGCTTATTACTTGATTTTGTCAAATGGCAAAGACAGTAAAAATTCTTTGTCAAGCATTTCCTGCACACCATTAACTTCTTTAGACCCTGTGAGTGTTCAGCACTTAGGGCAGAGCCACTCTGTAAATCACCAGAAGAAGAATACCAAGTCTGGAGGTGGATAAGCGTGATTATTTAAATAGGAAGTAACTTTGGTCAAGTAAAATGCTAAGGTTTTTCTTTTTAAGAAACAAATTCTCTAGAGAATATTCTGTCTCTTGTATAAATTTAGCAGAGAAGATTATCAGTTGATTTGCCTCTGCTCTGTACTCAAGTATGCAAAGCTGCTAAAGAGTTTTTGCCTTAAACTTCCCTGGGCTTTTTTCTCCTAATTTATTCTGTATTTCCAATTAAGCTGTATGTTGTTCAAAAAGAAAAGAAGTTACACATTTTTCCTGAAAGATAAGTTTGTCTTCTAGTTGGATAAATCCCCAATGGAATCTTCCTGCAGCCTTTATTGAGACAAAATTACAATTGTTTCTCTGAAAGATCAAGATTGCATTTTTCACTCTGGCCTCTGCAGAAGTCAAGGACTTGATCACTTGATGTGATTATTTATAGCATTCTCCTGCCTAAAAATTCAAATGTGGAACACTTACAAGGGTTTATAGTGTGAGAAAACAATGCATTTAGGTTTTATTTGAAATTTGGGGGGTAATTCAGTGCAGTTGAGCACAGCTGCAGCAATGGCTGCTGGGGTCAGGATGCTGGAGGTTTTCCTCTTGCCAGGAATGACTGAAGAGCAGAGCCCAGGCACCCTAAGGAGGCACTGAGGGGTTGGTTTGGGGCTCAGGGATGCTGTTGTGTCATGCTGCTCTGCAGGATTTCAAAATCTCATCTAATTTTTGGTTTTTTTTCCTCAACCTGCCACTGACACCAGAACTGCAGGATTTGGGGAATCACCTTTGAAATATCTTTATTGCTGATCCCTAGGGCTGAAGTGGTGGTGGATGAAAGGGTGAATTGTGCATCCACATAATTATTTAGGAAGAAGTGGTGGTGGACAGGGCTGAGCTGCCTGGGACATGGCAGAGGGGGAAGGCTCAAACTGTGCTTGAACTGAGGAGTTTTGCAGTCCCAGACAATGGCTTCATGTCCCCTCCAGGGACAGGACTTCTTTAGTTCCCAGGTGTGGGTATTTCCCACAAACCTGCAGTTTATATATCCCTGGGAATGGCAAAGCCAAGGAGCTCATCCCTGGGAAGAAAGTAGAAAAATTGCTCTTTTTTAATGCAAGTTTTGCATTTGGCCTGTGCTGTCAGGAGTGGCAGAACAGGGAGAGCCCTTCAAAGACTCCAGGATGTTTTCTCACTGTGGGACTTGTGTGGCCCTGGCAGGAGATGCACCATTCTCAGGGACAGCCTCCCTCCCTGGGACTCCCTGAGGCTCTCTGGGGTCACCAGAACCCCAAGATAACCAAAATTTCCCTGGCATTATTGAGTACTTGGAGTTTTACACTCCCAGGCTGTAACTTTTGAGCCTCTTGGCTGCAATGGGGGTTTGTTAAGAATAAAAGAATTAAAAGCAGGGCTGCAGTTTCAGGTGTCAGCACTGTCAGACTTTTCCCCTAAAAGCTGCCTCAAAGACACATGAGGACACTGCATTTCTGTGTTCATGCAGCTTCTTAGTGTTATTTTAGGATGCTTTCAAGAGTGTGACAGTAGATGTATTTTATTAGATGTCTGTAGCAAATACCCAGGGATTTACATATTACTGTGGAACATCAGTATGCAGAGGAAAATTAATTACTGCACACAGCACTTACAGGCAAAGGCAGGGCACTTTCTTGATAATTACAGTATCACTGCAGAGTAAATATATCGCTCTTCATCTGACAATGTAATTTATAGCACCTCTGGAGCAGTTTGACTGCTGTGCTGCTGCTCCCAGAACGATTTTCTGGGTGATGCTGAGCAGCTGTGGATCCCTGGAGCTGGAGCTGTTTGCTCAGAGCCTCTGGAAACCACAGCAGCAGTACCTGCACTCTGTGTGTTTCTCTTGGATTGATGAGCTGCTGGATTTTGGGAGTTGGGAATAAAGCAAATTCGCCTTTTTTTTTTGTTTGTTTGTTTGTTTTTTTTTTTTTGTAAAACTCCCTGCTCAGCTGAGAGAGAGAAAGATGCACAAAAGGAAATCCAGCAATGAAGATCCCCAGTGCAAATTTCTGCTGCCAAGTTTTTTGAAAGGTTAGTCACAAAAGGCATGAATTTGAACATTTTGGCAGAACCTCTGCTGAGGACACAGAGCTTTAGCCTTTCTGCTGTGACAGGAGGTGCCACGAGGATTAAATATTCAATGTGCCACTGAAGGAACAAGGTCTCTCTCTCTCTGTTTTGGTTGTCCTCCCTCTGTTTCCTGGCTGATGCAATGTCCAGTTTTGCAGCTCCTGAAGCTTTTACCACCCTGTCCCATCGTGGCCATCAGCCTTTGGCCACCAAAGCAATACCAAGAGAGAGCCTGGTGATTGCTCCAGTGCTTAGAACACAGGAAAATAGTGAAGTAAAAAAATGCAAACAAATGGGACCCTACTTCTGTCCTCCCAGAGGCTTCTGTGTCTCTGGATTGGTGACCAAAGCTTGAGTGTTTGGGACAAACTTCCATGTTTGTCTTAATTCCTGGGGGAGTTACTTTGGTTTTAGTTTAATTCTCTGCTTTTATAACTCCCACTTTTCTGCTCCTGTTTGTCAGGGGCATTGCTTTACGAACAAAAATTACTCCAACCAACCAAAAAATTCCCTCCAAACCACACTTTCTATGCTTTGTTGGTCAGATCTGTGAAATTTTAAAGTCATGGTACTATTAATTAGTGCCATTAAGTTTATGTAGTCTCATCATATTTAAAGCTAAGCCTCAGGTAATAGTCAATGGTGCTGCAAAGTACATTAATAAAATTACTTGCAGTAATTAAGGGAGAAGCGGGGGAGTGTGAGAGGAGTTTGGAGTGTTGGGTTAGAAAGGAAAGGGAATTCAGCCCAGGGGGTTACTGGCTGCTTGTCCCACCCTCCCCACTGTGTGTGGCTGCTCCAGGGGGGGACACTGGGCTTCTGGGGCTGTGGGAGAGCATCCTCTGCTCCTCTGAGTGCTGGGGGAGCATCCCCTGTGTGCTGGGAGAGCATCCCCTGTGTGCTGGGAGAGCATCCCCTGTGTGCTGGGAGAGCATCCTCTGTGTGCTGGGAGAGCATCCTCTGAGTGCTGGGGGAGCATCCCCTGTGTGCTGGGAGAGCATCCTCTGCTCCTCCCTGTGCTGGGAGAACATCCTCTGCTCCTCTGAGTGCTGGGAGAGCATCCTCTGAGTGCTGGGAGAGCATCCTCTGCTCCTCTGAGTGCTGGGAGAGCATCCTCCCTGTGCTGGGGGAGCATCCTCTGCTCCTGAGAGTGCTGGGAGAGCATCCTCTGAGTGCTGGGAGAGCATCCTCTGCTCCTCCCTGCCTGTGCTGGGCACTCAATGTTTGCCCAGAGGCAGCTCAGTGGTGGATTGACCCCTAAGTGTAAAGTAAGTATGATAGGATGGATTTAGTTCTCCTCATTTACTCAGAAGAATTAGTTGTGGATCATTTGCAGAGCTTTTGCTGCTGCAGAGAAGCAGTGTAAAGACCTGCTGACTGATTCCTGCTGCTGCTTTGAAGGAAGCATCTCAAGGGGTTGTGTGTTGTTCAAGTAGCTCCAGATTTGGACATTTTGTGTTACCAACAACCTCTGGCACCTCAAGTCACTCATGTGACCTTTGATTCTGAGCACAGCTGACTGTCACTGGTCCATTTTGTGTCCATTCTTCCTTCTGTGTCTGTAATTGGGTGCTCATTTACAGCTAATCACTAAAATCAAATGGGTTTTATCGACCACAGAAAGGCTGCCCATCCTGCCAGTCTGTTTGTTTATAGAATTGATCATATCATATATAATTTATTGCATCAACTAAAGGTGGAATTTTGCAGAGTGGAGATGAAGAGACCCCTCTGTCCCATGCTGCCTCCCCTTGTAGAGCCCAAAGCATTCCCTCCCAGCCCTGGGGTCGTTTCTGCCCCTCACAAACATCACTGCTCCTGCTCCAAGTGCTGGAAAGAGGGAAAGGTGGTGCCTGTGCTGTGCTTTTCTTTCCCTGGCTTCAAGCTGTGGCACTAATCATATTCCTGTAATTAAATGTTAATAGAAAAGGTAAAATACTGTCTTAGGCTCTCTCTTTTTGAGAGAAAAGGAGAATTGAGTGGTGGTTAATGGCTTGGGAATCTGCATGGCCTCTTTGCAGTCCCATGCCATGCACAGGACTGTGCTAAATACCAAAACCTCAGTGACTGCAGGATTTTACATTCCTTTTGAAAGTTCTTCTCTGTATTTAAATGAATTTGATCTTTCCTCCTGATTCAATAGGAACAGTGAACAAAAGCAGCTCTCCCTGACAGTAAATTAATATCTATGCTTGCTGAATTTCCAAGCCATGTTTCTCTGTTCTGGTGTTGTTTGTTGGTGTTTGTGGCTTCCTCAGATCATTTTGCTGGGATTTTTTTGCTGACTGCTTTAGAAAAAGAACCCCAAAAAAGCAACCAACCCCCAAAAAAGTCAATGGGAAGATTAATGATAATTGTAATTAATTCTAGTGGCCCATCAACCATTATCAGCCTTAAAGGGTTGCCCTAAACTGAGGGCAAAGATGTTTCAATGAACTGTTAAAATATGAATTAAATCACAGTTTTAAATAAAAAACTGTTTGGTAATTGTTAACAGTAATTCTTTTATGGCAGAAAGTCTGTTAACTTCTAAGTCAGTTTGTCAGTGGAGTTAGAGGACAGTTTTGAAGACAAGCAAGCAACTTCCCTCTTGCACTTTAAAGGAAACAGAGGGTGTTTTTTCATGGTCCATACAAAAATATTGGTACTTGGATTGAAGTGTCTCAGCTGTCTCCCAGTGTGTTCCTTTTGAACTGGACAAACTCTGGCTTTATTTTGCTCCTCCCTGCCTGGCTCTTGTGAGGCTGCTGAGCTCACAGATAAAAGTCTTGAGCTGCATCTCCTGCAGTAACATTCCCAAATTGTGATGGATCCCCAGTGCTGGAATGGGGCCTCCACAGAGGGCTGGTCCTGGGGGAGAGGGGAGGAAAACATTCCTCAAATCAGGCTGACTTGCAGCTTTGAGGGCTCAGAGAAGTGATTCTGAAATACCAAAATGTGTCATTTTGATTAAAAAGCCAATCAAAACACTAAGTCCTGTTTTAGAGGTTAAAAGAAATTCAGCTCCTTACTCTGACTTGGAATGAAAATATTTTCATGTTTGAATTTTTTTCTGACCCAGAAATTTTGAATTTAACTTTGAATCCAACTTCTATTACAGCCTGGCAGGAATGTCCAGTGCCTTTGATTCTTCTGTTCATTACAGCGAAATGTTAAATTAAAATGAGAATGGCTTTGGTTTTTTCCAAATGAGAAATTCTTCATCAAAGTTTGGTCTCAGAGCCGACCATCAATGTGAGGGCTTTCCAATCTAGATCTGTCACCTCTCTGGAGATGCAGTTAGAGCAGAGAACCCAGTGCAGGCTGTGTTACCCTTCCCCTGCAGTGGGCTGGGGGCTGTGGCTGTTCAGCAGCACATGGAGAGGCTCTGGGCTGTGTGTTCAGCTCAGTCCTTGTCTGTTTTATGGCTTTGGGGCAAATAAATCCCTTCTACTTTCTTCATCTGCAGAGTGCAAGTGCAGACCTCAGCTCTGAGGAGTGTTTAATGCACTGATCCTTCTGCAGACATTGGCTGCTGCCACAGAAACAGAAAAGGCAGTAATGTGCAGAGCCAGATTTCAGCTTGTTTTCCTTAAGCTTGTTCCTTTTAGGGTGCAATTTAAAAACCACTTGATGTGGTTTAGGTTTTATTTCCCCACAGAAGCCTGTGCCAGCTCCATCCCAACTGGAGCTGAACTTTGCTTGTTAGAAATCTCCCACTCTTAATTTTTTTTTTAGCTACATAAGGAAAAAAATATATTTAACAAGTAAACAGTAGGAAGCAGCTTCCTTTTGATGTTTCCTGTAGTATTATGCAATAATAGATTTTAAAAATAATTATTTCTGCACCTTTTTGTGGCAGCTGACTCGGGCAGTGGGGAGCAGAGGAAGGTCTGTGCAGCAGGACATTGCTGTGTGGGCATTAGGAGCTGATTCATGGCACTGGGAGAAACATCCATTGTACTTGCTGCAGTTAATGCAGGAGCCTGGGAATGCTGGCCCAGGCACAGCCTCCTCAGAGCCCCTGAGTTAACAGGGATTTGTCTGAGGTCAGCAGAGAGATGGAAAAAAATCACAGATGTGGTGAATGGAGGGATCATTGTTTTCTGTCTGCTCTGCCCACAGCTTGTGATGCTGCTCTTATTGGGCAGAATAAACTTTGGGATGAGGCTTTCATTGGGAAGGTTAGAAACATGCCAGTTTGCTGTGTCTGTCCAAAGTGACTGCTGTGGATCATAAAGAATGGAAATTAAAGCATCCTGCCTCTGTTCCTGCCACCACAGCTGCTCCATGTGCAGAAATACTCTGGTTGGAGGAGAGGGTTTTTAGCTTTTGAATTCCAAGTTGCTGTTTTGATCCTGGGTAACCTCTGAAAGACCCTGCCCTCTGCCAGCTCTCCTGTGGCCTGTGTGGGAATGACTTATCCTTTATCCTGGCACCTTTATCCTTTAAAAATAAACACACCTGTCCAGTGCAGTGCTGCTCTGGCCTGCATTCAGACCTGGGATTTTACCTCTGTAGATGGTTTTTTTTGCTTTTAAAGTGTGTGTTCCACCTGAATTTCCTGTTGCTTTGCTGCTGCAGTTGAGTGTCTGTGTTCAGCACAGGCACCTTGTGCTTCTGGAACCTCTTGGGACTGTGCCTGGGGCTGCCTTTGGTGCTGTCACACAGCAGGTGGAGAAATCCATTCCAGCTCTGGCCAGGGACATATACAGCTGACTTTGTGTGGCTGTTCTTCCTTCAGGTGAAGCGAAAACCAGCTAAAACAGTGAGACAGGCATTTGTCCTTGTGTGCAGGAGCCCAGTGCAGACAAGTGGCTGTGTCCTGAGAGAGAGTGTGGTAAGATATATAAAGATAGTGTTGAGGGAGATAAATAGAGTTGGTACTAAAGGTAATCTTGTGGCTGGTGTATTGCAGCTGTGTTAATTATCCCAGAGTGGGAACAGCCCTGCTCTCCCAGCTCTGGGTGTGATAAAGAGTGAGCAGCTGGGAGGGGGCTCAGTTGCAGATGGATTCTGCAGCTGTGTGTGAACAGCCAGGGACAGGAGGTTCTGGAAGGGACAGCTCAGGTAAGACTTTGTACCAGGGAGAGGTGGCTGAGTGAGCCAGGACTGCAGAAGGAAGAGAGAAGAACTGACTGAAAAACTGTTGGTATAAATGGACAGACCCTGAGAGCTGCTTGCAGCTGCCTTTGGGAAACAAGATAGAGACTGTTAAATAACAAGGTGCTGGTGTATAGAGCCTTCTGATAAGTATGACAGACTTACAGCTAATAAAATCCTGGTACTTAGAGCCCTTGGAAAGTTTTTATTGAAGCACTTTTTGTGTTTTGACTGTCTTGGTTACCACTATGATCAAGCAGGAGTCATCAGTCTTGGGGAGGAGATGTGGGCTGAGATAACTCAGCTGAGCTCTGCACGTAGCTGGGGTGAGGTGTGAGGTAGAAATGTGTCTGTAATCCAGCACAGGAAGTTTTCTGTTGCACTTTGCCACTTGCAAACTTTTTCTGGGGTTATTTGGAAGAGGATTAGGCCAGGCACTGCTCATTCCAGCCACTGCTGAGCTCTGAATTCCCCTCAAGAGCCCAAAACAACCTTGTGTTTCCTTGAGATCAGTGCCCTGTAGGGGAATTCACTCCCTCACCAGCATCTCACCAGCTGCCATCATGAAAATCAGGCTTCAGACACTGCTCTATATTCTACTTGCACTTCCAAGAACTCCCCCTTTTAATGGCCAGCCTGGGCATTCTGAGATCCATATGCTTATGTAGAGTCCAGGAGCTTTTAGACTTGTGAGGAGGCACTCACAAGTTGAATTTGGAGCCATTAAACCACTGCTCTTCTCCTGAGAGAAATTTTCCCGAAACAAAAATTGGATTTGATCAAGACGTTCCTGTTTGCATTGCAGCTTTCATTCCCTGGAGGGTTATTTCATTAACATGGGACATCTGCTGTGGGTTTGGAGAGGTGATAGTGGAAATGGGGAAATAGGGCAGATATAAGATTCCTGTATTGGCTGGGAAGGAATTGGGCATTAAAGGGCACTGAGTAATGGAGAGGACCCTGGTGGGGTTCTAGAGAGAGAGAGGAAGCAGCTCATGTTTGGAGCATCCTGTACCTTAAAGGCATCTTGAGTCTTTTCCTCTGATTTTGGGGCATTGAATTGAGAGGAGCTGGTTGTGAGGGTTCCAAGGTCCTTTCCTTCCAGATGGCATTGAATAACAGAATTGCTGAGGTTAGATGGTGTCTCTAGAGATCCTTCAATTATCTTTGTCCTCAAAGCGGGGTCAGCTGGAGCAGGTTGTTCTGGGCCTTGTCTAATTTTAAGTATCTCCATGGGTGGAAACTCCACAGCTTTTATGGGCAAATCTGCTTTAGTGTTCAATCAAGGCTGTGATAAAAATTAATCATTGTGCTTAAATGAGAATAACAGCATTTCACCTTTTCCTCCTCTTGTCCTTTCACTGGACACCAGTGAGGAGAGAGTTCCTCCCTCACCTTTGTTCCCTCCTAGGGGTGAGGCAGCTGTACCTGTGGCACTGCTGCTCACAG
The DNA here is from genome assembly GCA_013398995.1 of Alaudala cheleensis. NCBI lineage: Eukaryota > Metazoa > Chordata > Aves > Passeriformes > Alaudidae > Alaudala > Alaudala cheleensis. The sequence goes on from VWYE01013975.1 coordinate 92,376, forward strand.
CAGTCCCTTTGGCACAACTTCTTGGTGTCTTCACCCTTCTTGATATTTGGCCTAAATCTGTCTTTTCCCCCCCTTTCCTGTTGTCCCACTCATGGGCTCTCAGATGTTCTCTCACCATTAACTCACCTCTGATTCCTTGTACCCTGCTGCTGGCACAGGGCTGAAACCAGACTCCTGTACCTCCCCCAGGTACCTCTGCTCCTTTTTGCCAAACTGCTGGTCAAACCTGAAACAGATTGAATAAATCTGTGGCAATTGGCATGTTAATGAATGAGAGTGTGGGGGGGGATCAGTCACACCTGATAAAGGTCAGGAGGCAGTTTATAATGGGAATTAAAGGCCATTTAAATACTACAACAATAACCAGAGTGGTTGGGATCCTGAAGCTTCCTTCAGGGAGATAGGAGAGGGTTCCCACAGAAGAATTTCTGCTTTATTTTCTCCACCTTTCCCCTAATAAAAATTCCTTTATTAACATCTATGTGAAAAGACTAGAATTACGTTTCAAATAACAACCAAAATTCAAATCCATATCTCCTTAAGAAGCCCTGTCTAAGTAAACCTGGGTATTTTAGAGCTGTGGCATCACTGGGTGCATTACCTCGGTGAGCTTTGTGTGCTGTTATTGCAGAGCTGCTCACATTCCTCAAGGAGCATTTGCAGTTCAGCAGAGGGTTAAGGTGAGGACACAAATCACAGAGCTCCAACCCCTCAGTCAAAATAGGTGGAGATATTTAAAGAGGAATTGGTAAATAAAACAACTACTCAGAATAAATAAGGAGGGGGAAATCTTTCCCATCCTTATTTTTACTATAAAGTGCAAGATCACTGTTTCCTTGCATGGCACATCCAAAGCATGTGGGAGTGATCAGCCCTTGCTGTCCCTGGCAGTCAGGAGGGCCAGGGGTGTTTGGTACAGCTGGCAAAGGCAGGGTCACACCTCTGACCTCACAGATTTAACCTGGGAAAAGCCACAGACAGCAGAAGGGCTGCACTGGTGTAGGTCCCTTCCTGTGCATGATGCACTGCTCCCTGCCAAATCTGCTTCTGGTCCTTCACTAGGATAAATGAGTTGCTGGTAGAGGCATTTTTATTGGCCAGATGTGCTCAAACAGCTGGAGCTGTCTCACTATTGCTATGTCAGTGCCTTTCCCACTGATTGTTTTTTTCCCCTCTTTAATATTCCCCTTATGGCATACTTTTAGTTTAATTAGCAGCAGTCCTAATCTGCCTTTCTCTTTTTCTTTTCTTGGCATTTGGAGGCTGCAGGGGAGGCACTGGGGAGGGTTGATGGGTCTCTTCCCAAGTTCAGCACAGTTGGCAGTGCTGATTTGACACTGAAAAACCATGGAAAGTAACTATAAATAATTTCCTTTGCTTCTCAGGGCAGGCTTTTCCTATTTCCCAGGTGTTTTCTCAGTTTTGCACTTCTGGTCAGGAGCAGCAGAGTCAGCAGGTTCCATCCTTGGTAAAATAGACCTAAAACAAAGACACTGCATTTTCTATCATGATTTACAGCCATTATCTGTCACTCTTAGTGCCTTATTCCAGCTGTGTCCAACACTCAGTCCTTAAGAGAGAGGCAGTGCTCTTCCCACCAAGGTCTCCCCTTGGATAAAATAATCCTGTCGTGATCTGCTTCCTCCAGGTGCAAATCTGAGTGTGAATCTGTATTTTCCTGTCTGTATGCTATGAAAAAAAAAATGACATTTATGCCATTCTACTTTGTCAGTGTTAGGTGCAACCAATTACTTCAGCTGATGGATCTGCTTAGTCTCTAGGAGCTGGAGCTCTTTGATATCTAGTGAAAGTGTTTGCCACTTTCAGTGCTTTACATCTTCAAAGCACTGTATAAACACTTAATTTAGCACAGAACCCACCAGGGATGGTAAATGAATGAAGAATGTACAAACTTCCACTTAGAGGACTAAAAGGCCTTTCAGGGAGTTGATGGAAAGTTACTCCTGCTTTACACAGTGTGCGGTTTGTGCCAGTGTTGGTTTGTACCTGCATGTTGCCTGTGAGGGACATCTCTGCTCAGATGATGGGATTAAAACCTCCTCCACCCTCCTGCACCTTGTTTTCAACTATTCCTTTTATCCATGTTGTAGATCACACTTGATCCCCTGATAAATGAAGTTATTCCAGGAAGGGAATTTGCTGGCCCACAAAATTCCAGCTGAACCAAGCAGAGCAGTTGGACTTGGTGCTTTTAAAGGCTCCTTCCAACTGAAATGATTTTAGGATTCAATCAAAAGCCAAAGTTTTATCTTTAAAAATTTCCCTGCTGATCTTGTACCCTGTGTCATTGTCCTGAGTGACCTTTCCCAGGTTCTGCCAGTGCCCAGGGATCTGGTTCAGGGTGCTTTGTTCCTGTGCTCAGTGGAAGGTCCTGAGGAGCCTGGGGCTTAGTTCCAGTGGATTCCAGTGTTGAGCAGAAACTTTTCCACAGTCAGATCTGAGAGCAAGTTCAGGCATTTGGAATAACAGTTCTTCTCTCCTGTCCCTGCTTGCCTCTCCTCTGCCTTCAGTGTTCTCAGCCTTGTCTCAACACTGAGTCTGCTCTACCCCAAAAAGAGTGTTTATTCCAGCTGCTGCTATCATTGTTACCAAATAAATCAAAAAGCTTAATAAAGGAGTGTGATGAGTGAGCCTAATTTGTTGCAATTAAACCTGCTGGTTCCCAGCCAGTTCTGGGGACTGGAGGTGTTAAACAAACTCACACTGAACTTCCAGAGAGTTTCTTTTATCCTGATCCAAGCAGGGACATGTAGAGGGGTGTCTGTCTTCCAAGGCCCAGGATATTTTGTGTGGTGCTCTCTGCTGTGTTTTGCAGAGCACTTTGGGCTGTTGCTCTGCTGCAGCTCCCAGTAAATAGATTCCCATGGAGGCACAGTTAGAGCTGGGGGTGGTCACTGCTGGCTCCCAGGGCTTCAGCATGGGTTTGGTGTGAGCTGGGCTGGGCTGCCCAGGGATGGCCATCACAGTCCTGGCAGCTGAAACTCATCCCTGCCTTCCTGCCCCTGTCCAGAGGCAGCCCTGGCAGCTGCTGTGCACATCCACACAGCTGTGCTTTAAATCAAGGGAAGGCTCAGAGCAAACACCAGACATGACCCACAGCAGGATATATCTTTGCTTTATGACATTTGATTCTCAGAGGTGTTTCCATCCTCCTGCAAGTGTTGGCTTTGTCATGGTTTGGTCACTGGTGCCTCCAAGCAGCCATTTCCCATTGCTGTTCTCTGAATCTCTCATGGGCTTTGTAGTAAAAATCTCACACAAATTACCTTGCTAATCTATCTTTTGTAAATACCACTGCAAAAGAGGCAAACTTCACATTCATGCATCCTTTCATTATTATGATAATTAATTTCAATTTGTAACTAATTAATGCTGTTCTATGTGTAACCTGCCCCTATCAGTGGCAGTGAGGGGATGAGTTGATGAGTTGCAGATGCTGGGCTGTACACTGAGAGGAGGAATCCCTGTCAGCAGCCCCTTTGCAGGGACAAGGATCCTGCCAGGAGCTGCTCTTCCCTCCTGTCCCACTTCCCAGTGCTGCAAACCGTGGTGGGCACCCTGGGCTTTCATGACTGAGAGGTGCCAGGAGGAAGGTGGGAATGCCTGGTAATTAAAAGTAACAATTTAGCTGACAGTGTGATCAGAAATACAAACCTGTGTGGTGGAGTAAAGAGAGGGGAGGAGGAAATCAAAAGCTTGCTGTGCACAGGTGCTCTTTGATCTCAGCTCTAATTCAGAGCAGCCCAGTCCTGCTGCAGGTGGCATTAGATAAGAGGATGAATTCCCTGGATGGATTTTTCTGGCACTCTGAAGCAATTAGCTTTTGCTTGTTTGTAAAGTGAACACAAGCAGGTATTCCCCCTCTGCCCAAAAAAGGGTTTGAGACGTCCCCATCTCCCAAATGGATTAATTATGGTCTCATCTCCCTCCTGGATCAATTACAGAAGTCTGTGCTACTGGGTTTGCTGGGGGCGTTTCTTGTTCCCTTTCTCTCTTTTTTCTCCCCTGAAAGGTGCTGCTGAACTGAACTCCCCCTTATCGGGTGTAAAGTAAAAAAGTTCAGAAACTCTGCAACGTTAAACTGAGACCCAGATAGTTTTAGTTCCATGGCCAGGAAGTTCCTCACTGGCATGTGATGACATTCCTGAAGGTGGAGCAGGAATGGTGCAAGTTGCAGGAGTGCCTGGGGGAGCAGAGCTGCAGTTCAGGGCTGGGATGCTGCACATCCTGCTCCCTGATGCACCACTGCTTTCCAGATTTATCATGGAACACAAACCCACAAAGCTCTGTGGCTGCTTTGTGCTAACTTAGTGCCAGATGAATTTTAACAGGAGCAATGGTGTGCATTGGGAGCTGCAGGGGCTGCTCTGGCTCTGGAGAGGCAGGGATGACACTGCTCAGGAATCCTGGCTAAAGCCTCACCTTACAGGTATTTTCTTGCTGCTGGTCTGTGGGCTGGACTGCACACAATCTGGGAGGCTGAGGGGAGGTCCCAGTGTGGAAGAGAGGAGTGCTGCTCCCTCAGGGATCAGCTCCTGGGGCTGCAGGAAAGCTCCTGCTGCAGCTCACACAGTGCACATTTTAAACACAAAGCTCCTTTCTCTGTGAAGAAATTCATAGGTGAAGAGAGGCAAGAGCTCAGGCTGCTTTCTCATCTATTTTGTGCTTATTTTGTACGTTTTTCAAGGCAGACCCAAGGACCCTTCTGGAGAGTGCCCAGGGAAGCTCTGGGATTGCATTTGGAGCCGTGGCTCACCCCAGTCCTTACCTCCAGCAATTAGTTTAACAAATCAGCTTTCTCAAGCTCCTCAGCCATTTGCTGCCTGACAGTGTAATTGTGCGTGACTGTTCCTCATTAGACAGCAATATTCACCTCCAGGGAACGAGCATTTCAGCCTGGGATGAATCAAACTTTGGCAAATGTCACTGCTTTTGTCAGGGCTGGAATAAATGAGGCGGCTCCGAGCGCAGGCAGCTTTCAGCACCTGGGGATGGTGTTGGGGGTGCCAGAGGGGGAGGCAGGGGCAGCCTGGACAGAGCTGATGCTTGGAAACCCCTTTCCTTTCCCGTGGAGCAGGAATTCAGAGCCTGGGCAGTGCTGGAGAGTGTTTTATTGAGCTCAGTTGGGTGGCACTGGGGAGCCATTGGCAGGGAAGCCTTGTTTGTACCAGCACTGCCAGACTTGTTAGCAGTTGTGTTGTGGGGTGTGCACATCTGGGATCCCGATGGATCCAGGCTGTTTGTGCAGGAATGCACGAGGTAAATCCCAGCTTTAAGCCTGAAGGTCGCAGCTCTCCCTTGGGCTACAGGGGAAGGTGGGGATTCTCCTCTCTCTGGGGTTTTACAGAAGGGGGTAAAGCCTTGCTTTGCTCACTTTATCATGTCTTGTATTATAATTTTATTTATCATTTATTGCCTTCATGCAAATCTGTTCTGGACAGTGGGTTCTTATCTCCTGGGTCGAGCAGAACTAAATGAACTGTTTGAACTGCAGTAAGCCCTGATCTCTGTAGGCTGAATGACCCAGGCTGCAGCTCCTGAGCTCCCCTGAGTGCTGCACAGGGGCTGATGAGGAATTAGGGGCGTTCAGAGAAGCAAACTGGCCTGAGATTTTGTTATTTTTTCACTTCTTTTACCAGTGGTTCAAACTTTAGTGTTGATGCCCTCCATCAGCAGGCAAAGCAGAAGGACCCAGTGCAGGTAATCTGTCCCTACAAGGGGAATTTGTTCTGTTTGGACTTGGAGGTGTTTATCAGCAGGTAAATATGAATATGGCTGAGGCTGTCTGGTGACTGCTTGAATTTTTTCTGGAAATCTCTGGATGTGCTTTGTGGACTGATAAGGGATTGGAGTTTCCATGGCTCGGTGCTCCCTGCACTTGTGTGCTCCTGAGGGTGCTGGTGTTGGGATGAGCACAGCCACTGATGCCCTGGTTTTTTTCACTGCCTGCTGCAATTGGCTGCCATTCTCTGCTGCCTGATTTACATTATCAATATTAAACAGTAAATAATGCATTTTCCTCATGGTTTCCAAACCTAGAAAAAGAGCAGACAGGTATTTCTGTTAGGGTGCCAAGTGGGCTCAGCCTGCCCTCCTTGGTGGTAGAACTTGGGAAAAAAAAAAACTTCAACTCTGCTGTGGTTATGAACTAAAAACACCCAAACAGAACACAGCAAGAGAAAAGGAAAAAAGGAGCAACAAAATGAAAAAATACTGAAAAGACTATTCACAAGAGCATGGTTTCCCACTGCCAGAGGGCAGGGTTAGATGGGATGTTGGGCAGGAATTGTTCCCTGGGAGGGTGGGAATGACCTGGAATGGAATTCCCAATAAAGCTGAGGCTGCCCCTGGAACCCTGCAAGTGTCCAAGGCCAGGGTGGACATTGGGGCTTGGAGCAGCCTGGGGCAGTGCAAGGTGGAATGGAATGAGATGAACCTTTAAGTTTCCTTCCAGCTCAAGCCATTCCATGTTTCTGGTGGAGCTCTGTCAGTTCAGGATGGCCAAGCAAAGGGAGTCTGGTCATGGCTGTTCTAAGAATTGAGCTGGGACTCTCAAATTTGGTCAGATTTCAGTGGATGGGTGGGGTTTGTTTGGCTTCTGACCCCTGAAGAGTGAGATCCATCTCAGAGGTGTCTGTGCCACTGACAGTGATCCCTCAGCTCCCTTCAGAGCCTCTGGAGAGGAGCAGGTGTTCTCAAGGATGATCCCTCTCTCCAAGGCATCTCCAGGAGGCTGGGATGATATTCAGAATAAAATACCAGTTTCTCTTCAGTAACTGCAGAGAGCAGAGGTGATGTGGGTGTCTGTTACAAACACCTGAGATCTGGCTAAATCCCACCTGATGTGGTTCCTGTTCTTTGCTGAAGCTGGTGGGATTTCAAACCACTCAGTTTGATGTGAGGGATGCTCAGCCTCACCAAATCAAGCTTGAACTGTCTGTGTCAGGTGTGGAAGCTGTTCCACTTTTGTCCCAAATGTCTCTGGATGGCAAATGCATCACTTTCAAGTGGCAGGTGAAAAATCATTGCTGTTTGGATTATGACATAGGAAAAAAACCATATTCTTTTGATCTTTACAATAAAACAGGATGTGGAGATTTGGAATAAGCCTCTGTCCAGTGATATTTGAGCACATCTCACTCGATCAGCTTAAAAGCTGAATAGATTCAGAAATTCAGAATTCTCAAAGATTTACTTTGTTGCCCTCATTTTAATGCTTTTCCAGGGCACCACAGTTCATTCTCTTTCTTGCATTTCACATGCAAAGCATCCAGTTTAAATACAAATTAGTCTGAAAACAATCCTCTCTTTACTTTAAATTTTAAAAGCTTGGATTTAGCTTTTAGGCTCATTAATATTCACAAACATTGCTTAGTTAAGCTTGCTTTAATTTCTCTGTGTGCTTTGTTAACAGGGATTATAGTGATGTTTGCATTTGCATGGGAGACTTTTAGTATTGTGCAAATTTTGGTCATTATTATGGAAAAAATGTTTAAAATCTGCCTCAGTCTCTCCTGTACTTTCTCTAACTCTTGTACTCCTCAGTGAGAGTGTCTCTTTCCATATGTATTAGGTGGATTTTGCATTTCTCTTTGAAAGTGCTTGAGAGTTTCAGAGCCCCAGAGGAGAAGGAGACTTTTGGTCTCCAGGTGCACCTTTGGTACAAGGGAATGCAGCCCTTCAAATGTGGAAATCACATCAGCCTTGAGCAGTCCCAGATTTGCACAGCCTCTCCTCAGCCAGTGGCACTGTCAGGGTTTGTCACCAGCCTTGGCCAAACGAGCTGCAGAGCACAGCAGCCTTTCCTAATGATGTTCTGGGGCCAGGGGCTGCTCCCAGCTGCACACCTGGGTCTGCAGGCAGTGTTTGCAGAGGGATCATCCTCAGCTGCTCCTCTCCCTGCTCAGCTCCACACTGTCAGTGCTGTTGGCAAGCAGCAGATGAGTGACTCCAGCCCTGCCTGTGCTGGGAGGCTGCTCAGGGGGAGCCAAGGGGGGTATCCCGGCCCCGTCCCGCCGCATCCCGGCCCCGTCCCGCCGCATCCCAGCCCCATCCTGCCACAGGGATGGGGGCAGAGCTCCTCCAGCCCGGGTTTAGAAGGGCCGTGAGTGCCCAGTCTGTGGGGTGCTGAAGTGCTGAGATTGAGACTGATGCCACCAACCCATCTCAGGGCAGCGACCACTGCTGCTGTTGGGTTGGGATCACCTTCTGGAAAGTGGGAAGACTTGATTTCATTTCCTTTTGTTCTTTTTCCTAAATCACAGATATAACATATTAACTTTAAGTTTAGTTTTTTGGGGTTTTGTTTGTTTGTTTTGTTAGAGTACACCAATATTTCCAAGGCATGCATGACTGTCACTGTAGTGCCTTGCTTCGTGCTTTATTTGAAAAGTCCATTTCAGCTCCCTAAGCCGTGTGTTCCCTGTTGTTAAGTGCCACTGGCACATTGATCCTCTACCCCTGGGGGGAAGGACAGCTCAGACTGTCTGGCTTTTTAATAGGAACTCGATGACAGAGGAGAGTTTGCAACTGAGGCAGAAACCTGAAGTTCTCATTCCCAGAGCAGGTGTCACACCTGCCCAGGCTGCTGGGTGTGACAGCCCCTCCAGCTGGGGGAACTCACCTCTGCTCTGCTGGAATCGTGTCCTTGACAGTGTCAGTGAGAGGGACGGGGTGTTATAAACCTGCTCTTACAAATATTGCAGGTTTTTTTTGCCTGCCTGTTCTTGCAGTGTAGCACAGTTTATTTTCTCCCCCTGTCCTGCCAGCCTGACAGCTTTCCTGGTAACTTCAGCCTGGCTCTGGGAGAGAAGCAGTTTGTGGCAGGAGCTGTCCACAGAGAGCTCTCCCTCCTGTATAAGGACACAGACAGCTCTGTCAGTCCCTGGAGAGCCTCAGGTTCTGAGGGTTTTGTCACATCTTTGCTAGCAGGAATCTCCAGGTGTGTGCCTGACTCACATGAATATGGGCTGCTTCTGGTTTGAGCCATAGAGAAAAATGTGCAGAGATTGTGTCAGAGCACCAGGGCAAAGCCTGGACTTAGCAAAGCTCTGCCTTTCTCTGGGCTTTTCAGCTGGAACTTGGTGCAGGTGGTTCTTGGAAAGTGTGAGAGATGAGGGAAGGGAGAGAATAATTGGCCATGTCCTACAGGCAGCTTCCCTTGCAGAGGAAGAGTAGCAGGATACAGATTGTTAAACCCTAAAATCTCACAAATCAGCAGCCAGGTGAAGTCTGTACCTCCAGGAACTTGCCATGCAAAGTGCACTGCTCTTTCTGACTTGTTTTGACTGCATGTTGCACCTTCACTTGGGGTCTTTGACAAGGTGTCCCCCCAGTCTGTGACTTCATTCACCCCTGTAATTTATCACTCAGATGTTTTTGTCTTGTGTAGCAAGAGATGCAGCAGATTCTATAAATCAGATAAAACATTAGTTTGATCATACATTAGGTGAAACCTTCATTTTATGTAATATCTTCAGTGGCTCTTGGGTGTTGTTTTTTGAGGGGTGCAAGGTGTTAAGGGGAAAAACATGCAGTGGAATTTTCTGAGGTCACCTTTTGCATTTGGATTTGGCAGGAAATGATTGATTAATTGGGTACCAGCTGTGTGCCCAGTCCCATTGCTGTGGGATGCACCACAGGAACATGGAATAAACACCAGAGGGAAGTCCTGGTGTAATTCTTAGGGATGTTCTCTTTCCCACTTCAGCTAGAAAGGTGCAGAGGGTTAATGTGTCTTAGCATTTGTTTATTTATTTATTGAAATTCAATCTGATGGATTTAGGGTTTTCCATTATCCATGTCAGTGTCTAATCCTTTGTTGAATCAGTAGTAGTGGGATGCAGTTCTTTGTTTGCTCCAATTTAATAAATCATGGCAAAGGTTGGCAGGGAGGGATAATAATTTCTGTACCTTTTTGACTTAGAGTGCTTCATCCAAAGTCTTATTAAACTAATCTGTCCTGCTCAGAAAGAGGTGAGAACCTGAGGGTAACTGAAAAAATCTAGGAGAGACAGCAAATAATCCCTTTATTTAATAGAAGTACCAATTAAAACTCAGGTGCATGACAATTCCATTTGTAGTTTTGGGCACTGTTCTGAATTTGTGAAGAAGATGCACATATGTTTTTCTTGCTCTTGCCTATTAATCTGCTTTATAAAGTCAAGTAATGGTGAATATTACTCTGGAGAATCTTGGAGATTTGTGTGNCACACCTGGGTCTGCAGGCAGTGTTTGCAGAGGGATCATCCTCAGCTGCTCCTCTCCCTGCTCAGCTCCACACTGTCAGTGCTGTTGGCAAGCAGCAGATGAGTGACTCCAGCCCTGCCGGTGCTGGGAGGCTGCTCAGGGGGAGCCAAGGTTGGTATCCCAGCCCTGTCCTGCCACAGGGATGGGACCAGAGCTCCTCCAGCCCGGGCTAGAAGGGCAGTGAGTGCCCAGTCTGTGGGGCACTGAAGTGCTGAGACTGAGATTGATGCCACCAAGCCATCTCAGGGCAGCGACCACTGCTGCTGTTGTGTTGGGATCACCTTCTGGAAAGTGGGAAGACTTGATTTCATTTCCTTTTGTTCTTTTTCCTAAATCACAGATTTAACATATTAAGTTTAGTTTTTTGTTTGTTTGTTTGTTTGTTTTGTTTGAGTATACCAATATTTCCAAGGCATATTTGACTGTCACTGTAGTGCCTTGCTTCGTGCTTTATTTGAAAAGTCCATTTCAGCTCCCTAAGCCGTGTGTTCCCTGTTGTTAAGTGCCACTGGCACGTTGATCCTTTACCCCTGGGGGGAAGGACAGCTCGGACTGTCTGGCTTTTTAATAGGAACTCGATGACAGAGGAGAGTTTGCAACTGAGGCAGAAACCTGAAGTTCTCATTCCCAGGGCAGGTGTCACACCTGCCCAGGCTGCTGGGTGTGACAGCCCCTCCAGCTGGGGGAACTCACCTCTGCTCTGCTGGAATCGTGTCCTTGACAGTGTCAGTGAGAGGGACGGGGTGTTATAAACCTGCTCTTACAAATATTGCAGGGTTTTTTTGCCTGCCTGTTCTTGCAGTGTAGCACAGTTTATTTTCTCCCCCTGTCCTGCCAGCCTGACAGCTTTCCTGGTAACTTCAGCCTGGCTCTGGGAGAGAAGCAGTTTGTGGCAGGAGCTGTCCACAGAGAGCTCTCCCTCCTGTATAAGGACACAGACAGCTCTGTCAGTCCCTGGAGAGCCTCAGGGTCTGAGGGGTTTGTCACATCTTTGCTAGCAGGAATCTCCAGGTGTGTGCCTGACTCACATGAATATGGGCTGCTTCTGGTTTGAGCCATAGAGAAAAATGTGCAGAGATTGTGTCAGAGCACCAGGGCAAAGCCTGGACTTAGCAAAGCTCTGCCTTTCTCTGGGCTTTTCAGCTGGAACTTGGTGCAGGTGGTTCTTGGAAAGTGTGAGAGATGAGGGAAGGGAGAGAATAATTGGCCATGTCCTACAGGCAGCTTCCCTTGCAGAGGAAGAGTAGCAGGATACAGATTGTTAAACCCTAAAATCTCACAAATCAGCAGCCAGGTGAAGTCTGTACCTCCAGGAACTTGCCATGCAAAGTGCACTGCTCTTTCTGACTTGTTTTGACTGCATGTTGCACCTTCACTTGGGGTCTTTGACAAGGTGTCCCCCCAGTCTGTGACTTCATTCACCCCTGTAATTTATCACTCAGATGTTTTTGTCTTGTGTAGCAAGAGATGCAGCAGATTCTATAAATCAGATAAAACATTTGTTTGATCCTACATTAGGTGAAACCTTCATTTTATGTAATGTCTTCAATGGCTCTTGGGTGTTGTTTTTTGAGGGGTGCAAGGTGTTGAGGGGAAAAACATGCAGTGGAATTTTCTGAGATCACCTTTTGCATTTGGATTTGGCAGGAAATGATTGATTAATTGGGTACCAGCTGTGTGCCCAGTCCCATTGCTGTGGGATGCATCACAGGAACATGGAATAAACACCAGAGGGAAGTCCTGGTGTAATTCTTAGGGATGTTCTCTTTCCCACTTCAGCTAGAAAGGTGCAGAGGGTTAATGTGTCTTAGCATTTGTTTATTTATTTATTGAAATTCAATCTGATGGATTTAGGGTTTTCCATTATCCATGTCAGTGTCTAATCCTTTGTTGAATCAGGAGTAGTGGGATGCAGTTCTTTGTTTGCTCCAATTTAATAAATCATGGCAAAGGTTGGCAGGGAGGGATGATAATTTCTGTACCTTTTTGACTTAGAGTGCTTCATCCAAAGTCTTATTAAACTAATCTGTCCTGCTCAGAAAGAGGTGAGAACCTGAGGGTAACTGAAAAAATCTAGGAGAGAAAGCAAATAATCCCTTTATTTAATAGAAGTACCAATTAAAACTCAGGTGCATGACAATTCCATTTGTAGTTTTGGGCACTGTTCTGAATTTGTGAAGAAGATGCACATATGTTTTTCTTGCTCTTGCCTATTAATCTGCTTTATAAAGTCAAGTAATGGTGAATATTACTCTGGAGAATCTTGGAGATTTGTGTGCTATCTGTCCCTCTGAGTGCAGATTGTAAACTTGGGAGGAGCAGCTTGGCAACTATTGGTTATTATCAGTTGTTCTCTGTTAAATTTCTTGCTAAGGATTCACTTTTCTGCTTTTACTCAATTTGTTGCTTCTTAACTGCAGTTCCTGCTGTCCCAGACCCCCAGCACTGGGCACTNCATATTTTGAGATTTAGTTTTCAAGTTTAGCAGAGTAAGGTTGTTGGAAGTGCAAAATCATAGGGCATCATCAATATGGAAGTAATGTAAGAGGCAGAATCATTAAATCCTCCACAGTTTGTTTTGATGAGGCAAGCCCTGCCTTGCTGGGTCAAACTGAAACAAAGGGTGGTCAGAGAAGTGGCTGCTGAGGCTGTGANGACCCCCAGCACTGGGCACTGATGGATTTCATGAGGTCTCTGGGGAGTGAATGTGCTCCTGCAGATCAGCATGGCATGGTTTGGGCAGGAAAGGATCTCAAAGCTCACCCAGTGCCACCCCTGCCATGGGCAGGGACACCTCCCACTGTCCCAGGCTGCTCCAAGCCCTGTCCAACCTGGCCTTGGGCACTGCCAGGGATCCAGGGGCAGCCAGAGCTGCTCTGGGCACCCTGTGCCAGGGCCTGCTCACCCTCCCAGGGAAGAATTTCCTCCTCATGCCCAATCTAAATCTCCCCTCTTTCAGTTTAAACCCATTCCCCTTGTGCTGTCACTGTCAGTCCCTGTCAAAAGTCACTCTCCAGCTTTCTCATGAGCTCCCTTTAAGCAGTGAGAGGCCTCAGTGAGGTGTCCCTGGAGCCTTCCCTCCTCTGCACGTGTCACACGAGTGGATTTGGGTTGGGATTTGTGTGTTCAAGTGGATAAACAGATGCAAAACCTCGTTCTCTTCTTGTATTTCAAACTGTCAAAACTTTTGGGGACGATATTGCACTGGAAAATCATTGCTGGCTTCAGTGTGGGAGTTTCTGGCTTTCACATCCTGATTCATTTGAGGTTCTTTTGTTTTGTTTTGTCACTTGAGTGGCTCCAGCAGAGCAGTGGTTGGAGATCAGTGCTGGAAGAGGCACAACTCTTTATCCTGTCAAATCCATGCATGTGTGTGTTTGAGTCCTGCTGACTCAGATCAGTGCTTCACATTACATGAAGGCATATCAATAGAGTTTAAAAGACTTCAGTTAAACCTGAGAGTTTGTCACTCCAAGATAAAGTAAAATAACGATATTTTGAGATTTAGTTTTCAATTTTAGCAAAGTAAGATCGTTGGAAGTGTAAAATCATAGAGCATCATCAATATGGAAGTAATGAAAGAGGCAGAATCATTAGATCCTCCTCAGTTTGTTTTGATGAGGCAAGCCCTGCCTTGCTGGGTCAAACTGAAACAAAGGGTGATCAGAGAAGTGGCTGGTGAGGCTGTGAAAAAGCCTTTTTCATTTGTGCTTCCTTCTCTTTCCCTGTGCACCCATCAAAGCTGTTCATAAATCTTACCTAAACAGAAATTAGTCATTGAATAACTGACAGAAATTGTAACTATCTTTGATTTAGAGTCAATGAGTCTTTGGATGGTTTTTATTGTGGTATTATGGGGTGACAGAAACATCTCTATAGTCCCAGTAGTAAAGGATTAATTACCTGAAACTTCACTGCTGCAGAGATTCTCTTTGTTTTGATTTAAATATTTAAGTTTTATCAAAGCTACAAGGTATTATTTGCATCCAGAACATCTGAACAGGGGAGTCATTTTGAGCCTGAGGCTTAAGGGATGTTTGTGCTTCTGTGTGAGGCTTAATGTGGCATCAAGGTTTAAGAATTTTGACACAATAATTTATTGCAGTGAGAGAAAAGAAGGAATCCAAGGAAAAGAGACTAAAGATCCCATAAGAACAATGGAAACAGATCCAGTTGCACAGATGTGTGAAGTGTAAAGCTTAGCACTGGTAAAGATGGGATTATTGTTTCTGAAAACATGTTGCAATTGTGCTCTCTGCCTTGGAGACCATCAGTCCTTTCAGACACATTCTCATTTTGAGATGAAAACCACCAAGCAACAGAAGAATTTAACTGTGCACTAACAGGATTTCTCTGATTATGAAGAAAGGTAATTGCAAAATCAGGTTTTTCTTTAGAGGAACCACAATAAAACATCCTTCCAAAGCAAAATCACCATTTTCTAGATTTAATAACATTCTGAAATACTTTGCTGTAGCTAAATCTTTTCATTCCTGAGGTTTAGATCTTCACATTTATGGTATCCCATGCTGGGATCAGTGGTGCCAGACATGTTCTTATGAACCTGTAACTCTGAAGGAGGGGAGATTTTGATATTTAGAGGAATTTATTCCCCATGAGACCCTGGCACAGGGTGCCCAGAGCAGCTGTGGCTGCCCCTGGATCCCTGGCAGTGCCCAAGGCCAGTTTGGAGCCACCTGGGACAGTGGAAGCTGTCCCTGCCCATGGCACAGGGTGGAACTGGGTTCATTTTAAGGTCTCCTTCAACCCAAACCCTTTTATATTTCTGCCTTGAACTGGTTTTCTTAAGACAGCTGGGAAAACTGGCCAGGTTAGAAATTCAAACCTCCAAGTCTAAGTTTAACTGGAAATGAGATTCTTGTGTGGATTATGGTGAAATCTGGAGCTGTGAGATTGAAATGTTTATCTTTTTCCTTGTCTTTGAGTGAAGTTCTTACAGTTCAGGAGGTTTGAAATGTTGTAGGGCAGACAGAAAAGATTACCCAGTTCATTGAATCCTCTTTGCTTTTGCCATAATCACTTTTACTTGAAACAAAGCAATAGTTCAAACTGTGGATTATTATACTATCATAAGAAAATGCTTGTTAAGAATGAAAGAATTATGTTATCCAAAGTAAGAGCATTTTAATATTCCATGGCTCTGCAGGCTTGAAATATTAATTTATTGCCTTAAAATCCTTTCCCATGAAACCCATAAGCTCACTGAAGAAAGGGTTCTGGTTTCAGGTCTCTCAGAAGTGGGTGTCCTGTTGTGCTCCAGTCCAGCCTGTCACCATCCTGAGGAAAGCCTCGTGCAGTGAACTGTGCCATGGGCTGTGTCACCTCTGGGACCTCCCTTTGCTAAGGAGAAGTTTTTTCTGCAAAATTATGTGTGAGAATAGTCCTTAAAACTGAGTCACAGGAATCAGGCAGAGCAGGGACCATCCACTGGTACTGCATCTTCTGAAAGTCAAACTACTGCTTTGCACTTACTTTCCTTCACTCAGATACAAAAAAAGCACTGTAGCTCTTACCAAACCCAGATTATGTTTTGTCTAAATGTGTCTTTTGGAAACTTTTCATCTCAAACATCAAGATGTGGCAGCTCCAGTCCTTCCCTCTGCTGTTTGCATCAGTGGTTAATCACCCATATACTGTAAAAAATGTGTCCCTTCTTCCTAATTTGAAATTGTCTGAGACTCTGTGGAACAGCAGCTGTGGATCTGACAGAACAGTGTTTCATGTTCTTTCCCTGAAGTGATCTGATAATATTTAACATCTGTGGACCACTCGGGCTGCCAGCATTTTAAAAGCCTGCAGTGAGAGAGTTTGCATTATAAAGGACACCCCACTTTTGCTCTGCTCTCATACATTCACATTTGATGACTTTTTTACTGCCATTTTTTGTGGGCTTGCAGGTTTGCTGCACATTTACTGAGCTCTGCAGTATCAGTGCAAACATGTATTTGTGTATCTCCATCTTCCATCCCTGGATGCATTCTGCATTCTCTGTACTGTCCTAGAAAAAAAACTGTCTTGGGCAGAAATAGTAACTAGGTTTGGGCAAATGTTGTAAGTGTTTTTCAGTCCTAGAAAACTCAAAATTCAAACCTGGAGGGTGCACTAGTTTGTGCTTGAATTCACGGCTGATTTAAATAACTCCAAACAAATGTACAAATGAAATAAGAGTCTTGCACTCTGAACAAAGATTTGCAGCAGGTATGTTTGTGCTGCTGCATTTTGTTTTGCATAAAGAAGAGTTTTTGTGGCACAGGAAATCAGAGCTTGTTCACTGAGACATGTGTATTTGGAGGCAGGACAGAGGATTTGTGCCCGGAGGTTCCACGTTGTCTCTTCCTGGGTTTGTGAGCTGCCCCAGAGAGCCTGGGAGGCAGGATGGTGCCAGCAGAGCTCCAGGAGAGCAGAATGGCTCTGGGGAGGTGCTGGGGGATGTGAGCAGTGTCTGAGCTCATCAGCACAGAGCCCTGAGAGCCCCAGAGCTCTGTCAGGGGAGAGCAGACTGCAGGAGAGAGCAGGGGACAGAGCTGGGTGCCTCTGCCTGCTGCACAGGCAATGGGGCTGCTGCTCTGTGTGGTGACCAAACCAGTTCCTTCTTTGTGGGGCTCTGCTCTGCTTTGGCACAGCAGCACATGTTGGGGGGTTGTTTTGGTGGGTGGTAGCACAGGCTGCTCCAGAATTCCTGAGAACAAACAGGACAATGTTGCTTGCACTGAGAAGTTTTTCATGGAAAGAGTGGTTAAATAGTGGAACCACCTGCCCAGGGAGGTGGTGGAGTCACCAACCCTGGATGTGTTTAAAAAAAGACTGGATGTGGCACTTGGTGCCATGATCTGGTCGAGGTGTTAGAACATGGGTTGGACTCGATGATCTTGAAGGTCTCTTCCAACCTAAAAATTCTGTGATTCTGTGATTCTGCTGAGGCTCTGTGCTCTCTGTTTGCCTTTTAAAACTCTTTCCATGTTCTGGAAATGGTGTGGTCACTTGTGTCTGTAGTAACGAGTGTAGGGATGTGCTGAGAGCTGGAAATGAGACAAAGTGCCCGGTCCTGGAACTTCACTACTTGAGAAATTCAGGATCTTTGCTGCCCCAGGGATTTCCCCTTGCACATGAACTTCTCTTCTACAGGCTCAACTTCTCCAGGGCTTTCTGTCAGTGGCACAGTGGGGCTGGAACAAGATGTTATCAAGGTCTCTCCCAACCCAAACAGTGCTTCCATGAGGATTTGCTCTGTGTTGAGCCATCCTTGTCCAGCCGGGTGTCAAGGCTACAACCCAGCATCATCCCTTGTCTTCTCCAGGCCTTTTGGGACAAGAACAAATTACCTGCTGGTAGACAGACTGTGTGTAAAGTGTCTGGATTCAGCTCTTTGATGTCCTCCAGGTTTTGTGCAAGTTTGATCTAAATTTCCATGATGTTAAGGACATTAGCAGCCTAATGCCGGTTTGAGAAAGGTGTTAAGTGATTAGTTCCCACTGGTTTTCAGTAGGAGTTATGTGCTGGCTGCTGCTTTCAACCTCGCTAATTGCCATCTTACAGCTGTAGGTACATTGCTACACATGAAAGTGCGTCCTGTGGTGCTCGTGTGACAGTTTTTCACTCACACAATAGGGACAATGCTCCTTCATTTCACAATAACGAAGAGCTTGTGAAAAACTGTTAGGTTGCTGAATTGTGTGGAATCATGGGTTAAATGTTTAAACGAATCCTTGAGCAGCACTTGATCACAACCTGCTCATAACCTGTTCATAACCTCACTGCTCACTGCTCGTAACCTCATCTGCTTCATTTCTCAGCAACACCTGAAAGATTTTAGTTTTTCATTTGAAAGCTGAGTTTTGTGTGAAAAAACCTCCAAGTTTAGTCCTTAGCTTGCCTCTGGAGCGAGGGGCTCTGAGCACAGAACACTGGGGCAGAGGGATTGCAGGGAGCCACACCTCAGAGGATGCTGAGAGGGGAGGGGATGCTGGAGTTCATTTCCTCCTGTTGCAGAAAACTCAGCAGCCTGTGCCCTGCATGGCTGCAATCCCACTGTGCTTCCAGTGGCTTGCAGGGGATGGGATTAGAGGAGCAGTGATTAAGATGATCCTTTCCTTTGAATGCTTGTGTTATGTCTGTGTTGGAGTAGTCACTGTGATTATCCCCATACCCCGAGATTGATTTCTTGTCCTCAGATGATGGAGTAGGAGTGTGGCTTTTATGCAAACAAATCGTGAGTGTTGAACAAACTCAATATTGGATCTGAGCTCAGAGGATCTTTCTCTAGGCATTGGTGTGATATGAAATCTTCCTTTATTTTGCCTTTACATGAAAGATCTGCCTCTGGCCTTCAAATACAATATTTTGGTCTGTTCCTGCTCTTGGCCTCCTGTGGAATTAATTTTTTTTTCAGATTTGAAGTGCTGTTTTGTTGGATACCATTCTAATGCATTTAGCTTCAAATTATGTTATATTAAAGTTCAGTGAAGCTGAATCTGTTTTTATTTCTCTGCCAGTCAAATCAATATCCTTCATCTATTTGCCAATGGGAGGCAGAAGAAAAAAAGAATGGTTTATGTGGGTGGCAGTGCCTTGATTGGCACACGAGAGGAACAAACAGGAGCAGATAAATTGTTTTCCATTTTTCGTGTTTCTTTGTTTTCCAAGTTCCAGGTTTTTTGGGTTTTTTTTTCAGTAGGGTCTTAAGCAGATCTCACAATGATGGAGGTTCAGCTTGTGAGGAACACGTGCTCTGTCAGTGCAGAGTTTGCTGTCAGCTCTTCCCCAGTGAAATCCTTGAGGACCATGAGCTGCTGCAGGTGTTCCTTGTGCTGACACCACTGATTTCCCCAATGACCCCTGCATCCTCACTAAAAGGTTGAGTTTGCTTGGAAAGAAAAACATGAATATGACCAACTGCTTCAACCTGTTCCTGCCTAGAAGAAAGGCCAAGAAAGCCTCTTTCATTCTTGAAATGACAGAGTGGCAGCATTTTGTTAGTGCTGGTTTGAGTCAGGTACAGCTGAAATGCCACTTCAGTGTGCTGTGGACAGAGAGCAGGGATGAGGGAGAGCTGTGCCATGAGTGGTGCTGCAGCCAGGGCACCCAGTGCAGGGGTCAGTGGAGGTTAAGGATTTCAGGAATATGCCCATGTATTGGGGGTTGAGAGAGATGGGAAGACTGATTTCCTGATCAGAATTCATTTTTACTGAGATTTTCCAAATCCTTATAAACTGTTTTAGGAGGGTTAGTAATTTTTTCTACAATGATTATGTTAAACACCACACAAACAAAACTTACACATTTTACAACATCCCTTGCTTGCAGAAGTTTGGTTCAATCTTCTTCTTTCCTGTAGCCAGACTTGATCCAATCTTCTTGTAATCTCCAAAGCTCTGTTTGTTCTTGCCAAGGCATCTTGGTTATCAAACATGATATGCTAATTAATTCTGTGGTGCTCTCTGTCCTGTGTACCCCAATATCTATTTCACCCATTGTGCTCTGATTCTGCTGCTGTGCAGGTCAGTGGGGAAAGGCTCCTGGCACCCCTGAGAGTCAGTGTGAGCTGATGAAGGACACTCTGACAGCTCCATCATGGAAAACTGCTGGGGCTCTTGAGCCCTGACATCTCCCAAGTGAGAGGACACCTGACATCTCTTGTGCTCAGCCACCTCTGGAGTGCTCTGATCTCTTAAGTTTTAATTTAACATTTCAGTTTCTAATGATGATTGTAAAACTGGCAGGATGGAGCTGCATTTTGCTTTTCTATCCTGGTTATTTTCCCAGGTAAGATTCTCAATGGATGATAAATCCATTTAAAGCTTAATGCAGGGTATATTCTTAGAGCTGAGTTCTTTAGTGCTAAAACTGCAACATTTAAGCTATAAACATTTATTTAAGCAGATTTACAGATGGATGTGGATGTGGGTTCTTGGTTTTCTGTATGTTTCTGTCACTGGGTGAATCAAGTGTTATTTTCATTGGCTTTGACTGTTACCTTTGATTTGTCTCTGTGCATTTGAATTGAAATTGGGAAAAAATGGTGTTTCAGGATGATTAAATACATAAAGCAGTTAAACTTACTGTCTGCAGGAGGAGGAAAATGAGCTTGTAAGATTTTTTTTTACACTAAAATTGATTACTAAAGTAACTTGGTAGATGTAAAATTGAAACAGATGCAATATGAGCCACGCAGAAACTTCCTTTTGCTTGCCTTGAGTGTGATGTAGAAGCAGTGGGGGTGTTTTTGGCTCTGTGGCTGGGGGAAGGTCAAGAATGAGCAGGGAACTGAGGGTTCCTGTGCTGGACACAGTCCTGCCCTGCCTGGTGCAGGTAATTTCCCTGGATTGAGGAGCTTCATCCTGCTCTGGGATTAGGGGCTGTTTTCCTTTCCAATTCTCTCTCAAGCCCAGTAAGCTGTTTCCTAGCAAGCCATAATACCTTGCTACTCATCTCTGAAATGTTCTTTTGGGTGAATGCACACTCCAGATTTTTACTTAATTCCCACATTTTCACTCTGCTGGCCTCCTGATCACTGCAAATCCTCTTTATCCCGGTGAATTGTGAATATGGAAAACTTCTTTTAACTAATGCTCCGTATGAGCAGGAGATAATTATGTTTATCTATGTCGTGCAAGCCCAGCTTTCACAGCACATTAAGTCTGAGAAGTCAAGCGTTTGGAAAAGAGCAGCATCACAGCTGAGCAGCAAATCTCTGGGCTGTTATCAGCACTTGAGGAGGATGCTCCTGCCAGTTCCCCCTCTTCCTTGCTGCTTCCTGGGATCTTGGTCAGCAGAATTCCTGCAAGGGTGGGATGAAAACTGAAGACTCTTTTCCAGCAGGAGCAAAATTGCTTTCCTTTACTGCAGTATCTGGGCTCTTCCCATTTCTTGGATTCACCTGTTGGGGCTTTTTATGAGGCAGGGAGTGGGGCTTGCCAACACTTTGCTTTCCTAACTCGAGTTTGGAGTATTTCTGTCTGACTCTGTGCAAATTCCACTTTTTTTCATTCTGGGTAAGCACAGAGCTTCATCAGGCTTTCAGATAAAGCAGAAATTATCTTTTGGTGAACTTGGCTACTGATCAGGAACAAAATTTATGTGCTTTTTTTATTAACACAAGGCTTAAGATTGCAGCTGCCATGCCATAAATTTTCAGTAAGGCTGCCAAAGTGGATTATTTTATACTTGGTGAAACAGCACAGAATGCAAACACTTAACAAGATTGCACCCAGCAGACACACCAGGAGCAGCTTCACAGATCTGCTGTGCACACACTGAAGCAAAAATGAACATGGAAAGGCCAGATGTGCTTTTGAGATACATAAACCAGTATTGAGATCCAAAACAGCCCCCTTCAAGTGTTGGGGTGAGCATCCAGACAGGTGTAGGTGTGCCTGATGAAGAACTGAGGGGTTTTGCCCTTTCACTGATAAATATATATTTAATAACTCAAGCTCACTTTGCTCCAGAAATCAATCACGAGGTTTTTTACTCAGCCCTTTTGGTGACTCCCTGCTCCTTGATGAGCAAGGCAGCCCTTCCCTCAGGCCAGGGTGGTAACTCTGGATAAATCTCCCCTCTAACAGTGGTTGGTTTCCACCTGTTCCATGTGGTGATAATTCAGAAAGGTAAATTTTGTGGTGTGTGATACAGACACAGACAAGAGAATCTGTGCCCCCAAGTGGAACTGAAGGTGGGAGAGTCTGTGAATTCTGATGATGTGTAGAAGGAATCATGGACCAGGGCTGCTTTTCTGTTGTCCTGGAGGGGGGAATGGGGGGATTGAGACATTCTGTTGGTGTCAACAGGTGAAATTTTCCCTGCTCTCTGTAAAATCACTGCTTGGCACTTGGATTTGTGGTGCTGTAAGAAAGCAGAAGATTCCTCTCTGGGTACAGTTTCTGTGCACTGAACAGATAGAGGCTCAAACACTTTAAATATTGAAATTGTATTATTTTTTTCAAGATGCTCATTTGCCAAAAAATAACAAGGAGAACATGGAAAGTGATTCCTGCCTTTCCAGGCATCTCCAGGGAAGAGAATCCACGTTTATATGCAAGGAGGGCACTGACCAGCTCAGCTGGAGACTGGGGAGCTCTAATGGAATGTGTCCCTTTCCATGGACCCAGCTGTGGGAAATGGCCTCCTCTGGACTGGCAGCATTTTGTAACTCATCCTCCTGCAGTCCAGGACTGAGAGCTGCTGCTGTTTCTGAAATGTTTTTGAAATCTTGCCTCACATTCTGGTTTGATCTGATGCACTTCATTCCCTTCTTGCATACATTGCATTATCAACAAAGAAATAAAGCAGGGTTTGCATTGTGCTGTCTGCTGTGGGGTTTATTGAAATTCATAGTCTAAATGGTGTATTAAAAATAATGGTAAATGTTGATACAGCATCTTCCCTTTTTAATTTCCTGCCTTTTCCCAGGACCTCAGCATCAATTGGTTCTTTTATTTCAACCACTGCCACAGTAGCCCTGACCCTAAGACCAATCCAAATGATGTTCCCTCTGCTCTGCCAAGTCAATATTTTCTGTCTGCTGTTCTGTAAATACCTCACCTTATTAAGTCCCTGTCCTTTATTACCTCTCATTGTGGCCTCCCTCCTGGGATAGGACAAATATTTGCCTCCTTGGAGATGGAGAGAGTCAAATACAAAGGATGTGAGCAAGGGATACAAGGAGGTTTTTCTTGGTGCCTAATTAGGGTGGTTATTTATATGTGTG
Source organism: Alaudala cheleensis (assembly GCA_013398995.1). NCBI lineage: Eukaryota > Metazoa > Chordata > Aves > Passeriformes > Alaudidae > Alaudala > Alaudala cheleensis. Next base: position 115,372 of record VWYE01013975.1, read on the forward strand.
TTTTAAAGCAGTGTAATTGGCCACAGCACCTGCACAACATCAGTCTCTCTGTAACTGTGCAGTTCATTCCTGGGCTGTGCAGAGGTGTCTGTCCTTTTGTCAGGGTGTTCTTTCTGTGTCTGCTCACTGATGAGCACTTTTGGGTTGTGTCTGAGTGTTTCAGGTGTGTGCCAGCAGTTGGGGTCAGTTTTTGGGAACATGTGTGCTGTGTGGCATTTCCAGGGTGAATTCCTGCCCTGAGGATGGACACACTGAGGACCAGCCTAGGCTGGGTCTTGTGTTTATTGGAAGCAGAGGAGAGCAGGAAAACAGTGCAGACACAGCTGGGCAGTGAAAATGCAATGAAATTACCTCTCCCCATGTGCTTGTTCTGCAGCCTCACCTCTGCTCCAGCATGGAATAAATAGAAAGAAATTAAGTATTTGATTTCCTTTAAATGCCAATGCTGTTGAAATCTCAGCTCTAAGATCAGAGGAGACTTGGGTGAGTTCTGTCATTTTTAAGTGGCTTTGTCACCAGGATGCTGAGAACAAACTTTCATTTTCACTTGGTGCTCTCAGCAGTGATTGGATCAGGTACATCTTTCATGGTGCAACCTGCCTGAGCATCTCAGAGATCACTCACTGTGAGCCACTGGGTGTTTCTTGTGTCTTTGGAGTGTGACAGATTTCTCTGCTGCTCTCCCCAAGCCCAGGTATCCTCCTGGGGGTTTGTTGTCTGTTTGCCTTGGTCACAATGTCTGCTCCTTCCTTTGAACTGAGGAAGTCAGAGATGGTCTTTGGCCTCCTCTGCCTTTCTTCAATTATTTTCTGTGAACTCCTGTGACAGAACAAGGGAGGAAAAAGTTAATTTACAAACTTTTCAACAGAGTTTGAAGCCAGCTCCAAAGTTAAGGATACAATATTTAACAATTAGGAGTAGATACTGCAGAGCACCTCCTTTCAGAGTGGCTTTGCTGCTGCTGATGTGTGTTGGGCAATGAACTGCTTGGCTCCCTGATTCCAGTGCACAGATCAGGGGATTAAAGTTGAAAATGGACTTATGGCTATTCTTTAAAGCTTGGTATATCTGAAGCTGGTTCAAAAGGAATTATTCATGTCTATGTTGAGTGGGAGGACTGATCTTTTTTTCTTTTTAATTTTTTTAACATCATTTCTATTACCCCCTTTGAAAAGCTCAGTATGATTCAAGGAGGTCAAGACCAAGTGTTTCCTATGGGCAGGCACTGAGGCTCTCCCACTCAGCTGCCAAGAGTGGAAGAGGCTTCAGGCATTAGGTAAATGCTTTCATATTATTTGATGTGTGGAGCATCAGCTGAGAGAAATTTGTATATGAATAAAGTTGTACCTTCTGTTTCTTGTGTAGTTTGGGAGTTTCAGAACTTGAACTGGGCTTTTTCTTGTATTTCTCAGCCCACATTGCTCAGTTTGGGTTGAGTGTGTTTGCTTTGCTGTTTGCCTTGCAGCTCTTCAGGTTACAAATCTGCACCTTTTGGCAGCATCCTGAAGCAGATGTGTGCAATCAAAGCCATAAAGGGTTTCCTGCTGACACAGGGCTGGGGTCAGGCCACTGCCTTAGACAGGGAGAATGATTTGTCACTCACTTGGCACTTATGATTTCCTTTAGGTAATTTTTTTTAAGTGGCAGAGAGAGCACCCATGACAAAGTCCCACTGTTCATGGGGTGGTCAAGAGGAGAGAGGCAGAGAGAGTTTGTGTGGCATTGAGTCAGAGTGGAGAGAAAAGAGCTGCAGGGAGCTCTGCTGTGCCTTTGTGTGCTGGGGAGAAGAGGCTGACAAAGGAGAGGTGGATGTGGAGGAACATTACTGAGTGAAATGTCACCTGTGGAAATCAGCATTGTCCTCCTGCACCCTGGCAGGGAACTCTCAGCAGTGCTGGATGGATGGCAACTCCCCTGTTAAGTGGAGGAGGGGACAGGGGGCTTGTTCCAGTCTTTAATTATACACAGGACACAAAAACGTTGTATTCTCACCACTAACTAAAGAACTTGGGTTTTTTTCTTAATGTCCTTGTTCTTTCTCCAGTGAGAGTGCACACATCAGCAACTTGTATGTCAATTTTCATACCTCTCATATTTGAATTGCAGTCATGTCTCTATTTCCTGGACCTGTTCTTGCAGGAACAATTTATTACAAACTACTTGAATTCGATATTCTGTGAGTTTAAAACTCTGAAGACACTGTTTATTCCTGTGAGTTATCCATCCTATTTATAGTTACCATCACTCACTGTTTTTCCCTTGCTTGAGTGCTGGGCATGAGCTGCAAATCTGAACTCCAGGAAGAGCCCTTCTCCATCCTGAGACAGAGGAGGCTGTTCTTGGTCAGCTCCTCAGTGCTGAATTTGAATTTATCTGAGCAATGGGGCTTTTATCTTAGTGCTGTTACCTTAAAATCTGCCCTGTTCACTTTCTTAAGCTCTCTGGATCTTTCCTGACAGTTACAGAAAAGCAAAACACTCTCTTGGGCAGAATGTGCTCCAAGGTGAAGATGAAGAAATAAAATCCAAGGGACAGATGTTAATCACAAGGCTGAATTCTCAGCTGGAAACACAGCACTGAGGAGGGCTGGATGAGAACCCACAACTGCTGATGCTCATTATCCCAGAGGGCTGAATGAGTGTGCAAGGTAATTAATGTCAGCAGAGTGGCTCTGCTCTGATTTACCCTGATGCACTGAGCTAAACACCGTGCCCTTAATCATATTTGAAGTCTGGCAGATTGCAAACTTTTCTTGCAGATTGTAGTTGTAACACTTGAAGTAAAATCACAAATCTCTCTTGGCCCTGCTGCTCTTGCTGCTCTGTCCTTTCAGGTTTCCTAGGGGCCTGAGGGGGCCCCTTTCATCTCCTAATTGAGGTAAAGGGGGATGCTTTTTCTGCTGAATTCTGGTTTTACTTGCTTAAAAGCTCTTCCTCCAGGCAAGAGGCTGTGCAACACTCCATTAATGCCGAGTGGCAGAGGTTTTCCTCCCCCTTTGCTTGGGAGGAATCACAGAAAAAGGGAAATGAGCAACTTCTGTAAAACTCTAGAAGTGAAAGATAACTTTTTCATTTTCATCTAAGCCTAGTATGCATGCAGGGATTTCAGAAAAGTTGGGGTTTTTTGTTTAAGTTACAGAGAATTCCAGGGAATTTGGGAGTGGATTTTGTTGTGCCCTCACTGTCCATCTCCTCCCTACTGCTGTCAGCAGAGAAACTCAGCAGTTTTAGCTGTTCCTAGCAGGTAACTCAAGTTTTCCTTTAAACAGGCAAAATGCTTTGATTTTTTTTCCTAAAACCCCTAGAGCACTGCAGACTTTAATTTATAGAGATAACTTTCTTAAAGAAAAACTAGTTGAAATCCATTAATTTTGCAGAACTTGGGGAAATCAGAGTGCACAAAGTCAACAGCCCCAAATTGAAAGAGTTTGAATTGACAGGACCTGGCTGTCTGCAGAATTTTTGGGTTCTGGTCTCTTTTGAATGGAACAATGTAGCAGCACAGAGCATGTTCAGATTCAAAGTGCTTTGCACGTGTTCCCTGCTGAAATGCTTTTTATTATTTTAGAAAAGTGTGGAAGATTTCTTCCAGTGTTACAGATGGGGAAATGGTGTTGCAAAATTACTTGTTTAAAATTGTTAGGAACCGATTTCCACGTAGTTAAAAAGTGATTATTTAAAAATGCATTGACCTTTGCTTAAATTTCCAGAAACCCAGCCCAGTGTGAAGGGATGTCAGACATCCTGCCTTGAACTTTGTTGCAAATGCTATTGTTGATGTCAATGAATTTTGCATCAGGTCAAAAGGGTTGTGTGTGATGGAATACACTGAATTTTCATTAGTTTTGATTTTTAAAATGTATTCTGGAGATGCACAAATGTTTTGTGCCTGTCTAGAAAGGAGTTTTTATGTGTAATGTCTTCTTGGAAGTTATCTCAGGTAACATTTTTATTAGGAAACAGGTTGGGTTTGCAATATTAATTCTGAGAGTAATTTTGCACAGATCATGCCTTGGACATTTATTTTAATTTTGTTCTTTGCTGTTACCTGAATGAGTGGGGGAAAAAGCCAAGGATTTTTCTTTCATTGAGGACAGTGGGATTTTTCAAGCTCCTACCAATAAAAAGATCTCAGCACTCTGATCCCTTCTTATAACAGCGGTATCATAACCAAACTGAAGATTTCCACTTGTGTACTGCAGATATTTGTGTTCACTTTTACTGCCTGTCCATCATCTTCAGATCCTGTTCCCAGTCTCAGTACAAGAACTTGGAGGAAAAGTAATTTTTTGATCCACGAGTGTCCTTCCACATCCCTGTTTACCTCCCTGTGCTCCTGATGTTCACCAAGCCTCCTCTCTTCCCTGCTTCTCCTTTCCAAGCTAATTTCCTCTGTGCTTTTTTTTCAGTGTGCATTTGCTCAATTAACTAATCTGGAATGAAAACACAAGTCAGTGATCTTTAATTTTTGTGTTTTGTAATGCACAAAAAATCCATCAGAGAGAATGCAACATCTGTGCAGTTCCTTTTAACAGCTATTTGCCACTCTGGTAATGTGGGAACAAAAGGACATCCAGGAAATTTGGAAGGTAATGTATTTAAAACCGAATAAAAAGGAGCACATATTTTACTTGTGCCACTCTGTCTCGAGGCATTTCAGGAAAATAACTGAGCTGGCTTGGCAAAAGATTAGACATTTACTTGAAAATCCACAGCTAAATTATGTAGGATGAAGTTTTAGAAGAGAGATAAAGCTGCCTGCTTTAAGGCATGAGCCAAGCACTCATGGCCTGGGGTTAGGCACTGCCTTCCTCCCCAGGAGCCTCGTTACTGCCTGTAATGATCTTTTCTGCTGCTTCCTTCCACCTTCTGCCCGAGCTGGAGCCTGGACAAGCTGCTGTGCTGTTCCAATCCAATATGCTCCTCTTCCTTCAGTTTACCTCAGCACACCAATTAATTGCTCATCGAGTTGGTGAGGCTTTTCATTAGCAGGTGATGTGAGTGATGGAGGAGCTGCAGAGCGATGTGGCAGGGCTGGGGCTGCTCTCCAAGCACTCTGTGCTGTGTGCTGACACCTCCTGCATGGCAAAGAGCTGAGTGCAGCCATTGCTATTCAATGCATTGCCCAAAGGGAATGAAAACAGAAATAATTGTGGTGTTTTACCCTTTTCTTCCCCTCTCCCCTCAGTGTTTGCCTGTTTGAGGGGTGGCACAGGGCTCCCTGCCCCTGTGCTTGGGCTGGTGGTGGCTGCAGCCAAGGGAGGCTGGGGCTGGGATGGGGAGGGAGGTTTCCAGCTCAGAGCACTCACAAACACCACATGAAACCTGTGGGACGGGATTTAGGTCGGGAGTAAATGACTCAGAGCCCTGTGTTGGTGTTACACGTGTGGGGGGAAACCTAAACAATCAATCTCTCTGTGCTGACAATTGAATATTTCTTCCTTTTCCTTTACTATGGTATTTCTGTTTCTATGGCAACCAGGGGTGGTTTTTCTAGGCTGGAAACTCTCCCACAGCAAATCCAAGGAAGCAGGTGTTGGCCAGAGCTCTTAGATTGGCCAGTTGAAGTCCCCAGAGCAGGATTTGGCCCCAGGTGTGCAGGGTGCTGCTTGCCAGGGATGCTGGGGCACTGCAGCCACAGGTCAGGGCAGCTCACAGTGGGCTGCCTGCTTTTACCTTATCAGGACTCCACTTTCAGAGTATAAGGCAGACATACAGAAAGGGTCAGAAAGCCCTGACCTGGGTTTCATTCACACAATCCTGTGGTGGTGTGGTATTTTAAGAAGCTGCTGTTTCTCTGTCAGATTAAATGTGGTCACTGGAGTTGTAAGTTCAGTCACCTTGTCACCTTTTGTCCAGGTGGAGCATTGATCCTCATTGCTTCTAATGAGCTGCATTAACTAAAACGTTATCTTTGGTTGCTAAGGAGTGTGAAAACTCAGCTTGATAAATTAGATCCAGAAATTGCCTCTGCAACCTGTGGTCTGGGCAAGTAAAGTCAGAACTGTGCCATTCCCATTCTGCAAATTCTCTGCTCAGGAACACAAAGAAATGTAAGCTTTCCCTAGCTCTGTTTCTGTAGGCAGTGAGATCTTGTACTGGGGGAAGGAAAATTGTAAAATCAGGCCTGTGAACCTGTAGCTCCAAAGGACTTTGAGGTTTCTTTGTCTCTGTCACACACTGGTAAGGAGCTCTATTGTATTTATGCTATGACTGTAGTGTTCTGCTCTGCACATGATTTCCCTACTGCTGGATGTGTTGCTGAAGGAGGGGAACTGGGTGAAAGAAATATTCTTTTTCTTAGTGTGTCTCTGTTGCATTAACAGCAAGAAGTGAGGTGTAAAATAGTCACTAAAGAAAAGGTTGGTTTGGTACAACAAGGTGCACTTTTCTTGTTGATGAAAGAAGGAAGGATAAAACAACCAGGGATTTGTTTTGCTCCCAGCACAACAGTCAATGAGATGAAGGTGTGAGCTGTAAACATGAACTGGTGTGTGTAAATTCAGGAAAAGCTGGCTGTTGATGGCAGCAGAATTGCCTGTCCCCATGTGCCATCCCCTGTGAAGTGGCTGGGGAGAGACAGGTGGAATTGAGGAATACTGGTTTTTAGTGAGGCAATTGCTAATGTGTACCCACATCTCTGTGGGCTTAGTCTAGAAGTGCCACTGGATATCAGGCTGCTGTGGCAGGACTGAAAATGCTCAGAACAACCCCATTGGTGAATTTGTACATACCTGTTTCTGCTCCTGGGTAGGCTCTGGAGGCAGAGGCCAAGTATGGGAGGAAACAAAAGACAGAAACTGGAATTTTAAGGGCTTGGTAGCAGCTTAGATGTGAGTATTGTGTGTTCATATCCCATGGAAGAAGCCAAATCTCAAACTACCCAAGTATAAATGTGCTTTACAAGCAAAGTTAATGGGGTTTTTACTGAACCCCTTGTGGACAGTTTTTCTCTCTCAGCATGGCTGGAATTGTGGATAGCTGGTACATCCTGTGGATCCCTCTGAAGGGTGTGCATCTATCTGCTCACCATGGTGTGAGAGCAGGATTTATTTCTGGGCTGGGTGAAGGGACAGGGTGGATCCCCAGCGTTGGGAGCTGAGCCCTTTGGAGCAGGAATGGTTTGATTCTGACCCCTCTGGGTGTTGTCACTGTGCCCGTGCTGCTGAGACAAGGATGGGAGCTGAGGGGCTGGAACAAGGCAGGTCCAGGGCTGGTTGGACAGAGGAGCAGGGCTGGGATTTCTCTCTGCTGAGCAGAAAAGAGATTGATGCATGTTCTGTGCTGGACTCACACTCCTCACACTGTCAGAGATGTAAAGAAACATTCCTGTGCCCTGCAGAGATCAGAGAGTCCCAACATTTACCCAACCTGAGCACTGAGGGTTGCAGGAGGATCCAGTGCTTGGGTTTGCTGGCAAAACCTGGAGTTTCAATAACCATAGAATTGTGTAGGAAAAGACCTCCAAGATCCTCATGTCCAGCCATTACCCAGGCACTGCCAAGGCCATCCCTTGTGTCATTCAGCACCTGTGTGAGGATGTACTGGGGTGTTAGAGTGTTTAAGCACTGCTGAAACATTTCCAAGTGGTTGAAAAATGAAAGCTTCAAGTTCAGCAAGGCAATTTGTCAGATCCTCTGACAGAAAAAGTCTGGTGCTGGAGATTCACTATTTGTCCCATGACCTGACTCTCCTCCTAAATGAGAGATTTGTCAACATCTTCCTTCTGCTGTGGCTCCTCCACCTTAGGAAAGCACTTCCAGGTGCTTCCAAAGCTTTCAGCATCATGCTGGGCTGCAGTTGGCTGTGGAAGTCTGATATTTCATTAGCAATGTGGCTCATTGTTGGGGAGTGTTTTTACAAAGTATTACAAAAGGGGGTGTCTCTAAATTGAAAAAGTTCCAAAAACAGTTCACAACAGTCTAATGAGACAGTGAAAAAAGCCTCATTGGAGTCTCAATGTCTGACTTCTGTTATTCCTTTATCCAGTCTGTTCATGGTTGTGGAAAAAAATTGGATTGATCCATGACAACTGTTGGCTGTTACTCATTTCCTTGTCATCCAAATAGATATGGGTGATTTGTCTGTAAATATGTGCTATTGCTCTGTGGAGGAATTTTAAGTTAAGCCCAATTGGACTGGAATTAGGTGGGTTTTGTTTTTTTCTCTTTTTCTTTTTTTTTTGTTTTTGACAGGTACTACATTTTACTTTGTAAATATTCTAGATTCTCAATAATCCTCTAAGTTTTATTGAAAAGAAACCAAGAAACCACCAGTTGTGAGAATTTTATCCAGCCAAGTTACAGATATCTGACATTTGTAGAGATGCTCAGTTGTCTCTCCCCACATTTTATCTGTTCTCACAAGGGTGTTTTCTTCCTGACTTCTGTGGTGTTGCTTCTTTAATATAGTCCAGGGGTTTCCTGACAGGTTTTATAATATTATTTTGGCTATTTCTGTGCCACTGGCCTGATCTCCATCTGCTCTTAGAGGGAACTCACTGAAGAAATGTTGTCCATTTTCACTGTCTTCCTGCTTACACATGAAGTTATTGAAGAAGTTGTGATTCAGTTTTTTTAGTTTCTCAGTGCTGTCCATTTTCTGTGTCATGAGAGTTTGCTTTAAAGAGCTCTGTAAGGTTTTCTCTTCAATCCATGGTTATTATTAAAGTTGCCCAGAAGATGGAATAATTTTAGCTAAGCTGTGAGTGCTCTAGATGATGAGTGATAACAACATTAGGCAATGAATTTTGGGGAACTTTTCCTCCTGCAGGTGAAATTCTGTAGCCACCTGCCCTCCAAAGAATAAATCTCAAACAGCACCAGTGTACAGAACTGGTTTCTGATGGTGTGGTGTGTCCACCTGTGAGCTAAAATGGGAAGGGAATTTAGGGAGATGTGAGACTGGAATGACTGATGGACTTGGCTCAGCATTACCCAGAGCTGGATTTCCAAAATGGAACACAGGGATTCAACCTGATACAAATGAGAGGAAATGCTTTGCAAATAGTGGTGGGGGCTGGAAACACCTCTCCTGTTTCAGCACTGGCAGAAGTTTCATGAATAAACATTTCTCTCTTACTGATTGAAGTTTAATTTTCTTGGGTTCCTTCCAGGAGGAGCTTGTGCCTTCTGATTCTGGCTCTCTCCACCTCATCCTTGCAGGAGAGGGAGCACCTAATTAAATTTCATGTTCCTACCTAGGAACAACCTCTGCTTTTGGCTGCCACTTCACAAAACCACAGCGAGAGGGTGAGGGGGAGATGAGAGAAAGCAGTGATTCAGGAAGGTGTTACAACTTCACAAAAAGGAGGGAAGAAATGGGAACACGTTATTTTCCTCTAATTATTGCAGCAGTGCTTTACACCTCACTTTTCTGGGGGGCATACACCAAGCTCTGGGGTACTTGGGGCTTTGATTTCAGGTTAAAGATGAACATCCTTATTCTCAGGAGTGGAGAGCTCTCTGTGCCTTCTCAGAGAAGGGATGGATGCAGGAAATGTGGAGCTAAAGGTGGAACACTTCAGACTGCTTGAGGAGATGGAAGGTGTTCAGCTCTATTTTCACCTTTTCCTTCACATAATGGTCCTGGTGTGCTCTTTGATCCTCTGGCAGCTGGAAAGTGCAGCCACTGCTGCCTGTTAAAAGTGACATCTTGGTGGCATTACAGAAAATTCGTTTCAGTTCTTGGCTGAGAAATAATGAGCAGTGAGTTTGGGGAAAACGTGAGTAATAAGAGACCTGAAGCAGTGTGGGTTTTTAAAGCTGTGTTATGTACCTTTAATCTTACTGAAGATTACAGGGTGACAGGATTTGCTGGAAATGGGCAGGCTTGTTAAAACAGTGTGTGGAGATCAGCTGTGAAATAACCACTTTTATCATAACCCCTCAAAGAGATCTCTCTTCGTGCAGTTGGGAGATAAGCGTAGGTTGTACCTGGGAAGTTATAATAAATGCTAATTGTGTTTAAGAACTACTTCTAAAGCTGCTGCTTTTTCCATTTCATGGGAGGAAGGAAGGGGAAGAGGGTAGGTTGGTGACTCCTTTGAATGGTGACTGAGCTAATTGACAAAACATGTTATTAGACTCTGTGTGTAAAAATACTTTTCTGTGCTTTGTAATGGATTCCTCGAGTTTACAGGAGTGCTCTTTGTTTAGGAACAGCTTTGGCTACAGTGGAACTTGCCTTACCACCCACGAGGTTGAGAACACAAACACACTGTGGTGAGGAAAGTGCCACCATTCCTCATTTCTAGCTGCTGTCACAATGCCTGCTGAGGTGCTGAGGTGCACACTGCCTCTGCTTGCAGCACACACCAAACCCCAGCTGTGGCTCCCCACATGCACCATTGTCACAGGTCTGCAGTGAGTGACATTGTTCTGGCAGGGGGCTGGGATGTTTTCTCACATCTGACAGTGCAGCTTTGTAGATCTCTCATGGTGGCATCTCAGCATTTTCCTGTTTTTAATTTGGACCTGGGCACCAAGCATGAGGCTGCTGCCTGACCAGCTGAGCTCTGCTACCTGTGGAGCTTTGTCCTCCCTGCAGGTGTGATGGGCATGCAGGATATGGAGACAGGCTTAAGAAAGGCATTGTGAAGAATAAAAGGTTGGGTCACCTTGTGACATGAGAGGTCAGAGATTAAGAAAATGGCTTGTTCACAACTTTTGCCCAGCTCTAAGGTTTACAGGACAGGAGGGTGTTTACAGCCTGACAGGGTGGCCTGAGGTGCTTTGTCTCAGCCTGGTATCTTGAAACAGGTTTGCCAGCACAACCCAGAGACATGTTTGCAGTTCTTATCCCAGGTCCTCAGCTGGGACAGAACACATCCTCCCTTTCCCAGAACCAAGGTGAGTTTGTATTTCCCAATTGCAGCTGAATCTGTTACATCTTTGGGACTCTCAGAGTGTTCTGTTGGAGGCATATTTTTACTGTCTTTTACTTCCTTTGCCCTGTAATTAATTCTGCTCATGAGACACCCAGTGCCACAACAGAATATTCAGAATGTAGGTGAGTATGAAGCTATTGGGGAATTGGTCCCCCTCCTCTTGGATTTTGCAGCCTTGCTGGATGTGAGTGCCAGGAGCTCTGCAAATTCTTCCCTTTTGGTTGTGTGGCTTTCCCAGGGGCAGGCTTTGCTCCTGTTGGTGCTCTCCCATCCTGGGTGAGGGAAGGAGGCTGCACACTGACACCTGGTTTTGATGAAAGGAGCAGCATCTACGACAGCTAAATGTTCCCTGTGGGCCTTTCACATTGTCAGGGGGAAAACCATGTGTTTTTTCATGAAAATTCTCCTTCAGACATGCACAGCATCATCAGTGCTCCTGCTGCTGTCCCTCCCCTGTGTCACTGTGCCACCTGAGGGGCTCAGTGAGGCTCAGGAAGGTGAGATGTGGCTGTCAGTGTCCCCCAGGGTGGAGCAGTGAGCTCTGCTGCCAGCAGTGATGGCAGGAAAGGGGAGCATTGGCTGTTTCACTTCCTGTTGGATGGTTTGTGTGCACACATCCTGGGATTTGTGCTCTTTCTTCGTTGCAGGCTGTCCACAACACCTCTGTTCCCAACACCTTCTTAGGAAAATTAATCCACAAACACCAGAGGTTTATGTCCAAAAAGGAGACAGCGGAGTCCTGTAACTTTATTTGAATAAAGGGAGAGGCCATGGGGCATTTCCTCTGGGGTCTCTCAAGTTGTTGGAAGGTGCAGCCTCCTTTTTATCCTGATTTCCCAGCCTCATTTCCCTCTCTCTTTCCCCTTTGGCTGAGGTACTTGAGTGGTACAGACTTTCTGGAATTCCTCATACCATATCATAAAGATTCCCCTTTAACGTAGAGCCCCCCCTTTAATTCTTAATTCTTATGGAATTTATGGGTTTCCCCCATTGTTTCTTTCATCTGTCAATATCCAATTTCATTGATCAACAACCCTACTGATTTGTTTGTAAAGGCTAATATCTTCTTTCCATCCATCCATCAGTGGAATCCTTCNTCCATCCATCCATCCATCCATCCATCCATCCATCCATCCATCCATCCATCCATCCATCCATCCATCAGTGGAATCCTTCCCATTGTTCCTTTTACCTCTCAGTGCTGGTTTTATCCACCAGCAGACCCAGTGCTTGTTTGTAAAGACAGATCTGTCATTGCTCTCGGGCTGAACCCCTGTGCAGCTCTGGGTGTCTTGCAGGAGCAGCAGTGCCTGTGGAAGGGGAGAGCTGGTGCCTGCTCTGACCTACTTGTGAGACTTGTGTTTGCAAATCCATCCCATAGTACTCATTCCCCGGGAGCAGAATCCAAGCAGAACGTCACTGTGCATAAAGCAGCTGCTGGGGAGGGCAGGAAATGTGGAGGAGCTGATGGTGACACAGTGCCATGTGCCACAGAATCTCAGTGTCTCTGCTCCCAGGCAGTGCCTGGCTCTGGGCTGGGAGGAGCTGGGTGAGTTTGTGGGGAACAATCCCTGCCAGCCTGGGCAGGGAGGCTGGAAAGCACAAAGGGGAAACTGCTGCTGGAGTGGAGGTCACAGGCTCCTTCTAGATGGGGAGGTGTTGAGCTGTGTTTTGTGAGAACAAAATAGGAATTTCTTCATCTGACAACATCATTGTCTGAGAAGTGAAAGTGCTTGTCACTTGTGGAAGAGAGGGAATGTTCAAATTGTAGGTCAGCCTTCAAATTGTGCTTTCTGAACTTGTGCCAGACAAAGAGAGAGAGAAATCTTGCACCAATAAGAATGACTTTGTTATTAGTTTGTTACAGGGATGTTGTTTGGGGTCCTGCTCTGGGCAGTTCCACCTGCAGCATGTCAGCAATGCCATCAGTTAATGATTGCAGTGGTATCACAGCTTCTGCACATCAGAAACCATGAAAATCATAACCATTAAGCAGTAACTGTTGTAACTGGCAAGATCCTTGGTACAGCAACGTTAACTCTACCCTTTGGGTTTCTGTCTTCTGTACTGAGGTCTCCATGGAAAAAACCCCAAACCAACCAACCAAACCAGGAAAGAATTGCAGCTATGGAAACAGCCACCTTTAACTGGGGTTTTTTTCAATGCAAAAAGCAAAAAAAAAGGAAAAAAGTTGTTTGCAAGGTGTAATAAACACATTCTTTTGATGCACTGGCTGAGAGTTTATTTGAGCTTTTTTATATCATTATAGTAGAAATCCTGAGCAGCCCTGACTGTACAACAGGAAACTACTCATTACTAGCAGGAACATAGAAATACAGTGAGTAATTTCTCTCAGCTCTTGAGAGAAAGATAAGTGGCTTGCAGGGAATGGGAGAGAGAGGAAAGACCAATTTTCCTGTTTTTCTCTCCTCCCTGCTCATGTGAAGCAAATAATAGGGCAGAATTCTTCAGATGTGATTCTGGGTGGGTGAATGTGCTCTGCTGTACAGAGGGCAGAGGCAGCTCTGGGACCAGAAATGCAGTGCTTTGAAACTCAGAACCCTCCAAAAGAAAAAGGGAAATCTGAGATCTCTACACACACATATTTTGGATGCAAGATGTGGAAATAATTTGCAGTTTCACTCTTCAAAATCCCATCCATTTCAGACCCCAAGACAATGAGAACTGTGGCTGTGTTTTGTTCTTAGGCAATCTCAGGAATCTCTGCTGTCCCCAGTCCCAGGCTGGGACAGGCAGGGTGAGCAGGGCACTTCTCTCTGGTGCCTTTTGAGGTTTTAGAGAATTTGGAGCAGCTCTGCAGACAATTTTAGCTGGCCAGATCAGTCCTCTGTGACCTACTTGTCATCCTGTGAGAACAGGCTCCTATCCACACGGAGCCTGTGATCTGCACCCCCTCTGCAGGGCAGCTGCTGCTGAGGGAGGGCTGACAGCAATGATGGAAAGCATTTTCAGTCCTAAACTTTGCTTCCATGGCAAGTTATCTTTACCAGCTCCTCTCTGTTCATGTTCCCTGATCATTGTTTTGAAGCAAATAACCAGGTTCAGATGAATTCCAAACAGGATTTAGTCTTGGGTAACATTTTGCAGGGGTGGAGGGGGAAGTGGGTGGGGAGTGGTACCAAATTTTGCAGTAGGTACCAAATTAGTGGGCACCCAGCTGTGTTCAGTCCTGCTCTGCCTGGCTCAGGTCAGTAGGAGGGGAAAGGGAGGTGCTGTAGTGAAGTTGTGGGGATGTGAGGAGATGAAAGGAACACCACTTCAGAAAGTTTATTTCTGCTGAATGTCACCTCAGGGTTCTAGTGGTCAATTGTTGCTGTTTTGGCATGTTTTAATAATGCCATTTCAATCCTATTATTTAACTTCGCTCTACAAAACATTATTATTCCATCATTTTTAACAGCCCTTTTCACTAAGGCCTTTTTCTGGCAGCACTCTCCTGGTTCAGCAGCCATGGGTGTGCATTTGTGCTCTTCTATTTCTGCACATCTTCAATTCTAAAGAACAGGAAGATATTTGCCCTGTCTTGGCTTGAAGTCTTAGGTGGCAAATGCTTCTTTGACAAACTCCAGAAGTTTAAGTCTAGCTCTAAAACCACTTTTATGTCAATGTCCTTTCAAATTAGCTCTGTATTCAAGCACTAATTAGCATTCCCTTCAGATGTTTGACTTCACCTGTGCAGAGGATTTGAGCAGGGCACACTCATCCTCACCATGGCTTCTACACAGCTGCTCCAAAAGTTCATTTTGGCTCCACACTTGAGGCTGACATTGCTGGTTGTGAGTGTGTGGAAGCAGCAATTTATAACTCAAGGGCTTTTGACTCTTCCAGCCTGGCTCTGGCTTCCTGATCAACTGATACTTGTCTTGAGCTACGATTCCTTATTTAAGGCCATCAGAGTGAATGCTGTGTGTTTTCACAGCTGCTGCTTCTCTGAAGTCCTCTTGACCCACCTTTGTATTTGGCATCTGCCAAACTGGGCAAAAAGGTGAAGAAATCACCAGGGACTTGTGCTCTGGATTGTGCTGTGCCTTTCCCAGCCTCAGCCTGGTGAAGCCTGCTTAAAGTTGGTATTTCTTCAGTGGCTTCAGAGAACTATTGCAAAAATATCTTTGCTTTCTCTCTCTCATCTGAGTGGAAGTGGTTTTATCAGTTCTTTAAATAGTTTCATGTTTGTACTTTGTTAGAATTCAGGACTACTGAGGCTGCTTTGATTTCTGAGATATGCCTTGCCTGTAATAACATGTTTTAAAAAGATAGAACACAACACAAATCAAACCCCTAAATTCTCTTTTCCTATTTCCTTTCACACAGAAAACAAAAACCCAAACAAATAAACAAACAAAACAAAAACCAAAACCAACAAACAAAGAAACCCAGCCAAAAACCAGCCCAAAGAAGTAATTCCAGCTTGAGCTGAGTGCTGTGTGTTCTCACTGGGATTTATCCTTTACACTTTTGGCTGTGTGTGGTTAGAGGTACCTCAGTGAGTGGAGAGCAGCTCTGCTTTGACAGCCACATGCTTTGAAACAAATCTGGTTATTACTGCTGCATTTTTAGCTGTGGTTGTCTACAGGTTTTTTGCTTCACAATATAAATATGTTTCCAGTCTTGTGCTTATTTGCAGTTGTAGATTTGTAAGCAACTGATTATTTCCTACCTGGTTGAAAATCATCCCAGGCAGTACTACTGATGTAATTTTTTTTTTTTATTATTGCAAGACAGTGTGCATCTGTAAACATATTTTCAGTGAATATTTATACACAGAGTTTAATGTTTTCTTTTTGCAGAGAGTGTGCCAGGAATTACTGTATTTAAAAATTATACACCTGGCATTGGTGTGATTAGATTGCCTCAGAGTTTTTGAGGGAGTTTTTGCTGTCTGCTGCCATGGTGGCAGTAGTTTTGTTTCTGGAAATTTAGACTGTGCCTTCTTTGAGGAGGCCCTTTCAGTGCTATATTGACTGCTTAGAGTACAGATTGGTTAAATTCCCTTTGGTTGAAGTGGCAGGTCCAAACATCTTGCATGTAGAATTGCACATAATAGTTGTACATAAATAAATGTTTAAATGATTTGCCAGAAAATTGCTATACCTGGTTTGAAATTAGTGTTTCAAAATGCTGTAATTTTCTATTCAGGGTTTATTTTTCTTTGATTGAAACAAGTGAGGGTGAGGAGGGAAGGTCCTGTTGTCAGCAGAAGAGCAGAGCTGTGTGCTTTGCCCTTGTTCTGTGTGTTAGGCAATAAAGGTAACAAGAAAATGTTCTCTGCATCCTTTGTGCCCTCCTGCTTTCAGGAGCTGCATTCTGACTGAAATGGGCCAGGTGTCTCCTGGAGCTGGATCATCTCCTGGTTGTGGCTGTGTGGAGGAGGTGTTGGGGCAGCTGAGGGCTTTGGGGTGAGCTGCAGGCTGTGGAGTCAGAGTGAAGCAAACCTGAAATAGCTGCTCAGCCCACTGACAGCACCTTTGGGAGGTTGGGTTTGTGACAGAGGCTGAGGGGTGGTAGAGCTCAGCTTAGTGTGAAAACTCCACCTGGAGAGTGCTAATTTCTGCCTCATTTTGATGTGCTAATGGCAGCAGTGCCTTTGCTCTGTTCTGTCAGCCCAGCCTGGAAATCAAGGTTGAAATCAAGGTTACCTGGGTGGGTGATGTTCTCTGCAGCACTGGGGGAAATGTTCTCCTTCCTACTGCCTGTGCCTCGGGGTCTGCTCAGGGATTCAGAGCCCTCGGGCTTGGCTTGGTTTGCTGTGTGCAGAACAGCTCAGGAAAACAACTGATGATACTGATCTGTGCTTGTTGCACTGGTGAGCTGGGACACTGACATTCATCATGAGACCTCCTCTCCTGTGGAGGATGTTTGAGCACGAAAATTCCTATGAAAGAGAAGAAATTTTCTTTGCTCAACTGCAGTTATTTCTTCTTCTGTGGATCATTCTTCATGTAGATAGAGGAGAAAAATAAAAGGATCCAAAGCAACAATTTAGAATTTTTTTTTTTCAGCTTATACAGAAGTACTTTGTGCTTCCAGGAAAACATTTCTCTAACACTAAGGCTTGCAGCCCCTATTTATAAATGGGAAAGGCAGGGACAGCAATCCCAAGTGTCACAGGCATCCAAATGCTTTTTGCTTCCAGGAGTTAATCCTGCAAATACATCTGGTTTGCCTTGGGATTTACAACAAACTTCAGATTTCTCACACATCAGATTTTGAGAACCTGAGTATTGTACTTTCATGGCTTGGATTCAGTAAGTGAACCAGCTGATCTTAACTCCCTCCCTTTGCTTTCCCACTTGCTTGAAGCTGCAGAAAGTTTGAATGGTGATTTTTCTGAATATTGACAAATTCTCTAAGTGCTTCAGGGCAGCGAAACAATAGATTTTATGGCTCCTGAGTTTAGCAAAGCTTTACTGGCTTAGAGGCTTTGGAAAAATCGTTAAGAATTAGGATTTGATCTGCACTTCCATTTGCAGGGTCACAGCTATGAGTATAAAACTGTCAAAGAAAGTTCAGTGTGTGCAAAGCTCAGAGCATTCAGCAGTTATTTATTGTTTGCTGCTCGTTTCTCTCTTGCACTGTTGCTTCTTCTTGTGTAGAAATGTGATCTCAACTTGTGCTGGGGAGGTTTAGGAAAAGGTTTTTTGGAAGGTGTTGTGAGTCTCTGGCACAGCTGCCCAGGGCAGTGTGGAGTTGCCATCCCTGGGGGGGTTTAAGAGGTGTGTGGATGTGGCACTTGGGGACACGGGGTATTGGTGGCCCTGGCAGTGCTGGGGAATTGTTGGATTCAATCATCCTGGAGGTCTTTCCTGACCTAAATGTTTCTGTGGATTTTAGAGATGGAACTTGACTTTGCATTTTGATGTGGTGGTACTTGGATTTGTGGGAAACATTAGGAAAATGGAGAATTTCCCATTTCCACACCTCCCATTTGTGAAATTCCCTCCCAGGGAACAGTGGTCACAGCAATCTCTTTCTGTGTTGTAAAGCAGACTCATATCTAACTCACCCTCTGAGGGGAACTGATGCTGTTTAATTTGGAAGACAGTTTAAAGTCACTTGTGTTCCTGCAGAACAATCAAACACTCTCTGAGGAATTCCTAAATTACAAGATCATCTCATTATTTGAATACACTGAGCACGAGGATTCTTTGATGAGCAAAAGCTGCTTGGATTCCTCCATTGTGTGAGTGCAGAAGAGATCCTGGCTCTCCTAAGTGCAGCTCAGCCTGCAGAGGAGGTGATCTGTGCTCCTGATGGCTCCTCCATGCCTGTGGTAACTGGAGGAATGGCTCTGGTTATTTTCCCACCTCGTTTTCTTTTCCAGACGATGCTCAGGGCTGCAGGTGGTGGTGGCATACGGGGAACTCCTGTTCAAACTGCAGCAAAGCAAATGAGTTTTGCTGCCCTGCTGTTTCCTCCCCTCCCAGCATCCCGTGCTGGTCTGTCTCTGGAGTGCTGCTTGTGAGCAGCAGCTGCTGGCTGGAATTTTATCAGGCTTTTGGTATTTTCAATTCAGGAATCTTCAGTTATTTGAGATCTGTTTGTAAGGGAAAAAAAACTCCACAAAAACAACAAACCAAAGAAACAACAGCCCAACCCCAAGTAGCCCAAAACCCAGGAACATACCAGATGATTCATGCAGGATGGGACGTGGAGAAAGGAGCATAGGAGTTTTCAGTAAACAAATGCTGTGTGATGAACAAATATCACAGAATCATTAAATGGTTTGGGTTGGAAGGGATCTTAAAACTCCTCTATTCTCAGGGCAGGGACACTTTCCACTATCCCAGGCTGCTCCAAGCCCCATCCAGCCTGACCTTGGACACTTCCAGGGATCAGCCCCAGCTTCTCTGGGCACCCTGTGCCAGGGCCTGCCCACCCTCACAGGGAAGCATTTCTTCTTAATATCCAGTCTATGTTTGGAGACAACAGGATGAGGTATCTCTAGGACATTCATATTTCTGTTATATTCCCCTGTAGCCCCCAAAGTTTCCATGGTCAGTCCTTGAATGCACAGCAGGGAGGGCTTGGTGGGGTACACGTTCAGAGTGGCACATTGTCTTCAAGCCACTCCTCAGTAGGGTTATTGTGAAGTTTTTGTGAGCAGGTGCACAAGCAAGAGCTTTCCACTGAGTTCAGGTTTTTGCACCTACACAAGCTCTGCCATTTAAATTGTGTTTGTGGGAAAGGTTATTGCTGTTCCACAGTGTGCCAGCATCTTGAAAGGGATAAAAACACCAGGAGATTGAGTAACGCTGGCAGAATGGGATGAAATTGAGTTTGGCACTTCTGGGTTCTCTTTCATGAAGTTGGCAACTGTCTGATATCTTACTTGGCCTGCTGGAGAGCTCTTCATACTTAGCAATCTTTTTTAAAGCAATTTACCAAGGGATTAGGTGACATTTCTGCTTTTGAAACTGGATTAAAGCTGGGGACTTGCAGGGGCTCTCGTGCAATGCCACGACGGGTTCAAGTCCCAGCATCTCATCAACTCTGCTGCATGACAGTAATTGGAACCAGGGGACATTTTCTTACACAGTCATGAAAAAATTGCTGTTGTTTGGTTTATTTTGTTTTGGTTCACCCCCTCCCCCTCCTCTAGATTTTTGTAATTTCTCAGGAAGGTCAAGGGTTTTGCTCTTGGAAGAAGGAGGGAAAGGATCTACAGAAAAAAAACTCCAAAAAACCAGCATGTTGAATTTTGGGTGTGTGAACAGCCCTCATGAACATCTGCATGGATCAGCAGTGTCAGAGGAAAGGGTGATACAGCTTGGAAGAGCTCTGGGATGCTTTGATAAGAGTAAGTTGGAAGGGGAAGAAAGGGGAAGCTCACACTGTAGTATTTTGCTTTTTAAGTACCAGCTGTCCTTTCTGCAGCCCCAGAAGATTTATCAAATTAACTCCTCTCTCCCCTCATGCTTAGTTTTAATATGTCCACTTGTACCACAGAAAAAAATGCAATTAAACCTTTGCTTTCACTCAGGCGTTGGTACAGTGAGAACATTTGCTCATTTACAGCAGTGGCAAGGTCATGAGCTGCACATTTATTTCAATCTAATTTTTGTGATTCTGTAGTTGACTTTTTAACTGAAATTTTCAGCTCCATTAATTAAATTTAAGCAGTCTTGTTTTTTTTCCCCCACGTAGGATTATCAGTTAAAAGGGAAAATGAGCAGGGAAAGCACAAACATTGCTTTCTGTCCCTACATCTTGATTTGAACTCTGGGCTGTTACTACAGAAGAAAACATGAAAGAGCCTGTGAGATGAAACCCAGAGCTACTAAAGAAGGGAGGTCAGACAGCTCTTGGTCAGTTTAGCACAGCAGGGACAGAAAGGAGAGACAATGCAGGTGTGGCAGAGGAAGAGAAGCTTTTCAAGCAGCATTAATTCAACTCAGAGTTTTTAAAGTATTATTGAAGTTGTTATTCAGAAAATCCATTATCAGAGGCCACTGCTGGAGCTAAACCACATTTTCCTAATGCACTGAGCTGCTGTCAGATGAGGCCTTCAAACTCTGTTCTCCATGTGAATGTCCTGCTTTCATTTACTTGCCTGGCTGACCCCTCCTGTGTGTAATGTGAGGGAGGTCTGCAAACAAGCCCAAATTGAAAGTCTCTCAGTATTTAAGTTTCTCACATCTATGTGTAAAACACTTAGTAAAAGTAATGTAACGTTATCCTTAATGCTTGAAAATTCTATTATAAGGTCTGTGAAGTAACACTTAAATATTTCTTCACATAATATAAAGTGATGGTAACTACTGACCAATAAAACATTGCCTTTTCCAGAAATACTGCTTTTGCTGGAAGAATAATATGATTGTTCCTCTATTTAGCTTTCTTTTCCAAGGTAGAATTTGAAAGGGAAATGCCTGACCTACTAATTGATAGGTCTTATCCATTATTTTCATGTACTCACATCAGGATACATTTGAATTGTTTGTTGATGTGCCTGTCCCACAACCCCACATTATGCAAGTGTTTCCAACCTTGTTTGCCTTGCAGGGAGTTTTAAACCTAAATTGTAGGTGAAGGTTTCATAATGACAGGTTTGTTCAGTGGTGAATGTGCACATGGCAGCAGCACGTGCCTGGGAATTGCAGCCTGGGGTGGGGAATGAGCTGCTGGTGTTGTCCCTGTGCTCAGGTGAGAAGGACTGGGCTCTCCAGAGCTGGGCAGGGCTCTCCAGAGCAGGGTTGGGCTCTCCAGAGCAGGGCTGGACTCTCCAGAGCGGGACTGGGCTCTCCCAGAGCAGGGCTGGGCTCTCCAGAGCTGGGCAGGGCTCTCCAGGGCAGGGCTGGGCTCTCCAGAGCTGGGCAGGGCTCTCCCAGAGCAGGGCTGGGCTCTCCAGAGCAGGACTGGGCTCTCC